>BLSH010144771.1:924572-949417 GCA_018402905.1 Glandirana rugosa | reverse complement strand
TTTCATACTGGAGTAGGGAGAGGTTCCTGGCGATGCTGAGAGGGACAGATTAGCATTCTAAAATCATGTCATACTGGAGTAGGGAGAGGTTCCTGGCGGTGCTGTGAGGGACAGATTAGCATTCTAAAATCATCTCATACTGGAGTAGGGAGAGGTTCCTGGCGGTGCTGTGAGAGACAGATTATCGTTCTAAAATCATTTCATACTGGAGTAGGGAGAGGTTCCTGGCGGTCCTGTGAGGGACAGATTATCATTCTAAAATCATCTCATACTGGAGTAGGGAGAGGTACCTGGCGGTGCTGTGAGGGACAGATTATCATTATAAAATCATCTCATACTGGAGTAGGAAGAGGTTCCTGGTGGTGCTGTGAGGGACAGATTATCGTTCTAAAATCATCTCATAATGGAGTAGGGAGAGGTTCCTGGCGGTTCTGTGAGGGACAGATTATTGTTCTAAAATCATTTCATACTGGAGTAGGGAGAGGTTCCTGGCGATGCTGAGAGGGACAGATTAGCATTCTAAAATCATGTCATACTGGAGTAGGGAGAGGTTCCTGGCAGTGCTGTGAGGGACAGATTATCATTCTAAAATCATCTCATACTGGTGTAGGGAGAGGTTCCTGCTGCTGGTGTGAGCGGTGCATTTCGTGCACAAAAATAAAAAGTGCGTCTACATTGCTGGATTAAAAAAAAAAGAATAATCATTTATTATTCTTTTTTTTATTATTAATAAATAGTGCTACATAGTACATTTGCACCTAGCTGTGCATTTCTTGCACAAAATTAAAAAGAGAGTCTCCATTGCTGGTTTAACCAATAATTGAAATTTGTGCAAAATAGTACATTTGTGTCCAGAATGAGGAGAGCGTCAAATAAGGGATGTGGTCATGGTGCTGCTGGTGCTACTGGTGTTGGTGGTGTTGGTGAAGCTCCTGTTGCAAGGAGAGGACGTGGTCAATCTGTGCCAGCTACACGCACAAGTGAAACACCTTGGTGTGAGTAGCTGACAGAACCTTCAACGTTATATAGTAGGCCCGAATGCCGCTCAACGAAAGCTCAGAGTAGGCACCTGAACCCCATGGCCATCTGTCTTTCACCTCAGCCCCTTGTAAATCAGCCAAGCAGTCTGAGCCCCAAGTCATGCAGTAGTCTCTTATGCTTTTTGATGACTCTTCTGCTGTGTTTTCCGTGGGCCATCCACATAGCCCTGCTCCAGAAGTGGAAGACATTGAGTGCACCGATGCCCAACCACTTCTGTTTCAGGATGAGGACATGGAAACACCACCGCAGCACGTCTCTGACGAAACACAGGTGCCAACTGCTGCGGCTTTCCACAGTGTGCAGACTGACAAGGAGGGCAGTGGTGAAGAGTGGGTGGAAGATGATGTGGAGGATGATGAGGTCCTAGACCCCACATGGAATGAAGGTCATGTGAGAGAGGTGTGCAGTTTGGAGGAAGAGGTGGTGGTCACACAGAGGCACCAGCACAGCAAAAGAGGAAGCAGGTTGCAAAAGTGGATCGAGCGTCCCCTAGACAGTATGCCTGCTACTACCCACCGCACCCAGGGACCTAGCACACCAAAGGCAGCTCAAAGGAGTTCCCCGGCATGGCAGTTCTTCAGACAATGTGCTGACGACAAGACACGGGTGGTTTGCACGCTGTGCAATCAGAGCCTGAAGCAAGGCATAAATGTTCTAAACCTGAGCACAATCTGCATGACCAGGCATCTACATGCAAAGCACGAGCTGCAGTGGAATAAGCACCTCAAAATCCAAGAAAGGTCTCAGCCTGCTCCTGCTTCCTCTTCTGCTGCTGCCTCGGTCTCTTCCTCCACCTCTACAGTGCCAGTGTCACCTGCCACCCAGCAAACAGACAATGTGACAGCAATGCCACCATGTCTGCCACCGTCCCCAAGCATTTCCACACCATGGTCCCATGGAAGCTTACAGCTATCCATCTCCCAAACACTGGAGAGAAAGAGGAATTACCCCCCTACCCACCCACGATCCCTGGCCCTGAATGCCAGCATTTCAAAATTCCTGGCCTTTGAAATGCTGTCATTCCATCTGGTGGACACAGACAGTTTTAAAAACCTGATGGCGGTGGCTGTCCCACAGTACGTGGTTCCCAGCCGCCACTACTTTTCCAGACAAGCCATCCCGTCCCTGCACAAACAAGTCGGGGACAAGATCAAGTGTGCACTGCGCAACGCCATCTGTGGCAAGGTCCACATAAGCACTGATACGTGGACCAGTAAGCAGGGGCAGGGCCGCTATATCTCGCTAACTGCACAGTGGGCAAATGTAGTGGCGGGTGGGCCTGAGGCGGATAGCAGTTTGGCGCATGTCCTTGCACCACCGAGGATTGCAGGGCATTTCTCTTTGCCTCCTATTGCCTCCTCCTCCTACTCCGCTTCCTCCTCCTCTACCACCTCCTCATCCGGTCAGCGTAACACCTTCACTACCAACTTCAGCACATCCAGGGGGAAACGACAGCAGGCTGTTTTAAAACTGATATGTTTGGGGGATAAACCCCACACTGCGCAGCAGCTGTGGACGGGTATTGAACAACAGACCGATGTGTGGTTGTTGCCAATGAGCCTCAAGCCCGGCCTGGTGGTGTGCGATAATGGGCGAAATCTCGTAGCAGCTCTGGGCCTAGCCGGTTTGACGCACATCCCTTGCCTGGCTCATGTGCTGAATTTGGTGGTGCAGAAATTTCTAAAAATCTACCCGGATATGTCAGAGCTGCTGCAGAAAGTGCGGGCTATCTGTGCGTGCTTTCGGCGTTCTCACCCTGCTGCTGCTCGCCTGTCTGCGCTGCAGCAGAACTTCGGCTTTCCCTCTCCCCGCCTCCTATGCGAAGTGCCCACAACGTGGAACTCCACCTTGCACGTGCTGGAGAGACTGTGCGAGCAGCAGGAAATAGTGGAGTTTCAGCTGCAGCACGCACGGGTCATTCGCTGTGCAGAACAGCACCACTTTACCACCAACGAGTGGGCCTCCATGCGAGACCTGTGTACCATATTGCGGTGTTTCGATTACTCCACCCACATGGCCAGTGCCGATGACGCTGTTCTCAGCGTTACTATCCCACTTCTATGTCTCCTTGAAAAAACACTTTGGTCGATGATGGAAGAGGATGTGACACAGGAGGAGGAGGAAGAGGGGTAATTTCCACGGTTATCAGGCCAGTCATTCACAAGTGGCTCGGAGGGTGGGTTCCTGCACCAGCATAGGCCAGGTAAAACATTTTCAAGGCAGGGCACAGTTTTGAAGGATGAAGAGGACTAGGATGATGATGATGAGGAGGAGGAGGAACAGTGCTCACAGCAGGGTGGCACCCAACGCAGCTCGTGGGCATCACTGGAGCGTGGCTAGGGGGATACGGAGGACATAGATGATACACCTCCCACAAAGGACAGCTTGTCTTTGCCTCTGGGCAGCCTGGCATATATGAGTGACTACATGCTGCAATACCTGCTCAATGACAGCCGAGTTGCCCACATTGTAACTTGTGCTGATTACTGGGTGGCCACCCTGCTGGATCCCCGTTACAAGGACAATGTGCCGTCCTTAATTCCCTCACTGGAGCGTGATCGGATGATGCGCGACTACCAGCGCACGCTGGTAGGCACGCTGCTGAGGGCATTCCCAAATGACACCGGGGGCTCAGTGGTCAGAAACTTGTAAATAACTCATGAAAGAATAAAGTTACGTTAAAACCAAGCACACCATTGTTTTTCTTGTGAAATTCCCAATAAGTTTGATGTGTCACATGACCCTCTTCCTATTGAAAAAACAAAAGTTGGATTCAAAATGGCCGACTTCAAAATGGCCGCCATGGTCACCACCCATCTTGAAAAGTTTCCCCCCTCACATATACTAATGTGCCACAAACAGGAAGTTAATATCACCAACCATTCCTATTTTATTAAGGTGTATCAATATAAATGGCCCACCCTGTACTTTTGTTGACTACACTGGAACCCTCCTCACTGGTGTGAACTAAGTTTTTATTGAAAAGAAGGTAAAACAACATGTCAATACAAATTGTAGGGCATCAAATATAATGCCAAAGTAAGCATCAAATAAAGTAACATTCTATGTCAGTAGTGACCTAACAAAAGTACAAAACAGCATCTAGTCAGTAGACATATGGTAGTATAATGGGTAGAGAAGGAAAACCTTAAGGGGGGGGGGACAAAAGGAATGCTCAGAGTCAAAAGGAACAAAGATAGGAAAGGGGGGGTCTCACCCAAAGTCACAGGAAGAACGAAGAGGGAGGAAGATGGGCAGGAAAAGGTGGAAAGGGTATTAGATTCTGCTGCTCTGAGAGTTAGTAAAATCAACTACTTATTAGTGCAAAAGCAATATTCAGTTTTTATTAGACATAAGATCAGCATAATTAGAGAATGTAAAGGCAAACCAGCAGGCCCAAATTGTAAACTCTGCCGATGTTAAATCTCAGTGTTCATGCATACGGTCTTCCATGTGTTATATGTGATCAACCACATGTAACCACTGTTGTATTGTGGGGACAGTAGACTGCTTCCAAAAATGAGGCATAAGCGATTTGGCAGTGTTTAAAAGTTGGGGCGTGATAAAGCCCTGATATCGGGCAATTGGTTCACCTGTACAATGGAATAACACAACCCATGGGTCATTGGGGATAGGATAGCCTTATATAACCTTAATAAAATGTAAAATGGAGGACCAAAATGGTCAAATGAGTGAGCAATACCACCAAATATGGGCATGGATGGCAAAAGCCCTACAAACTCTCCAACATAGTTCAGAAGACTCCAGGAACACTTTGTGCAGATGCCATGGTGTGTGATGCCATGGTGAAAGTAGCTTGTAGTTTACCTCAGTGACCCTTGAGGAGATGGAGGAGGTGTGTGCCAATTCGAGCACAGTAGCAGCTTGGCCTGATTGTCTTGGACTCCAGTATTGAGTCACTACCTGGAATCTCTTTTCAGGGGTGAAGTCTTACATAAGGCAGCCACAATCATATTTATACAGTTGCCATGGCTAATTCGCATTCAGATCATCAAGCATCCTATGAATCTGAAGCACAGTTTATAAGAGGAAAGTAGTGTGAAAAGCTTCTAAACCCCACAGCTTTAATCTCCACTGGCAATTTAAAAAATGTAATGATAGGTTAATCATCTTCCTTTCATATACTGTGTGTGTTTAGGGCTGTGCTAGGTCTTCTAGCTTGTAAGCTCTCAAGAGACAGACATGGATATAAATGGTTCTCTGTAAATCACTACAAAAATGAGTGCTATATAAATTAGTAAAACACCTTTATGTTAAATTTTGCAATCTGTGGACTGTTAGCCCTCATACATACGGGTGTTTTTTTTTAATCCACGTTTTTGGGAGTTTTTTGCAGCTCTCCATGTTATTCAGGCCTCATAAACACGGGCGTATGCAAAAAAATAAGCAAAACGTCAGGCCCAATGTCAGGGAAAAATCAGCGTTATTTTCAGCATTATGTATTGACGTCAATGCACATTTTTCCGCACTAGCTTGCTGCGGCGTTTTTCTGCCTCTATTCAAAATCAATGGTTCCCTACGGGAGCCCATTGATTTGAATAGAAGTCACACCAGAAGTCGGATCATGATGATCCGACTTGTGTGCTAAGGATCTTGAAGGGGAACCCCCGCAAAAATTAGCGTGGGGTTCCCCCCACAAGAGCATACCAGACTCTTCATTCTGGCATGAATTTTAAGAGGAACCTACATGCCAAAAAATGGCGTAGGGTCCCCCCCAAAATCCATACCAGACCCTTATCCGAGCATGCAGCCTGGCAGGCCAGGAAAGGGGGTGGGGACGAGCGAGTGCCCCCCCTTGTGGACCATACCAGGCCGCATGCCCTCAACATGGGGAGCATGGGTGCTTTGAGGCAGGGGGGGCTCTGCGCCCCCCACCCTAAAGCACCTTGTCCCCATGTTGATGGTGACATGAGCCTCTTCCTGACAACCCTGGCCGTTGGTTGTCGGGGTCTGAGGGAGGGGGCTTATGGGAATCTAGAAGCCCCCTTTAATAAGGGGGCCCCCAGATGCCGGCCCCCCCACCCTATGTGAATGAGTATGGGGTACATCGTACCCCTACCCATTCACCTGGAAAAAAAGTGTACAAAAAAACACACCACACAGCTTTTTAAAATATTTTATTAAATCAGCTCCAACGTCTTCTCCCCACTCTTTTCCCTCTCCGGCGTCTTCTTCTTCGGCTCTTTTGCACGGTCTTCATAGGACGGGGCCACATGCTGATGTCATTCTGAGCCCCGCCCTTATGACGTCACACCCTGGGGCAGGCCATCACAGCCCCGCCCCAGGATGTGACGTCATAAGGGTGGGGCTCAGAATGACATCAGCGTGTGGCCCTGCCCCATGCCAATATAAGGCAACCACGCAGCACGGACTCGGCATTCGAGTGGGAGAGAGCAACAAGTCAACATCTCCAGAAGAGAAGAGGGAGAAGTGGGAGAAGCTAACCGAGGAGACAGCAGCAAAAGAGCAGAAGACAGAAGATGCCTCAGAAGACAGAAACTCAGCAGAAGACCCCTCAGAAGACAGAAGACCCCGCAAAAGAGCCGCAGAAAGAAGACGCTGGAGAGGGAAAAGAGAGGGGAGAAGGCGCCGGAGCTGATTTAATAAAATATTTTATAAAACCTGTGTAGTGTGTTTTTTGTACACTTTTTCCAGGTGAATGGGTAGGGGTACGATGTACCCCATACTCATTCCCATAGGGTGGGGGGCCGGCATATGGGGGCCCCCTTATTAAAGGGGGCTTCCAGATTCCCATAAGCCGCCGCCCGCAGACCCCGACAACCAACGGCCAGAGTTGTCGGGAAGAGGCTCTTGTCCCCATCAACATGGGGACAAGGTGCTTTGGGGTGGGGGGCACAGAGCCCCCCTGCCCCAAAGCACCCATACTCCCCATGTTGAGGGCATGCAGCCTGGTATGGTCCAGGAGGGGGGGGGGGCGCTTGTTTGTGCCCACCCCCTTTCCTGGCCTGCCAGGCTGTGTACTCGGATAAGGGTCTGGTATGGATCCTACGCTGTTTTTTCGGCATTGGGGTTCCTCTTAAAATCCATGCCAGATCGAAGAGCCTGGTATGCTCTTGGGGGGGAACCCCACGCAAATTTGTGCGAGGGTTCCCCTTCAAGATCCTTAGCACACAAGTCGGATCATCATGATCCGACTTCTGGTGCGACTTCTATTCAAATCAATGGGCTTCCATAGGTAACCATTGATTTTGAATAGAAGCAGAAAAACGCCGCAGAAAGCTAGCGCGGAAAAACGTGCATTGACGTCAATGCAAAACTCCGAAAATAAGGCTGATTTTTCCCTGATGTCGGGCCCGACGTGTTGCTTATTTTTTTTGCATACACCCATGTGTATGAGACCTTAAAATGTGTTTGACCACAGTTCCAAATTGTGTATCTTTTAAGTACTTTGTCCTTTAAGCAGCTTTCCCTGCAGCCTGTGACTGCAGACTTTTCAAAATATCTTCTTCCTTCTTCTCCTGTCCTATTATCTGCCTGTGGTGCTCAAACAGCGCACATCCATCATAATGCGAAAATGTGTGTTTTTTCCTTTTGTTCTTCTTTACTGTCAACTCCAACAGCTATAAAAATCCTTTATAGGCATGTAAGTGGGCGCGCTGCATGTATCAAGCCTTTCTTGCATTAACTAATTGGGTCTGAAACTTTACTGCAAATTTCCCCTGAGTGTTTTGCCTTTCAGTCTTTTTTCTATGAAATAAAAATGCCCAACAGTTGAACAGCAGACAGAAAAATGCAAAGCATACTTTTATAGTTTTTTTGTCCAACATTTGATTGTCAATATTATTAATAAGGATGTAATGTGTGATAAATTACATTTAATATTCATACTAATAGACCATTTTAGTCTAATTGTTTCCCTATAGCTTTGTAAAGGGATTCTCTTCCATAAATTATGTAAAGATATTTTTCTATGTCTATTTACAATGTCTGATGCACGGTTGTGCTCCTCAAATAGAAAACAGAAGCTTACCTGCAATACTATTCAGCTGCTGCATCATGTAGACTTAGCAGGTTACTGAACATTTGAATACCTTTTAGTTTAGCAGACAAGCTTTTCAGTCCTCACACACTTCAGATTGCACAGCACTGCTCACATTTACAGAATGGCTTCTGATTTTCAGTGCAGGAACCCATGCAGAGCTCAATAAAAAAAATAGCCAAGTGCATACACTATCTCACAAAAGTGAGTACACCCCTCATGTTTTTGTAAATATTTTATTATATGTTTTCATATGACAGCACTAAAGAAATAACACTTTACTACAATGTAAAGTAGTAAGTATACAGCTTATATAACAGTGTAAATTTGCTATCCCCCTCAAAATAACTCAACACACAGCCATTCATGTCTAAACTGCTGGCAACAAAAGTGAGTACACCCATAAGTGAAAATGTCCAAATTGGGCCCGAAGTGTCCATATTTTGTGAGGCCGCCATTATTTTCCAGCACTGCTTTAACACTCTTGGGCGTGGAGTTCGCCAGAACTTGACAGGTTGCCACTGGAGTCCTCTTCCACTGGAGTCCTGTTAGAGACCTTGCGCTCCTGCACCTTACATTTGAGGATGCCCCACAGATGCTCAATAGGGTTTAAGTTTGGAGACATGCTTGGCCAGTCCACCACCTTTACCCTCAGCTTCTTTAGCACGGCAGTGATCGTCTTAGAGGTGTGTTTGGGGGTCGTTATCATGTTGGAATACTGCCCTGAGGCCCTGTCTCCGAAGGCAGGGAATCATGCTCTGCTTCAGTAGGTCAGAGAACATGTTGGCATTCATGGTTCCCTCAATGAACTGTAGCTCCCCAGTGCCGGCAGCACTCATGCAGCCCCAGGCCATGACACTCCCACCAGCATGCTTGACTGTAGGCAAGACACACATGTCTTTGTACTCCTCACCTGGTTGCCGCCACACACGCTTGACACCATCTGAACCAAATACGTTTATCTTGGTCTCATCATATTGTTCCAATAATTAGGGATGGGCCGAATGCCCCCCGTTTGGTTCGCACCAGAACATGCGAACAGACAAAAAATTGGTGCGAACATTTGAACACCGTTAAAGTCTATGGGACCCAAACATGAAAAATCAAAAGTGTTAATTTTAAAGGCATATATGCAAGTTATTGCCATAAAAAGTGTATGGGGGCCCGGGTACTGCTCTAGGGGACATGTATCAATGCAAAAAAAGTTTTTAAATTGATTGTTTTTTCAGGAGCAGTGATTTTAATAATGCTTAAATTGAAGCAATAAAAATGAAATATTCCTTTAAATATAGTGGCTGGGGGGTCCCCTTAGTCTGCCTGTAAAAGGGTGCACTTCTGTGATGTTTAGAATAGTGCCAGAGCAAAACGACATTTGTAAAGGAAAAACTGTCACTTAAAACCACTCTCGGATCTCTGGGCGTGAGGAGGAACTCCTTGGGGACCTGGATCTTATTAGTGCTCAATGGGAATAAGGATGGACTCGTCCCCCTCCTCTTTTTTTTCTTTTCCCTCTCCCTTTCTTCTCTTTATTCTCACCTCTACTGTACTCAACCCCTACTTCTCGCTTCTGCTCTCTTTCTTGCTTTTTGCTCTAATGTATGATCATTGTGAGGCTAAAATGTTTATCATTTGCTCTGGAGAAGGTAGCTCGAAGATACCTAGGATGATATTTTTGTGGTTAGGTATATGATCGACTCATATTGGAATGAAGCTTTAGTTGCAGCGGAGGGGGCCTTCTGAGACGGATAACCCTTGAACAGGTGGGCAGGGCACAGTGTGATCCCTCAGGGGTGGTCTGTCCCCAATCACGGGCCCCATCTCGGAAACTAATGTCTAAGGCTCCTTCTCCCTGATAGAATGTTAATTTATTGTTTACAACAGCTTATGTTTATGGTTGAGCTTCGGAACACCTGATATCGGAGCTTCTTCAGTTTTAACCTCGCTGCGACTCATGGAATTGTCTTAAAGCATTTTTGTGCGGCTTATCTCCTTCCAAGGACTACAAAACACCTATAGTCTTAGTTACCTATATGTTATCTACAAACTAAGCATACATATAGTCAGAAGAAATCTTTGTTGATACTTAGAATTGTTCAGTCTTGCATTCAATAAGTCTATCATTTCTACCTTGTACATTTCTGAATATGCTAATAAAAAAATTTAATTTGAAAAAAAAAAACACTCTCAGCTGTAATGTATTGACGGTTCCCGCCAATATAGATAAAAATCACTGAAAAAATTTGAGTAGGGTTCCCCCCCCCCCCAGTCCATACCAGGCCCTTCGGGTCTGGTAGGGATTTTAAGGGGAACCCAGCGACAACATTTTTTATGTTTCAATCTGTTTTTATTTTAATTATTCAAGAGATACAGATTATGGTGCAATAACGTTAACAACAATATTGGAACAATTTTGGTCTGACATTATCATCCAGGTTAGTCCTATAGTTCCAAAGTCCATAGTCTATATCCAGGACTTCGAAATTACGCTCCTGTTGGCGTTGTTATCAGTTCATGGCTTTTCAATAGAAGATCCTATTGCTCATAGGTTGATAAAGCAAACATAAACATTTCTAATAATCAACTCTTGTTTCCAATATGATTATAAACTTTTGGACTTCCAGTAACAATATATAGATCGCAGACTATTGTCAGCCCTATGGTCCCATTCCACTATATAAAACCCCATAATAACACTGCCTTTATAGACGAATGGTAGATATGGAAAAGTATAGAGTAAAAGAGGAAAGAAGATAAGTCAGAAACCTAAGAGAAAGCAAAAAGGAAGAGAAAAGAGGGCGTTTAGGAGCCCCCCGGTGCCGCCACCTTACTCACTGTCAATCTGAGATGGGGCGTGGATCTGAATCCAGATAACGGATCCATGGGTTCCACACCTTTTCAAATGCTTTCATTTTGTCCTGCAGGACCGCCGTCAGGCGTTCATTAATCATAAGCCACGAGAGTTTTCTTTTAAATTGATCAAATGGTACAGTCGCCTTCTTCCAATTTCTGGCTATGGTAATTTTGGCCGAGATAAAAGAAAATGTTAAGAAACGACATTGTGACCTAGAGGCCTGCTCAACCTTTCGTCCCAGCAACGCCTGGTCCGGGGATCTGGGCAAATTAATCTCTGTCAAAGAGTAGATAAGATTATATACCCTGCTCCAAAACCTCCGGACCTTGGGACATTGCCACCATATATGGTAAGCCGTACCCTCTTGTCTGCAACCTCGGAAGCACAGCTGGGAGGCTCCGGGGACGAATGTAGCCAATCTGGTCGGCACCATGTACCACCTCATCAATACCTTATAGTTGGCTTCTATTACGGAAGTGTTGATGAGGATCTGGAAGCCGCTGAGGCCATCGAGTGCCACTCATCAAGTTCCAACACCGTTTGTAAATCCTGTTCCCATTTGGTCATATAACTTAACTTATTGGAAGAATAGGTTAACTGTTTATATATTTCAGAAATATAACCGCTAAGATTGTTGTAACGACGGCACAGATATTCCATGGGAGACATGGTAGTAAGGTCGTTGTTACGGGACAAGGTATATAGGAAATGACGCACCTGAGCAAATCTATACCCTTCAGAGTTTGGCATTTGAAAACGTTCCACCATCATCTGTTGAGACATCAAGCCCCTCTGATCACTAAGATCAGCAATTCGCAATAAACCCTTGTTGGTCCACCAAGAGAATGCTAGAGGATTCAGACCAGGGGTGAATGCTTTATTCCCCAGTATGGGAGCCATTGGATTATACGGAGAGATAAAGTTATGCGAATGGGACAATTTGTCCCAAATGGAGAATGCTAGTGATAATGAGGGGCATAAAATTGATGGTCTATCTCTCGCCGGCAACCACATCAAATGGGAGATAGGCCTTCCAGGGCAAACACCAGATTCAACTTGCATCCATATCGCCTGGGGTTTTTGGGAATGAAATCTAATAAGTTGAGCCAGTTGGGCCGCTTCAAAATATTGTTGTAAATTTGGAAAGCCTAGGCCCCCCCTCAGTTTAGGTGTAAATAAAGTGGTCTTATTCACCCTGGGTCTTTTGTCCCCCCACACAAACTTCATGATTCTAGATTGAAAAGCATGTAGATCTGTCCTTACTGGCCGTATGGGCAAAGTACGAAAGAAATACAAAATTCTGGGGAGTACATTCATCTTAATAGAATACAGTCTGCCGAACCACGACGGGGGGTGTAGTTGCCACCTTGTTAGGTCTGTGTTTAGACTTTTATATAGAGCTGTGTAATTTTTGGCGTATAAGGTTTGGATTGTCGGAGTCAGGTGGATCCCCAAATATGGGAGCGCATGTGTCTCCCACTGGAAGCTAAAGGATTGTTGTACATTGAGTCGCACTCTCTCCGGTAGGTTTATGTTTAGTGCCCTCGATTTATCATGGTTAACCTTAAGTCCTGATATAAGTGAGAAGGGCTGTAGGATGGCATATAAATTTGGTAAAGTGGTGATAGGCTGGGTAATGGTTAGTAAAATATCATCTGCGAAGCATAGGCATTTATGCTCTCTGTCTTCACAGAAGATGCCCTTGATATCTTGACTCATCCTAATCTTTATGGCTAGAGGTTCTAAAGCTAAAATAAAAAGCAGAGGAGACAATGGGCATCCCTGTCGTGTTCCCCTTTGTATCGAAAAGGATTTAGAGGAGTAGCCCTTAAGCCGTAGGGAGGCCTTCGGATCGCTATATAGGGCCCTAAGCAATGATAGAAATTTTTCCCCAAACCCATAGTGCTTTAAAATAAAGAATAGGTAGTCCCAGGACAGGGAATTGAATGCCTTCTGTATGTCTAATGAAAGCAACATTCCCTGTCTGGGACCCCCTCCATCCCACTCCGAATGTACTGCCGAAATCACATCAATCACTCGTCTAGTTTGGTCCGAGGCCTGACGGTGCGGGACGAATCCCGCCTGGTCAGGATGGATGTAACGAGGTATAAAAGTATTTAGTCTAGTGGCTAATATTTTTGTCATGATTTTCAGATCCACATTTATCAATGAAATTGGGCGGTAATTTGCACAATCGCTGTGGTCTTTCCCTGGTTTGGGAATGACATGTATATAAGCCATGTTTTCATGGAGCGGTATTCGATTGCCCCGTCTCAAATCATTAAAATATAGGCATAAATGTGGGATCAGAATTTCCTGATATTTTCTATAATAGTGACCAGTAAACCCATCAGGGCCTGGCGCCTTCGATGGGTGTATTGTCTTGATGGCTCTCCTTACTTCAGCTTCGGTAAACTCATCCTCCATAATATCTACGTGTTCCGATTCTAGCCTAGGTAATGGGATATCCCGTAGGAAATCCGATGCTGCTGTATGTGAAAATTGTGTGGATTTAGAATACAATTTAGTGTAGAAGCTGTGGAATGCCTGTAGAATCAGTTCCGGATTTTGGGTCAGTTGGCCATTGGGGCCTCGTAATTTCGGCAGGGCTGAAGTGAACGCCCTAGGCACTAACTTCCTAGCCAATAAAGTGGAGGGTTTGTCTCCCATGGTATAGTATCTATGTTTGGACCATCTTATGCTTTTATCTGCCTGAGTCGTTAGGCTGAGGTTAAGGGCTACTCTGGCTGCATCTATTTTGTGCCTAATATCAACCCGTGGATTACGTCGCTGTTCAAGCAATAGGGCTTCAAGTTCGGTCTCCTGTTCCCTGATAACCGTTTCATGAACCCTTTTAGTCCGAGCAGCCATTTGTAAAAGCTTACCCCGAATTACTGATTTATGTGCCGCCCAATTCGTCGTCGGTGATGTGTCCGCCGGTATGTTCTCCCTAAAAAATGTTTTTAACTCTTTTTCGATTTCGGCAAATATGATCGGATCATTCAAGAGCGATATATTTAGTCTCCACGGAGACGGGCCTGCCTTGATCCATAGATCTGTCAGGGATAACTTAATTAGGGAATGATCCGACCATGGGACCGGACAGATTTTGGCTTTATGTATAAAAGGGAGTAGCGACGAGTGGACAAAAAAATGATCTATGCGTGAGTACGTGGAGTGAGCCGAGGAATAAAATGTATAGTCTCGCATTACGGGGTTTGCATCTCTCCATGCATCCACCAGATCGTGAAGGCGCAATAGATGGGCAAGCTTAGTGCTGCTCTTCGAGACATTATTATATTTCGCCCGAAAAGGATCCGATCTATCTAAAACCCGGTCCAATGACATGTTGCTATCTCCACCAAAAATCACCGGGCCCTGAACCTTGGGCATCAAAACTGTCAACATGTCCCTAAAAAACTCAACTTGGCCCATATTAGGGGCATAGTAAGACACGAAGGAAGCTAGCCTATCATGTACCCTCCCTGTAACCATCAGATATCTGCCTTTCTTGTCTTTCACCACCGCAGTTGGGGTGAATGGGGTCCTTTTGGAAAAGCATATGGCCACCCCCCCCTTTTTTTTCCGGGCCTGAGGCTAAGTAATATTGGGGATATCTAGCAGAAAGGTACTTAGGGGTAGAAGACTTAGAAAAGTGTGTCTCCTGTAGCAGTAGAATGACAGCACCCACCCTGTGAAAATGTTGAAACGCTTTAGTACGTTTTGTGGGAGAGTTAAACCCATGTACATTATGTGTAACAACTGTATATTTTGAGGGGACTAGATTAGCCATCGTGATCCGGCAGAGTGTACTCACCTTTAAAATTTCCCTCTATGTATTCCCTGCCCAGCTCCGGTTCAATAGGCCCTGAGACGGTCCTGCAGCACCGCATCCCAACTAGACATGTTAGACGGCATCCAGGAGGCACCAAAAAAAAAGGAGAAAAGATAGTATGGATCAGTAAGAGAAGTAGAAAGAAAGAAAGGGGAAGAAACAACATTGGCCTATGGCCAGGTAGATTAGAAACAATATATTGTACAAATATATTCTTAATATGGGTCCAGGCCCATACCCGAGGGGCCCCTCGGGACTTCCGTAGTGTGGGCGCTCCCACCAAATCTCTGAGGGCACCCACACTGGTAGAGGCATGCTTAAACACCCCAGGCCTAAAACAATAAGATAACATGGAGGTTGCTAAATAACATGTTCAAAAAAAAAAATAAATAAAAAAAAAGGCCCGTAGCCCTGTATATAACTCAAAATGAAGGGTTCTGCAAAAACCAGTTAAAATACACTGTGCGACCCTTAGCCCTATAAATCTAGAGACGTGTGCGGGGTGCACTAGGGTAGCTTTTCGTGTATAACTGGATTAGATTGAATTGAATTGAATCCCTCCAAAGTAAAATAAAATAAAAGGAGGGAAAAAAAAAAAAAACAATATAAAACAAAAGTACAAAAAACTTGAAAAAACAGCAAACTGAACCAGGGAAGTATCTGGAGGGGGGGGAGGCAGCTCTGATCCCCCCACGTTTGTTAACATTCTCTATACATTTCTTTTCTTCACCCTCTTGCAAGAGGCTTTGATCTCTAATTTCAGGTAAAGGGAGATGTTCTTCTATTTTTCTGAGGTCGTTGTTCTCGCCAAAGCGGTGAAAGGGGGGGATTTGCAGTAGCCTCTGATGTAGACGGCTGGGAATTTTGATAGGGTTCCCGATTAATGAGACCTAAATCCACCAGTAGCCTCTCACCTTCCTGAAATGTCACGAAAGAGTGGGACTTCCCCTGGTAGGTGAAGGACAGTCTGAAGGGAAACGCCCACTTGTATTTAATTTGTTTGTTAATCAGATGTTGTAAGAGAGGTTTCATTGTTCTCCGCTTCTGCACTGTAGAGGGCGCCAGATCTGTGAATAACTGAATAGGAGCTCCAAATAATGCTAAATCTTGACAATTTCGGGCCTCTTTCATCAGTCTTTCTTTAATGCGAAAATAGTGCGGTTTCACCAGCACATCACGGGGTAAACCATCAGATCTGGGAGCTGTAAGGGCCCTATGGACCCTGTCAATTTCCATTTCCCGTGGTGTAATATTAGGAATCAATGTTGTCATTAGTTCCCGCACAGCATTATCAAGGTCTGTTTGAGATTCTGGAAGACCCCTAATTCTCAGGTTATACCGGCGGGACCGATTTTCCAGGTCTTCAATTTTAGAATATGCTTCTTCTAGTCTCTCATGCAAAGTTGAAATCATATTGGAGTTTTGATTGATTTGAGACACTGCACTGTCCACCTTATTTTCTATGGCTTCAAATCTCTCTCCAATCCCCTGTATGTCCCGCTTCAGGTCTGTTGTGATAATGGAGCAGGCCTTTGCCAGCTCCTGCTGGAGCATGGTGGAGAAGCGTGCTAACAGCACCGAGTCCCCCTGATAGGGAACCGTAGTTACTGGTGGTGCGGGGATCTGAGAAATTTGTGAGGGTTGTATTGTAGGAGAAGCCCCTGAGAGTTCAGCCTGGCTGTGCTGGCTAAAGAGAATGTCAGCGAGTTCTGCCATATTTCTGTCCATAGAGGACGCTGGGGAAGCCGAGGGGGCCTGTGTACCCGCTGAACCCGGGGAACATGGAGACAGGCACTCACCCTGTCGGTCGATCAGTTGCTCCTCTGAAGACAGAGAGGAGAATGGGTCCCTTATCCGTTCAGTTTGTGGGCTTGCCTCCGCCGTCTCCTGCTGGGCCTTAGCGGTGCCCTGCCCGCGTGTCGCCGCCATCTTGGGACCTGATTGCTGCCCGGGGGACAAGTGTGGCTGTTTCCCTGTATTGTTGCGCTTATACGGTCTCTTTTTGGGCTGGCCTGCCGCCCGACGCTGCATCCCTCCTCCGGGAAAAAGTTCTGGCCGAGTACGGGCTTTTCCGCTGCTCACCTCCGCTGATTATAGCTGATGTTGGCCTGGGGTGCGCGGAGCTCACTCAAGGGACATCCGTCTCCGTGGCCGCGCGCATGCGCTCTCCCGCGACAACATTTTTTAAATAATTGACGTGGGGTTCCCCCTAAAATCCAAACCAGACCCTTATCTGAGTATGCAACTTGGCCGGCCAGGATGGGGGGGACGGGCGAGCGCCCCCCTCCTTTACTATACCAGGCTACATACCCTCAACATGGGGAGTATGGGTACTTTTGGACAGGGGAGGATCTGCACCCCCCACCCCAAAGCACCTTGTCCCCATGTTGATGGGGACAAGAGCCTCTTCCCCACAACCCTGGGCTGTGGTTGTGGAGGTCTGCAAGTAGGAAGCTTATCGTAACCTGGAATTCCCCTTTAATAAGGGGGCCCCCAGATCCCCCCATGTGAATTAGTATCGGGTACATTGTACCCCTACTAATTCACACACAGGAAACAATTAGGGACAAGTCCTTTATTAAAAAATAAAAAAAAAGTGTCCCCCTTTGTAATCCAAAAAAAAGCAACAGCTCCTCCATGGGAGGGCTCCCGCTGACTGAGCTCTCTTTGTTTTGACAGTTTATTTATAGTCAAGGATGAGGCCACCCGATGACGTAATTGAGTGACCCACCCCACCCCACCATCCCATCATGACAGAGGGGGGTGGGGTCACCAGCTATGTCACTGGGTGCCCCCACTCTTGACTATAAATAAACTGTCAAAACACAATGAGCACAGATGGCAGCAGCCATCCCATAGAGGAGGAGCTGTGCGCGCCGTCATCTCGCCATGCATTATGGGGCACTCCACGGCGATCGAAGTTGTCGCGAACACCCCATAATGTTCAAACTTTGCAGAATGGCCAAACACCTGTTGTTCAAGTCAAACTTACATTTGACTCGAACCGCGGGCCCAACCCTACCAATAATCCATGCTCTTAGTTTGCTTGTCTTCAGCAAACTGTTTGCTGCCTTTCTTGTGCATCATCTTTAGACGAGGCTTCTTTCTGGAATGACAGCCATGCAGACCAATTTGATGCAGTGTGTGGTGTATGGTCTGAACACTGACAGGCTGACCCCCCCCCACTCCTTCTACCTCTGCGGCAATGCTGGTAGCACTCATATGTCTATTTCCCAAAGACAACCTCTGGATATGATGCTAAGCACATGCACTCAACCTCTTTGGTCAACCATGGCGAGGCCTGTTCTGAGTGGAACCTGTCCTGTTATGGCAACTGGGCTGCAGCTCAGTTTCAGGGTCTTGGCAATCTTCTTATAGCCTAGGCCATCTTTATGTAGAGCAACATCTCTTTTTCCTGACACACTTCATGGCAGCCTACACGTGGGTTTACCCTGCCCGTCCACACCTATAGGTCCCCATTACCATAAATTTAGCCTCATACCTGTGTTCCTTTTTTGTCCTCCTTCTGAACCATTGCAGTATCAAGATGAATTCCGTGTGTCCCAGGCAGGAGGTCCCCAGCTTGAAGCGGGGCAGGCACGATTGGGGTGTTTGTGTCCCCTGCACCCAGGACCCAGCCACGGTAAGTGAGAGGCTGTAGGCCAGGAAGTTCCCCAGGAGGGGTGGCCGGTGGTTGCCCTTGGAGATGCCATCACTGGCAGGGTCTTGAAGAGGAGTCTGGCAGGTATGGTTTTACTCAATGGCAGCGTTTTTTATTATGATGTGGTTTACCTGTCTTGTTTCTGTGTTCCCTGGGTGCCCACTATCTCTATGCAGCCTATGTGTCGGTCTTATGGTGGCTGGAACGCATCTGCGCTCCACCAGCCGCCGCTTGTATTAAGTATTCCGATGGTGTGTTGCTACTGCGCAGGTGCGGGGCTTGGTGCGAGACTCCAGGCCTCAGTAGCAGTAGTGAAATGAGGATGCGGCGGGGTGGGGGATTCAAAAAGCTGTCAGCCCTGCTCAGTCTTTGGGATTGACTGCGGCAGAGTGCGGAGGCTTCCCCAGGCTCTGTTCCCCTTTTATCCAGGTAAGTCCCGGAGGGCAAGAGATACTGGAAGGGGGGGAGAAGATGCACTAGTAACAGTCTCTCCCTTCCTTGCAGGCAAGCAGAGTTTAAGTGCTTTTTCATTATGGACCGGTCACTGCCTCCTAGTGGCCAGCCCTTACCTAACAGGTAAGGTGCAAGGCGGAGTGGGGGGGGCACTTCGATTTTAGGCATTGCTCTATAGTGGCTAATTTTTTTATGTGTGCCTGTATATTTACCTTCCCTTTGTCATGTCTTTTTTAGCCCTCCCAGGTTAGATCACCAGTGCGCTTCACGGGTTACCAGAGACCCTGCCAAGCCACTGCAACGACACTCATCATCAAGATCCAGACACCACAGGTCCCAGTCACGGGGCCGGCATCGAGGAAGGAGCTCCCACTCTTCCTCCAGACACCATTCCCACCACCACGGCAGCCACTCCAGACGCAGATCATGCTGGGGATGTGGCGCTCAGGTGCCTGAGGGAAAATCGCTATGCAATGCATGTTACTCCTGGGTGGTGAAGGAGAGAGAAGCGGGCATCCAGCAAACTTGTCCCAGCCCTGGGATAGAGGCGCTAGTGAGTGTCTAGCAGTCACTGAAAGAGTTTGGCCCATCTTACACTCAGAGCCAGTCCTACTTTGGGCTCTCCGGAGGGAATTACCCAAGAGGAGCCGGGCCCATCCCAGCCGAGCCTTGAACCCCCAGACTTCTCGGACAGTGAGGTGGAAGGGGATGACTCAATGGGTTTTGATGCAGCCCTGATCGCGCCATCAATTATAGCTGTTAAGGAAGCCTTGAGATGAGAGGAACTGGTTTCCTCCCTGGCAAAACAGAAGAAATATTTTAAACACCTGAGCAAAGAATGTCCCAGCTTCCCATTGCTTCCAGAGTTAAAAGACATCTTAAAAGAGGAATGGAAAAAGGTGGACAAGAAGACGTCTCTGTCTAATAAAGCGGCCAGACTGTATCCCTTTAAGGAGGATTAAGTCAGGTATTTAGAGTCCACCCCTTTGGTGGATGTGGCAGTTATGAGGCTGGAAGATGCTGTGTCTTTTAAGGATCCTCTGGACAGTAAAATTGACCTAGATCTTAAAAGAATCTATGTAACAGCGGGTATGGCCTGCAAACCTGCCCTAGTCTTGGCAGCTTTGTCAAAGGCGATGGAAGTCTGGGTAGAAGACATGGACACAATGTTAAGTGGGATCGCAGAAGAAGCAGCCAGAGGCTCATCCCTGCAGGAGATGAAGTGGGCGTCAGCCTTCCTGAGGGAGGCCTCCGTGGACCTTATTCGTCTGGTGGCTCGGGTAATGTTGTCCTCGGTCACAGCCAAGCGGGCCCTGTGGCTGCATCCCTGGCTCACAGATCTGTTATCTAAACAGGCTTGGTGCAGGATCCCTTTCGAGGGGTCCTCGCTTTTTGGGAATAGGCTGGACAAGGCCATTGCCAGAGCCACCAGGGGGAAGCCGGGTTTCCTCCCTCCGGATAGGCGACTATTCCCCCAGAAGAAGTCT
Source organism: Glandirana rugosa (assembly GCA_018402905.1). NCBI lineage: Eukaryota > Metazoa > Chordata > Amphibia > Anura > Ranidae > Glandirana > Glandirana rugosa. The sequence goes on along the minus strand of BLSH010144771.1, from coordinate 929,068 downwards.
CAGTTGAGAAGACAGGCCACTGATAGATCGAGAGAAGCCCGCAGTTACAGGCCTGGGCAAGATTTCAGGTGCAATTGGAGGAGAGGCCAGTCTTCTACCCAACGGGTGGCCAAGAAATAAACACCTATTGAGCGCGAGCCCACAAAGACTTTTTGAGATTGGGCCTGCCCAGGCAGATCGGATGGGAGCGCATTTGCTTCATTTCCGACATGTCTGGGCAGCCTCAATCTCGGATGCTTGGGCCATCAGGACATTGTCCTCCGGTCACTCTTGGTCTTTCGTAAAAGCCTCCGGTTTCTGGAAAAAGAAAAATTTCAAGGTCTGTACTCTCCCTTTTTTAGTACAGAAAAGGAACGGCTGCTGGAGGCCAGTTATAGACCTCACACACTTAAACAGGTTCATCAAGGGTGAAAAATTCAATATGGAGTTCTTATCAACAATCTAACGCGCTGTGAAGCCAGGAGACTGGATGGTGTCAATAGACCTAAAAGATGCCTATTTTCATGTTCTGGTGGCAGAGGGGTATAGCAAATATCCCTGCTTACTGGTGGATCAGAACCACCTCCAGTTCACATGCCTCCCCTTCGGGTTGTCAACATCCCCATGAAAGTTCTCAAAGGTCCTCCTGGCCATGGTAGCTCTCATCAGGACAAAGGGTGTCAAGAATCAGCTGCTGTCCCACAAGGGCCAAGTAATCCTCATATTACAAGAATTCAGCTGGTTACTGGACCTAGAAAAAAGCCACTTGGATCCCACGCAAAAACTAGTGTATCTGGGCTCACAGTTCCATACGGCCAGGAACACAATCTCACTGCCAGTGGAGAAAATTGCAGTAGTCCGGGACTGGCTACAACTAGCCCTGGTGCCATCACATCTAAGAGCTTCCCAATGACTCAAAATAATCGGGACCATGGTTTCCACATGCCCCATGGTCAAGTGGGCCCTGTGGAAGATGCGCCCGTTCCAAACAGGATTCCTGCAGCAGTGGCAGCCGGACAGAAGCGACCATACCATCCGCATAACAATGGCCATGAAGGACAGTCTGCCTTGTTGGCTCCAGAGCAGGAACCTTCTCAGATATCACTCCATAACCCCCCCTCCTTGGGTAGTAGTTGCCCAGGGAAGGTGGGGCCCACTTCCCCACATGCCAGTTTCCAATACCTTGGAGTTACGAGCAGCCCACTGTGCCCTCCAAGCTTTCCACCACCTGTTAGTAGGGAAAGCAGTGCTACTGAGAATGGACAACACAACGGCAGTTTCTTACGTGAGGAGACAAGGAGAGACACAGAGTCTGTCCCTACTACGGGAGGTGGGGCCGATCCTCTCCTGGGCCCAGAGGTTCCCGACGGACATCTCCGCAATTTACCTTAAACTGTGTAGAGGGTTCTTTATGGTAAGAGCAGTGAGATTGTGGAATGCTTTTCCTCAAACAGTGGTTTCAGCTGGGAGCATAGATAATTTAAAAAACTTATTAGATGGGCACCTAAGGGACCACAACATTGAGGGATATACAATGTAATACTGACATAAAAGCACACACATAGGTTGGACTTAATGAACTTGAGTCTTTTTTCAACCTCACTGACTATGTAACTATGTAACATCCCTTGGGTTCAGAATGCCCAGGCGGACTTTCTCTCCAGGGTCCAGTTAAGCAACGGAGTATGGTCTCTTCACCCAGAGGTATTTGCCTGGGTCCAGTCTCTGGGCATCCACCCCGAGGTTGACCTGTTTGCAACGCCTCTCAACCACACACTCAGAAAGTACTACACGTGGGGCCAATGTCCCCAAGCCTTCAGGGTGGATGCCTTGACAGACAGCTGGAGATTCAGCAGGCCTTACGCCTTCCCGCCAGTACCTATCATCCTCAAGTTCCTACAGAGGCTTCGAGATCACGGTAATTATGCTATTCTGGCCCAACAGGCCCTGGTTCACGCTCCTGTCTCAACTAAGCTTCAGGGCTCCAGTGCCTCTTCCGCTCAGACCAGATATCTGCCTCTTTGTTCTTCGCCTTTAGACCAGATATCCTGCTCAGGGAGCAGTCCTGCACCCATGTCCAGCATGACCTGATGGTCTGGTTTTTGTGAGAGAGAGGCTTGAGGAATTAGGCTGCGCCCCTTAAGTGATCTCTACTCTCTACTCTGATGAGCTCTAGAAGACCCACTACCAATAAAGTATATGGAAGAATATGGGCGGAATTCTCTCATTTCACATCCCCCAGAGGGAAATCCATCAAAGAAGCAGGGGTACAGGAAATTTTGGAATTTTTACAATCTGGACTTGAGTTACCCCTGTTAGTCAGCTCGCTGAGAGTGCAGGTTTTGGCCTTGTCAGCATTCACAGGAATGACCTTGGCAACCAACCTATTGGTCTGCCAGTTCCTTAGAGGGGCAGTGAGGCTAAGACCGCAAAGGAAAGCAAGATTTCCGAAATGGGATCTCCCTTTAGTGTTTGACTTTCTGGCCGAACTGGCACCTGGTGGGGTCAATATGCCTTCAGCAGGAGACCTATCCATGAAGGCGGCCTTCCTGGTAGGAATAACCTACACCAAGAGAGTCTCGGAGATTGGGTCCTTGGGTCACAAGGAGCCATTCCTGACCATTTTTCCAGATTGGATAGTGCTAATCCCGATGCTTGGTGCCAGACCTAAAGTGACATCAGTATTTCACAAAAATCAAGAAATCACTCTGCCCACTTTTAGGTCTTCAGAGTCCACAGAAATCCATCCCCTAAATATTGGGGAAACAATAAAGGACTATCTGCAGGCTACAGCGTTATTCAGACATTCAGACCACCTATTTGTCTTGTTCTCCGGTAAGAATAAAGGGAAGGAGGCCTCCTCTAGGACAATTGCAGCCTGGATTGTCAGATCATCCAGAGGGCTTATAGAGCTAAGGTCTTGGCCCTTCCAGAGGCGGGGACAGCACACTCAACCAGGGGCATCGCTACGTCTTGGGCAGCGGCATGACACGTAGCCCCCGACGTTATCTGTAGAACGGACTCACGGTCTTTGCTGAATATGTACTACTGTGTGGAACCGGCATCATTGTCTTCAATTGATTTTGGTTTAACAGTTTTTTCAGCTGACAATGTGAATTAAATTTTCTTTCGATCAGCATTCCCACATGTGTGTTTTTTTTTTTTTTGGCTAGTTAAGTCCCACACGTGGGCTGCCATGGAGTCTGTCAGGAAAACTTAAAATTTCCTATCAAATACTTACCTTAATTTTCCTTTCCTGATGGACTCCATGGCAGCCGGAGTCCCCATCCTTGAGTCTAGAGGAAGGGCTATATACAGAACACAGGTATGGACCATCAGGCTAAATTTATGGTAATGGGGTCCTATAGGAGTGGAGGGGGCGGGGTAAACCCACACGTAGGCTGCACATCCCTAGTGGCCAGGCAATCTTCTGGGACCTGTGACGTGTCCCAGAAGATTGCCAGGAGGGAGGGGCCGCCTAGGAGGAGAGGAGGAGTCGCCTAGGAGGCCCAGAGGTGGAAGGTGGAAGAGGGACAGGAAGTCCCTCTGAAACCTGGGGACACACTCCCCCCCAAAAAAATGACATGCCAAATGTGGCATGTAAGGGGGTGAGGAGTGCTTAAAGTTCCATTTTTGGGTGGAACTCCGCTTTAAGCCAGCATCAGAAGGGATCCCCATAGAAGCCATATGTCTAGCTCCATCTGGTGGCTGTCAATGAAAACAACAGTCTAGACTGCATTTTCACCCTCTGCGATAGTTTATGTACGTGTTATGGGACATTATTTGCTGAACTCATATAGGAACACTGCATGCAGCACATAAACTTTTTTTACTTGGTATGTGTATTACATGATATTGTGGCACAAGATTGAAGGATCAGAATTTTCCACTTTGCAAGTTTTTCTATGATTTATTTAGTACTATATATTTAACCACTTGCCGACCGTGTAGCGTAGATACACGTCGGCAAGTGGCACCCATTGTTGTGGGAGGACGTTATATAACGTCCTCCCACAATCGCGCTCCCGCGCGCCCCCTGGGGCGCGCACCTGGGAGCATCCGTGTCTATGAGACCCGGCGCATCACGGATCACGGTAAATGGCCGCTTGGAGCGGCCGTTTACCATGTGATCGCTCCGTCAAATGACGGAGCATCACATGTAAACAAGCCGGCGGAAGTGCCGGCTTGTCTCCCCCCTCTCCGCACCGATCGGTGCAGTGTGACAGGGGAGGGGGGAGAGGGGGGAGAGGGGGGAGAGAGGAGATGCAGCGGTGCTGTGGGCAGGATCTGAAGTGCCCCCTCATCACCCATACACACTCATACATGCCCACCCATCCGTCACCCATACATACATGCCCACCCATCCGTCACCAATACATCCATGCCCACCCATCCGTCACCCATACATCCATGCCCACCCATCCGTGCCCACCCATGCATCCGTGCTCACCACCCGTACATACATACCCACTGCCTACCCACCCGTACATACTCACACATACCCACTACTCCCCCGT
>BLSH010144771.1:877385-922100 GCA_018402905.1 Glandirana rugosa | reverse complement strand
TATTTGTACTTTCCTGTCTTGTTAGGGCCTCAAGAAATGAGATAGGCCGTCAGTGCATCAGGTGTGATACATTTTCAGTGATTGGCACCATAGATTGTAGACTCTATAACTTTCACAAAGACCAAATAATATACACTAATTTGGGTTATTTTTACCAAAGACATATAGCAGTATAAATTTTGGCCAAAATTTACGAAGAAAAATTACTAATTTGCAAAATGTTATAACAGAAATAAAGAAAAATGCATTTTTTTACAAAATTTTCGGTATGTTTCCATTTATTGCTCAAAAAATAAACACCCCAGTGGTGATTAAATACCACCAAAAGAAAGCTCTATTTGTGTGAAAAAAAGGACGAAAATTTAATTTGGGTACAGTGTAGTATGACTGAGTAATTGTCATTCAAAATGTGAGAGCACTGAAAGCTGAAAATTGGTCTGGTTAGGAAGGGGGTTTAAGTGCCCAGTTGTCAAGTGGTTAATATTCGACATCTATTTTGGTTTATAATACTCAATATTCTTTTATATGCACCTTTATTTGCCAGCATAATTCCTGGTCTTATTTGTAGCGTGCTCAGCACTTCATGCACAATATATACACACCTTGCACCTTGCACTTTTTAGACACACGCTGCTTTTTTGCATTTTTGAAGGCACATTTGGCACATTGCACTTTATCGCATTGTTTACCCCATTAACACCTTTTGCACTTTCTACTTTTTTAACCCATTACATAGATATACAGTACATATATACATCTTTCAGCAGCGCCATACCCACTATCTATATTTTTCATCTCCATATAATTAGCATCTGCTAGTCAGATGTAAGGTGGGGGCAGCAGCTAATTTTGTTCAAAATCTCACTCATAATCTACCCCATAGCACGGTGACATTTACACTTATTAGATTAGTGCCACTACAGCGCCCATCAGTGCCACCACAGTGCCTCACAATAATGTAATAGGTAGTCAAATTAGATTTTAAATGTATGCCCCTAGAACGCCTCATGGTGCTCCCTGCATGTTGGGGATCTGTATGTGGCCAGGTTGTGTAAAAGTGTTACACATGTGGTATCTTCTTGGGACGAGTAGCAGAATATATTTTAGGGTGAAATTTTTGCTAGGTACATGCTGTGTGTTAGAAATATTGTATAAATGGACAACCTTGTGTAAATAAAAATGTGTTTTCATTTTCTTGCCACATTTTCCAAAAACGTGTGGAAATAATGAGCTGTTCCAAAGACTCATTATGCCTCATAGAATATACGTTGGGGTGTTTACTTTCCAAAATGGGGTCATTTTTTGGGCGTTTCCATTGCCCTGGTGCTCCAGGACCTTCAAAAGTGCAAGAGGTAGTCAGGAAATTATATGTGTAATTTATGTCCTTAGAACGCCTGATTGTGCTCCCTCCATGTTAGGCCTCTGTATGTGGCCAGGCTGTGTAAAAGTCTCACATATGTGGTATCACCATACTCAGGAAGAGTAGCAGAATGTGTTTTGTGGTGTAATTTGTGCTATGCATATGCTGGGTGTGAGAAATAATCTGTTAATATGAAAATTTTGTGAAAAAAAAACAGAAAAAAAAAATCTTCATTTTGCAAAGAATTGTGGGGAAAAAATTATAAACTTAAAAAAACTCTCCATGCCTCTTACTAAATACGTTGGACTGTCTACTTTCCAAAAAGGGGTCATTTGGGGGGTATTTGTACTTTTCTGTCTTGTTAGGGCCTCAGGAAATGAGATAGGCCGTCAGTGCATCAGGTGTGATCAATTTTCAGTGATTGGCACCATAGATTGTAGACTCTTTCACAAAGACCAAATAATATCCACTAATTTGGGTTATTTTTACCAAAGATATATAGCAGTATAAATTTTGGCCAAAATTTATGAAGAAAATTACTAATTTGCAAAATTTTATAACAAAAAAAAAGAAAAATGCATTTTTTTTACAAAATTTTCGGTCTTTCCATTTATTGCTCAAAAAATAAACACCCCAACAGTGATTAAATACCACCAAAAGAAAGCTCTATTTGTGTGAAAAAAGGACAAACATTTCATATGGGTACAGTGTAGTATGACTGAGTAATTGTCATTCAAAATGTGAGAGCACTGAAAGCTGAAAATTGGTCTGGTTAGGAAGGGGGTTTAAGTGCCCAGTGGTCAAGTAGTTAAAGTTAAAATTTCAAAAAAGTTTTTTTTCTTTTAAGGGTAAATAAGCGATCTGGGGGTTTATTTGACCCCAGATCTATCAATAAAGAGGACCTGTCATCCTTATTTCTATTACACAGGTTGTTTACATTCCTTGTAATTGGAATAAACGTGATTTTAAAAAAAATTAAAGGGACAATGTAAAAATAAAAAGTAAAATAAATAAGGAAAAAAAATTAAAGTGCCCCATCCTTCTCTGCTCGTGTGCAGAAGCGAATGCATATGTAAGTCGCACTTGCATATGTAACCGATGTTCAAACCACACATGTGAGGTATTGCCGCAATCATTAGAGTGAGAGCAATGATTCTAGTGCAATACCTCCTCTGTAACTGTAAATCGGTAACCTGTAAAAAAAAAATGTAAAGCGTAGCCTATGGAGATTTGTAAGTACCATAGTTTGTCGCAATTCCACGAGCGTGTGTAATTTTAAAGCATGACATGTTAGGTATATATTTACTCAGCATAACATCATCTTTCACATTATACGAAAAAATTGGGGTAACTATTGTGGTTTGATTTAATTCACTAAAGTGTATTTTTCTCAAAACAATTGCTTTTGAAAGACCGCTGCGCAAATACAGTGTGGTATAAAATATTGCCATTTTATTCTCTAGGGTCTCTGCTAAAAAATATATAGTGTTTGAGGGTCTAAGTAATTTTCTAGCAAAAAAAATACTAATTTAAATGTGTAAAAGTTCCAGAAAAGGCCTGGTCAGCAAGTGCAGCAAGCATTTGATGAAAAAGAAGTGATGGTTAGAAACTGACTTCAGTGAAAACTGCATGTCAAAATGATTAGGGGATCTACAGATATAGGCGGCAGTATATTCAAACTATAGAAAGCAGGGTTTGGCCTCAAACCTCTTTTCCTCTAAAGATCGAATAGAATATAAAGGTACACTATCAGGTCCTATGATGGGTGTGTGGAATTACATCTTTCTTCCCAAAACACAAAAACTTTTACACAATACACACCACACTTCAATACCAGACACTTTTACCCCCTTCCTGCCCAGGCCAATTTTCAGCTTTCAGCGCTGTCACACTTTGAACGACAATTGCATGATCATGCAACACTGTACCCATATGAAATTTTTATGATTTTTTCGCACAAATAGAGCTTTCTTTTGGTTGTTTTTTTATTTTTTGCAAAACAAACTAAAAAAGAAAATTCTGAAAAAAAAAATGTTTCTGTGATAAAATTTTGCAAATACATAATATTTCTTCATACATTTAGACCAAAATGTATAAAGCTATATTTCTTTGATGAAAACCACCCAAATCAGTGTATATTTTTTAGTCTGTAGGAAAGTTATAGAGCCCTCAAACTATGGTATATATACAGTATCTGAAAAGCGATCATTCCTGATGTATTGAGGCCCAAAAATGCCAGAACAGTACAAATGCCCCCAAATTACCCCTTTTTGGAAAGTGGACAGTCCAAGGTATTTAGTAAGTAGAGGTTTGTCTTCCCACACTGTGTGCCCAATTGGAAACACACAGCCCCATAGCCTAGGGTAGCAAGGTAATCCCCTGCTTGTCCTTCCCCCTTCCCCCCTCCATTCTCCAAACCAACAGACTGGCTTGAAACTGCACTGTAGACTGTTAACTCTTTATGTTAAGACCAGAGGTTAGGGAAGCAGCACTGAGAGAGCAGGAGCCTACAGCATTGAGAGTTGTAAACTGCTGGGATAAGAATTTTAATCGTTTATTTGGTTGTGCTCATTCTTTAATCGAGTCCACATGTGGATTTCTTGCACAAATCAAAACACTACTGAGCTTAGTTATAAAACACTGTCTGAAATATATAGATGTTCGGTGGTATTGGATACGATGTTTCATGTCCTTCCTTATAAACAAGCTTCCTAAAACAGACAAGGATATATAACACCTGTAAAGTAAAGCCACCAGTTTCAGTCTTCAGGTCCAGGCCAATGATTTCTGGCCTGGACCTGCTGATCGGTTCTGTGTAATGTAAACACAGGCACAGGAAGTGATGCAATCTCCCCTCCTGGAGCCATTTTGGTTCCAGCGTGTGCGAGGAGAGAGCATCCAACAGTGAGTACACAAGCACTACACTGACAACAATACACATAGGCACATATGTAACCCCTGATCTCTCCCCAGTTAACCCTTTCTCTCCCAGTCACAGTGTCACCAAAGTACAGCGTTCTGATATTTTACTGATCACTGTATTGGTGTCACTTGTGGGGGTAGCGGTAGTTAGCATTAGACTCAGGTAGGTTCATATATTTCCTAATAAAGGTTTAACCCCTTGATCACCCCCAGTTAACCCTTTCACTCCCTGTGCCAGTGTCATTGGTATAGTGTACACATTATTTTTCTGATCACTGTATTAGTGTCACGGGTGACGCTAGTTAGCTAGTTGGCATCAATGTCAGTCTTGTATAGTGTCAGGGTCCTGCCACATATTGCCTAATAAAGTTTTAATCCCCTGATCACTCCCCAGTTAACACTTTCACTCCATGTCACAGTGCCATTGGTATAGTGTACAGATCTTTTTTCTGATCACTGCATTAGTGTCACAGATGGCATCAGTTGGTGTTAGTGTCAGTTAGTGTTAGTGTCAATCCCAGACAGCGTCAGATATTAACCCTTTGATTTACAGGAACATTAGCACACTCACCTCCATTACTAGAATAGTGTCTGAACAGGTCAATATTTTTGATTCGATCAGAACTATATTTTTGATTTTCTCGGGCTCTCCTGTCCCACCGGGGAACACAATACTGCAGCCGGTGGTTCTGCCTGCTGACCATAGAGCTGATTGGAGACCAGAATGGCTCCAATCATCTCTATGGCCTAAGAAACAGGAAGCTACAAGCATTTCATGACTTTGATTTTGCCTGATATAAACAGCGCCATTGGGAGATTTGGAAACCATCTTATCACACTTATCTTGGTGTGGTCAGATGCTTTAAGGGCAGAGGAGAGACCTAGAGTCTAATAGACCCCAAATTTTTCAAAAAAGAGTACCTGTCATTACCTATTGCTATCTTAAGGGATATTTACATTCCCTGTGATAACAATAACAATTATTTAAAAAAATGAAAGGGACAGTAAAAATAAAATAAAAAAAGCAAAATAAATATGTAAAAAAAAAAAAAAAATTTAAGTACCCCTGTCCCTCCCGTTGTTGTGTCGTATGTAAACAGCAATTACACCATGCATGTGAGGTACCACCGCAAACATCAGATCAAGAGCAGTCATTCTAGCAGTAGACCTCCTCTGTAAATCTAAAGTGGTAACCTGTAAAGTATTTTAAAGGATTTTAAAAATGTATATAGTTTGTCACCGCTGCACTGGCACTGCACTTAAAGCATGGCATGTTTGGTATCTATGTACTCGGAATAAGATCATGTTTTATATTTTACCAAACATTTGGGCAATATATTGTGTTTTTATGCATTAGAATTTTTTTTCCAAATAAATTGTGTTTGGAAAATCGATGAGCAAATACTGTGTGAAAAAAAAATTGAAACACCCACCATTTTAATCTGTAGAGCCTCTGCTTTAAAAATATATATATAATGTTTGGGGTTTCAAAGTGATTTTCTAGCAAAAAGAAAATATTTTCATGTAAACAAAACGTACTATGACGTCCTGCTTTTGAGAAGTGATATCTGAATGGTGCCTGCAGCTGCAGGCACCATTCAGATACCGTTTTTTTCTGCAGACGATTCTGCGTCTGATAAAAGTGGTCTTAGCGGCGGATTTTCCACGAGATCACTTTTATCAACGGCGGGAGAGGTGCCCCCCCGCCGCTTTCCAGTCATCTCCGCCGCTTACCGGACCCCTGCCGGCAGCGGCGGGGATGATCCGATCCTCTCCCCCCAGTGACCGGGATCCGAATGAGTGGCTGAAGCCGCTCACTCGGCTCCATAGTACGGCCGGGTGGAAATGACGTCAGAAGTCAGTTCCGCCCAACGGTCTTAAAGGGCCCGTTTTTTTTTTTTTTGGCCTGTCATTTTTTTCAAATTTTTTTTTCTTTTTGCATCTTAGTGTAGATATGAGATCTGAGGACTTTTTGACCCCGGATCTCATATTTAAGAGGACCTGTCATGCTTTTTTCTATTACAAGGAATGTTTACATTTCTTGTAATAGGAATAAAAGTGATCAAAATTTTTTTTTTTAAAAGAACAGTGTAAAAATAAAAAGTATAAAGGGAAATAAATAATTTAAAAAAAAATATTTAAAGCGCTCCGTCCCGCCGAGCTCGTGCGCAGAAGCGAACGCATACGTAAGTCCCGCCCACATATGAAAACGGTGTTCAAACCACACATACACATGAGGTATTGCCGCGATCGTTAGAGCAAAAGCAATAATTCTAGCACTAGACCTCCTCTGTAACACAAAACTGCTAACCTGTATAATTTTTTAAACGTCGCCAATAGAGATTTTTAAGTTGCAAAGTTTGTCGCCATTCCGCGAGCGGACGCAATTTTGAAGCATGACATGTTGGGTATCATTTTACTCGGCGTAACATTATCTTTCACAATATGGAAAAAAATTGACCTAACTTTAATGTTTACTTATTTTTTAACTAAAAAAAACTGAATTTATTCAACAAAAATGCACGCTTGGAAGACCGCTGCGAAAATACGGTGTGACATAAAGTTTTGCAATGACCGCCATGTTATTCTCTAGGGTGTTAGAAAAAAATATATAATGTTTGGGGGTTCTAAGTAATTTTATAGCAAAAATACCTGTTTTTAAGTCGTAACACAGAACCCAAAAAAACAGGCCCGGTATGGAAGTGGTTAATAATATCTCATCCTGCATTACAGAACGATCTGATTCTGGACTAGGTAGAGTCTACTGCTTTAAGGGACAGATTGCAGATCTCATCCTGCATTACAGAACGAACTGATTCTGGACTAGGTAGAGTCTACTGCTTTAAGGGACAGATTGCAGATCTCATCCTGCATTACAGAACGAACTGATTCTGGACTAGGTAGAGTCTACTGCTTTAAGGGACAGATTGCAGATCTCATCCTGCATTACAGAACGAACTGATTCTGGACTAGGTAGAGTCTACTGCTTTAAGGGACAGATTGCAGATCTCATCCTGCATTACAGAATGATCTGATTCTGGACTAGGTAGAGTCTACTGCTTTGAGGGACGGATTATCGTTCTAAAATCATCTCCTAGTTCTATAGGGTCAGGTTTCTGCTGTTGCTGTAAGGGACAGATTATTGTTCTAAAATCATCGCCTACTCCTATAGGGTCAGGTTCCTGCTGTTGCTGTAAGGGACAGATTATTGTTCTAAAATCATTGCCTACTCCTATAGGGTCAGGTTCCTGCTGTTGCTGTAAGAGACAGATTATTGTTCTAAAATCATCACCTACTCCTATAGGGTCAGGTTCCTGCTCTTGCTGTAAGGAACAGATTATTGTTCTACAATCATCACCTACACTGCCACGGTCACGGCCTAGTCAACCTCTAGGCTCCTACTCCACATCCACCCCCCCTTCCCATTTTTATTTTTTTTATTTGATTTTAAGTTATTTTCCCTATCCCCATTTTTTTGTAGGGCACTTGTCCTACTCTTACCCCCATTTTACTTCGTTTTGCAGCCCTCTAGCACTTGCCAGGACTTTTTTACAGCCATTTTTGTGCCGAAAAGTTCGGGTTTCCATTGACTTCAATGGGGTTCGGGGTCAAGTTCGGTACTGAACCCAAACTTTTTCCCAAAGTTTGGTCGAACCCGAACATCTAGTTGTCCACTCAACTCTAATAGTGAGTTGACCACAGAGAGAGAGGGGATATCTCCCAGTGAGGATCACATAAAGCAATGAAAGCCTCACAGCCATTCAAACCCCCTGCTCCCCCTACTCTAAATCTAATCTAAAATTAAAGATAAAAACTTTTGAGTGGAGCTGGGCTTGGCCTGACATAGCATGGAGTAGGACTTGTGTGCTCTGAGCTCCGTCCATTAATCCTGATTCACGTTACTCCTGTGACCCGACAACCAGCCAAGAGAACCCACTGAACCCTGAGAGATCTTCCGCTTACACACAGCCATGTCTCCACCGAATAGCAAGCCAGATGCAGCTGCCAAACTTGAGAAATATCGCGGCTGGAGAAGGGAGGCCTGGGGGAAGATGGCAGTGCCACGCTCGAGGGGAAGGAAATGGGGGGAGCAGACACTGACAGAGTCCTGGAGGCAATCTCCTCTCTCCAAGCTACCCTTGCAACCAAGATTGAGGAGGTGAAGGTCGACATCTCACTGATACGCCAAGATCTCCATAAACTAAAGGAGAAGGTTAAGACATCTGAAACCAGGATTGGGGAGGTGGAAGATGCGATACAGCATCAAATCAATAAACTTTTATCCAAACAAGATGAAATGGAGAACAGACTCCCCAGATGCAATCATCATTTTATTGGGCTACCAGAGGGGGCAGAGGCAAAGACCTAACGTCATTCTTGTAACAGCTCCTCATTGCTAGTTATGGTAGAGAGACCTTCTCTCCCACCTTGTCGGTCGAAAGAGCACACCTGCTAGACCTCCCTCTAAGGAGCTCCTCCACGTTCTTTCATTGCAAAAATGTTGAACTACAAGGATCGTGATGCAGCATTGCATATGGAACTCGTGAAAGGTAATATACCAATAGGCAATGTCAAAGTGGCTATTTTTCCTGATTTCTCCACTGAAGTGCAGTGACGCAGACAAAGCTTTGCAGAGGCCAAAAGACGTCTCCGTGTGCAAAACCTTAAGTATTCCATACTGTTCCTTGTGTGCCTATGGGTGGAGGGTGACGATTGAGCTATCTTCTTTGAAACCCCTGAGGATACCATCTCCTGGCTGGAACGCTGAGAAGCAGACAGGAGAGTAAAAGATTAACCTGCAACAACAAACATATTCATATGGAATACCGCAAGATGCACCAACCTACTCATAACAATCCCAGTGTGAATGCTCTGCTGGACACAGGTACTGTAGATCTTTATGTAAGCCTTTGTTTTCCACTCACCCAGTTTGGCCTATTTTATTTCCTCTTTCTTCCTCACTGCAACTGAGGATTTTGACTTACTATATTTTCCCACGCTATGCAATCAGTGGGCAACTTGTCTATTTTGATGCCAGCAATCTACGAACCACTGAAGCCTCATTTTAATGCACCCCATTACTCCTGAAATTACACGGAAGAGCCAAATGTTCTTAATGGGTCTAAGGAATATACCTTTTATGTTTGCAAACTTTTATCCGGAATCATACATCTTAGAGACGCAGCAGCCTTACAAAATGCAAGACCTGTGCAGCGTAGTATCGTCCCTCACATCATCAGAAAGGACAGGACTGAAGATTAAGCATTTGGCTGCAACCTACCTTATATCATTCAGCTATACCACTTGAACCTCACATGGGAACACTGTGAGACACTTCTATTTAGGCTCTTTAACCAACATCAGTTCATGCCAGCCAAGGCTTTATTTCCCTTTTTTTCTGATTTTGGTCTCCCTGGATGAAGTGTTTTCTTTACTTTGCATCAATGTTCACAACATTTTACGGGGGTATGCCTGCACCAGTTGGGGTTGGTGTTGGGCTGGGTGGGGGGTGGCATATGTTATACTGAATGTACAATGCACTATCTATGACTTTATTCTCACAAAGTGTACACTGTTCAAAGAGTTAACTAAACCTCTGTGGTCTTGTGAGTATTTATGGTACCACACGTTTAAAACTCTGAGTTACTATAAAACTAGCTTAACATGGCATCTATAAAATTCCTTACTTGGAATGTTAGGGGGCTGCGTGATAAAATAAAACGCTCGGCTGTCTTATCATTTGTTAAGAAACAACAAGCGGATATTATTGTATTGCTAGAGACACATATAGACGACAGCTTGCAACTTGCCCTTAAATGCCCATGGATAGGCTGGGCATATCATTCAGTTCATACACTGCATGCCAGAATAGTGTCCTTGTTCATAGCCAAGTCCTTACACTTGAAACCATGCAATATAATATCTGATCCACAAGGTCGTTATGTTTTCTTAAAGGTTAAGATATATGGTGAACTTTTTTTACTTTTAGTATTTTACGTTCCTCCTCCATTCTGTGCTTCAGTACTGTCGAGGAGTTTTGATTTTATGACACAACGCCCAACCACCCCAGACATCTGGTTAGGTGACTTTAACTCCACACTAAACCCCAGTCTTGATAAGGCATGACAGAATAATTTGCTAACAACCTCTATATCATCTACTAGATTTGCCGGACAGATATCTAACTTTAACCTGGTTGACTCATAGATTACTAAATACCTTACCGCTAGAGTGTATTCCTTATTTTACTCTACACACAATACTATATCACATATTCTTATCACAGACATTGGTTCCACGCCTAAAAGATGCAGCTTTCTGCCCTAGACTTCTTTCAGGTCAAAGTCCTTATTGGATTACATTAGGTATACCTATAGCAAAACCACCTAGAACGTGGAGGTTAAACCCCTTCTGGCTCTCTCTTCTACCAGAGGATGATAAGCTAGATAATGACTGGCAGAGGTTTTTTTCTAGAGAATGAACAGTCCACTTAATTTGCAAATGTATGGGATTCATTCAAACTGTATGTTAGGGCCACTATGATATTTCGTGTTAATAAACTGGAAACTACTGCAGCCGAGCATGCTGACAAAGCAATGGCGGAGCTCTCCTCAGCTGAACGTCAATATTAGTTGGAGCCTCCCTCCTTAAAATGCAGACCAGAGTGGTTAATCAGCTACAATATGAGATATCTAAGCGAAAACATTTTTTCTCCAAACAGAAAGGTACAGTAAGCTAGGAGGGCACATGGGCCACAGGACAGACATCAGCTTTAGACATATCAAGAGTGCAAAGCTAAAGGTGAAAAAGAAAAAATTGTGGTCGGGCCACAACCAAGCATAATTATGGTAAGAGTGATAAGCCAATGCAAAAAAAATCCCCATTCTTTGATGATAAATAGGTAATTGTTTTGGTTAAAATATACCTCTAAATCAAAACAAAAGCAGGGAAAGTATTTAAAGCAGTTGTAAGGCTACTTTCACTCTGAGGCGTTTGAAAAACGCGAGCAAAACATCAAGCATTATGACCACGTTTTTGCTGCATTTTTTCAGCGCTAGCGCTATAATTAGCGCTAATGCCCAGGCGTTTTTCGAGCGCTTTTGATGCACTTTTGAAGCACTAGCATTAAATAAATAGCACATCCTTCTACATTACATCCTGTTTACTTCCTGATATTTTGACCTTTCCACAACCTCTGGGCGTTTTGCTGGCCCTTTTAACATGCTTTTAAATCGCTTTACATTCATTTCAATGTATATGGGCGTTTTTAATGCGCTATTTTTAGCGCTCAGAATAAGCACAAAAAATCATGCTTGCAGGACTTTTTTAAACATGGTGCCAGCGCGACGCCCCAGTGTGAATAGGTACAATGGAATTAATGGGCAGCATTTTAGAAGCATTTTGGAAGCGCTATTTTTAGCACAAAAACGCTAGGAAAGTGCCTCAGTGTGAAAGGGGCCTAAACCACTGAAAAATAAAAAAAATAAAAATCTGTAAGACAATGGCATAATGTGCTAGTATGCATTGCATACTACTAGCACATTATAAAATACTTACCTGAGAATGAAGCCCTCTAGCATCGCCCGCTCACCGCTGAGATGGGTGACATCTTCCCCCAGTGTTTCTTCCAGATTCACGCGCTCCGGTTCTTCTGGTTAGAAAGTGACAACAATGTCCCTGGCTCCCAAGTGTGCTCTTTATTTGTCATCTTGTATCACAGCCTTCCAGTTGAGTCCCTTTAAACACACTTTAGTTGTCACCATTAGTAAACCTACCCAGAGAAATGTAATGCAGACATCATTGTAATGCATGCATGTAAACAGGTAATGGCAGCAAGAAGCAACAGGAGGCTGGCAACACCAAGATACAACCAAAGATGAAAAAAAGTGAAAACTTACTCAATTTAACTGGTTGTATTACACAGTGCTTTAGCAAACCAAATGTCATTTAGCTAGTGTTTACTTCTACATTGATAACATCATAAATGTGAACATTTCGTTTTTGTGACCATAAACATTCTTGTTAGAAATATTAGAAGAAAAATCTGATATCAAAAATCACAAAGTTAAGAAACAGGCAGGCAACCAAGGTAGGTCATAGCATGGGGCAAGAATTATAACCAAAGGTCAAGCAAGATGTCAGCAACAAAGCAGCCAATATCACATACAGTAGATCAAAAAAAAACTCGAAGAAGCTAAAAGAGCTAAAACGCTTTGATATTGGGTGTCTTATGGAAGCAAAAGTGCACTGACACAATATATGGAATATTTTAAGAATGGTCGCTACATATCTGATAGAGTTGCATTACTTACTGACCCAGTCTACTCTCTCCATTCAGTTAAGCTTTTTATTTTTTATTTTGTCAGTGTATAGAAGTTCCATGAGGGTTTCCATGGTAACAATGATTTCATCTTCCATACCACTCAGTTGACAACATGGTTCATTAGAATGGTCCATTCACCTCTTATTCTCCAGGGAACAGAACTCTGACATCCGTATGTCAAACGATTAGAGTTGAAACAGAAATGTGAGATTGTCAGATGTGTTGCAGTGTGGTGTAACAGTTATGATATCACAGAACAAGGATTTGTCTTTAGAGATTTCTTGGATGAATAAGACTTTATTTTCAACTCCCAGAACATACTTGTTGTAAAAACCATAGTGATGGCTCAGATTTAAAAAAAATCCATTTTGGGAATTCTGTTGATGCTACTCTAACACTTCTGTTCAAAAAATATTTTTTCTTTGTTTTATTATCTGTTTCTTACATTCCCTGTGCCCTAAGTACAAAACCAAAAAAGAAAAATGTTGGCAAATATATATACACACCTTACCTTTTAATACTTGTCTCTGGATATAATGCTAAATGTGTGCTCATGGCTTTTGAACGGGAAACTATATTATAATTACTTTATTTTTTTCTACGTTTATACGTTTTATAATATATTATTGTGCGTTTTTGAAGAAATAAATTATAGACAATTTGGGAGAAATTTGGGTTTGGAAAAACATAGCAAAGTTGCTTGCTTTGAGGCATAAGTTTTTTTTATTGTAAGCTTACTGAGAAGTCAGTTAAAGGACAGGTCACTGCTGAGTCAATAAACTGCTTTAATAACACATTTATTAAAGAATTGAAATAATATATTTTTTACACTCCTGACCACAATAATGATTGAAATAATGCATTGGAAACTGTGTAGATAGTCTATAATTAGGGATGGGCCGAATGGACCCCTGTTTGGTTCGCACCAGAACTTTAGAACATCGCGAAAGTTCGGACCCGAATAACGAACCCCATTAAAGTCAATGGGACCCAAACATCAAAAATCAAAAGTGCCCATTTTGAATGCTTAGATGCAAGTAATTGGTCATACAATGGTTATAGGGGTCCAGGTCCTGCCCTGGGGGACATGTATCAATGAAAAAAAGTTTGTAAAAAAAACATCATTTTTAAATGAGCAGTGATTTTTTTATTTTTAAAGTGAAAGCATAAAAATGAAAAATTCCTTCCAATATAGTGCCTGGGATGTCCCCTTAGTCTACCTGTAAAATGGCAGATCTGTACCATGTCTAGAAACTGCTGCATCAATAATTGCATTTATAAAGCCAAAAAAAATATGACATTTTCCCTGCAAGCTGCCTTTATTTTGCTCAGCAACGGCTGGGGAGCCAGTGTGTATGATGAGGCCACACAGTAGTGCACTGGGAATAAAATTAGAGATTTTTTGGATAAATTCTGGTGTCACTTTGACTTTGAATAGAAGTAACGGGTGTGGAAAAAATGGGCTTTGGGAGTCGGTGGTGCCTTCACACTATAACCCTGTAGAGGTGCTCTTCATGAAGGCAAGAATTGTCCCTTCTGTTAAAAAAAATGCAATGATATGCGCCTGTCAAACAGTAGAGCAAGTGACTGACACTGTGTTCAAATAACTCAGCTGACTCCTCAATGGCTGATGTTGGGGCTATGGCAAGAATAGATGTGGACAAGGAGGCAGGTTTATCCACTCTGGCAACTGCAGGGGACTGCACACTTGTCTCTGCTTGCGTGACAGAGGGTGAGGAGGATGTGGAAGGTTTAGTAAGCCAGTCCACTGCCTCCTCTGCATGCTGTGGCTGGATAGCCCAGGCAAACTCACTAAACAGAGGAAATGATGCCCTGCCTGAGGACTGACCACCACATCCACCTTTGCCTGTGGACACATTTGTTGCTGGCCCCCTTACAGTGTCACGGGAACATCTGCCTCTCCTTGTTGTCCTCCCAGACATTATTGGGAGGGAGGGGGTGGTGCTTATTAGCAAATGTAAAGAAGAAATCTGTATGTAGATGCACTTTAATCAATGTAAAGTGGTGTTTGGTGCACTTTAATTAGTACTCACACTACACAGACACACTCCACAGATACACTACAATATACTGCAATATAATGCGTCAAACGTACAGTGACACACAAAACTATATGGCGTTAAACTGGCAGTAACGCACAAACTTGCAGTAACGCACACAGGAGTAAATGGCGTTAAACTGGCAGTAACGCACAAAACTATATGTGAGGGACATAGTTTGTTTGGGCTATGTAAAGTGTAACAAAAGCTGGAGTTCAGCTTTAAATACAATGTAAGGAAATCTATTTAGACATTTTCACCAACACTTACCACAACCAATTCAAAACGAACAACAGATTGCAAAAGATAGTAGGACAAACCCCCAAAAATTCTTCAAATATATTAATAGTAAAAAGGTTAGGTCTGAGCATGTAGGCCCTTTACAAAATAATCTAGAGTGGGTGACTGGGGACAAAGCGAAGGCAAATGTATTAAATACTTTCCTCAGCTCTGTGTATGCAAAGGAGCATGGGGGAGCTCATGTCCATAATGGGGATGGTATTGACACAGCCCCAAATGATCCACAATGGCTCAAAAGTGATATGGTCCAGAAGTATTTAGAAGGAATAAAGGTGGATAAAGCATCCAGATGGCATCCATCCACGGAACCTAAAAGAATTGAGCTCTGTCATTTCAAAGCCATTGTTTCCAATTTTTAGGAACTCGTTAATGCCTGTATTAGTACCACTGGATTGGCGTAGGACCAATGTGGTGTCCATATTTAAAAAGGGATCAAAGTCTTTACCAAGTAACTATAGACCTGTTAGTTTAACTTCTGTAGTCAGGAAGATACTGGAGAGTTTAATAAAAGATCACGTAGATGAGTTCTTGCTGGAAAAAAATGTTTTAAGCAACAGACAGCATGGATTCATGAAAGACAAACGTTGTCAAACAAACCTGATTTCTTTTTATGAAGAGGTAAGTAAAACCTTGGACAGAGGGGTGGCTGTGAACGTGGTATACTTAGATTTTGCAAAAGCGTTTGACACCATTCCCCACACATGACTGATATGTAAGATAAAGTCTACAGGCTTGGAAAGATCCATTTGTAAATGGATAGAAAACTGGCTAAAAGACAGAATTCAGAGAGTAGTGGTTAATGATTCTTACTCTGAATGGTCTAAGGTTATCAGTGGTGTACCCCAAGATTCAGTGTCGGGACCCTTACTTTTCAATATATTTATAAATGATATAGGGTCTGTGATTAAAAGTACAATTTCAGTGTTTGCAGATGACACCATGCTATGCATTGGAATAACGTCCTTACAGGATGTCTCCAACTTACAAGCTGACCTCAATGCACTGTTTCATTGGGCAACTATGTGGCAAACAAGGTTTAATGTTAATAAATGTAAATTTATGCACTTGGGGGTTAAGAATATGCATGCATCGTACATAATAGAGGGAGTACAACTAGGGAAATCAATGATGGAGAAGTATCTGGGGCGCTTTGGTAGATCATAAGCTTAATAATAGCATGCAATGCCAAGCTGCGATTTCCAAAGTGAGCAAAGTCCTTTCTAGTATTAAGAGAGGTATGTACTGCAGAGAAAGAGATATAATTTTGCTCCTGTACAAATCATTAGTAAGACCTCATCTGGAATATGCAGTTCAGTTTTGGGCACCAGTTTTTAAAAAAGATATGGGGGATGATTAACATGTACAAGTATATAAGAGGTCCATATAGTGAACTTGGTGTTGAGTAATTCACTTTAAGGTCATCACAGAGGACAAGGGGGCACTCTTTGCATCTAGAGGAAAAGAGATTTCATCTCCAAATACAGAAAGTTTTCTTCTTAGTTAGAGCTGTGAAAATGTGGAATAGACTAGACATGTGCACTGCTGAAAAATTAATTAATTTCCATTTTGTTTCATTGGTTTTTTTGTTTTTTTTTTCGTTTTTCTGGTCATGCGTTATGATCGACATTCGTTATTTTGAATAAATTCGTAAATTCGAAAACTCGTAAATTCGTAAATTAGAAAATTTGTTAATTCGTAAATTCAAAAATCCGAAAAGAATGAAAATCTGAGAATTCAAAAGAACGAAAATCCCAATATAAGAACGAAAATCTGAAAAACCGAAAATTCGAAATAATAACTAATTAACTAATAATAACTATTAGTAACCAGTAAATTAGAGGTATTGGTATTTCCTTTCAAACTTGGCTGTTAGTGAATGTAACGAATATGAATTTATCCGAAGTTACGAATTGTCTGAAATAACGACTGCCGCATCTAAACGAATGGAACATAACAAATTAATAATAAATAATAATAATAGTCAAAAGGTTTTATTATTATTATTATTATTATTATTATTAATTTGTTACATTCCATTCATTTAGATGCAGTAGTCGTTATTTCAGACAATTCGTAACTTTGGATAAATTCGTATCTGTTATGTTCACTAACATGTTTGAAAGGAAATTACAATACCTATAATTTAATAGCTAGTAATAATTATTATTAGCTAGTTAGTTAGTTATTATTTTAAAATTTTGGGTTTTTGAATTTTCGGATTTGTATTCTTATTTTCGGATTTTTGTTCTTTTGAATATTCAGATTTTCATTCTTATTTTCAAATTTTCGATTGTACAAATTTTTAAATTTAAGAAAAATTTGTTGAACAGGCTTTCCTTAATTCAAATATTTCCGAATTAACGAATTTGTCGAATTTCGTCAAAAAACAAGTTTGGAACAAAACGAATTGCACATGTCTAGAATAGACTCCCTACAGAGGTGGTTCTGGCCAGCACAGTAGATTGCTTTAAAATAGGCCTGGATTCGTTCCTAAAGCCTCGTACACACGAGTCTATGATCGTATACAACAGGTCGTACGAACGACTGTTGTATGCAAAATCGATCGTTAGTACGCACGATTAGAACAGCCGACGTACGACGGTCGTACAACGGGAGTTGTATGAGGAGACTAGAAAACTTGGTAGTACCAACAAGCGATACGACCGTTGTATCGTGTGTACAGAGAAGTTGGTCCAACAAGTTGTATTGTGCAAAACAGGCATGCTCAGAAGTCAGGAATGGCCAGATGCTAATTACATGCACCTGAACTTTCTCTTTATAAGTTCATAACCCGTTACTGCGTTCGGCTTGGTCGTACGATTGTGTAGTGCATGTCAGTATGCTAGATACAACAGCCAACATACGATTTGAGCCGTTCGGTCGTACGATCGTCGACCCGTGTGTACGATGCTTAAATGTACATAATATAACTGGATACTAACCTGTACAGGTAAAGTTGATCCAGGGAATATCCGATTGCCTCTCAGGAGACCAGGAAATAATTTTTTCCCCTGCTATAGCAAATTGGATCATGCTTTGCTGGGGTTTTTTCACCTTCCTCTGGATCAACTTTGGTTATAAGATTGTGTATATGGGATTGTATGACTGTTGTTTTTTTCTTTTTTATTGGTTGAACTAGATGGACTTGTGTCTTTTTTCAACATGACTAACTATGTAATTATGTGAATTCAAATTTGTTGTTATTGAATAGATAACTCTTTAATTTACTGTGGCTATGTTTGTTTATATTATCTGTATATTGTTCTAAATCCTGGGTTTTTAATATTATTTGCATTAGAAATCTGGTATTGCTGTGCAGTTACAGAGTATAATTATTAATGGCAGATCTTGCCCTTTTTTTTTAAGGACGTAATTTAAAAAAAATGAAATACACTGAGTGTTATGGTGCATGAAAATTGGTTGTCATATTAATACTGCTGTGCCTCACCTCTTGTATGGCAAGCCTCCACTATGCAT
Organism: Glandirana rugosa; assembly: GCA_018402905.1. NCBI lineage: Eukaryota > Metazoa > Chordata > Amphibia > Anura > Ranidae > Glandirana > Glandirana rugosa. Next base: position 903,658 of record BLSH010144771.1, on the reverse strand, counting down.
CAATCGGGGAGCGGGTTGCTTTACATTACAACTCAGATTACATCTCTTTTAATTTGATATATGCCTGTGAGCAGTGAAGTAACAACTTTATAAAGAACTCGAAGCAAAGCAGGATATTAGATTAAAAGCACTAGAGCCATATAGCCATGCTCTGTATATCAGATAATGTTTCAATGTGTTCAGTGTGTGTAAAAATTACATATTTCATAAAATTGATTATTTGAACTTACCTGGTTTATAGTTAAATTATTGGGCAAGTCTGTGTAGTCTGTGTATAACTACACACCAAGACAAGTCAATTAAAGCGGTTCTAAAGACAGAAGGTTTTTTATCTTACTGCATTCTATGCAGTAAGATAAAAAGCCTTCTGTGTGCAGCAGACCCCCTAATACTTACCTGAGCCCCATCTTGATCCAGTGAAGTTGCATGAGAGTCCCGGCTGTCCAGGACTCCCCCTCCTCATTGGCTGAGACAGTAGCAGGCGCCATTGGCTCCCGCTGCTATTAATCAAAGTCAGTGAGTCAATAAGGAGAGAAAGGGGGCAGGGCTGAGCCACAGCTCCATGTCTGAATGAACACACAGAGCAGCGCCTCGGCTCGGGTGCCCCATAGCAAGCTGCTTGCTGTGGGGGCACTCGGCAGGAGGGAGGGGCCAGGAGAGACGGCGAGGGACTCGAGAAGAGGAGGATCTGGGCAGCTCTGTGCAAAAACATTGCACAGAGCAGGTACGTATGACATGTTTGTTATTTTAAATGAAAAAAAAAACTTTAACATTACTTTAAGAGTCCCTGTGGCCTTGGATAGTTGGACCAAACATCATGTAAGGTATTAGTGAATAAATGTTCAACATACTGCTAAGCAAATTAAAAACCACGTTTAGCTAGGCAGTCTTTGGAGGCAAAACATCATGTGTTTGAGATAACAGAACAGGTTAAGTGTGCTAAAAAGGTGACTACCTATAACAATTTCACCTAAGCATATGGAAGAAGATTTTAATTTATCTTCATTCCATTTACTTTATTTATTATATCTCCCCATGTGAACGGACCAGTTACATTTATTTCTCACTTTTTTGTTTGCATATTTAACCCTTCATTACTTGAGCTATCACAAGGGTAAGGGAAGGGTCCCTTTCTGTCACAGATCTAGTGGCACCATATGAGTGCAAGCTTAGAATGCTGCAAGAGCACCAGGGGAGTTGCTAGTACTGGGAACCCAGGGAATATGCTTCCCCTTGGCTCCTCCTAAGATATCACCTGTCTTATGACATAATATGAGGGGGAGCCTGGGAGGAGGGACATCTCCCTGGATTGAGGTATGCCGTACCTAAGGTCTGTACATTTTGGGAGGAACGGTGAATTGTCCTGAGGGGGACACAATGACCTAGGGGCATAACAAGCACTTCAATGGAAAGAGTCACAGCAAGGTAGACATGCACAGCTCAAACTACACTTCCAGACAGTAAGGATAAATCTCCTTCTCATGTACAAAGGCTGGACAGAGGAACAGAAGAACAATGTCCCGGTTCATAAGCTGATACTATCTTATTAAGGATGGAGGTTTTAGGCCTTAATGCCACCTTGTCCTTGTGTAATATTAGAAAACGTTCTTTACATGACAAAGCTCATGTAAGGTAAGGGTGACAAGGAATGCATATCATATAAATCACCAATTTGGAGATGAGGTGTCCCTCAAGACCTGGTCTTCAAAAGCAAAACCTTTAAAGCCAGTGCTCAAGAAGCAGGATGGTAAACTAGTCCTTGAGAGAAAACATACAGGCGATCTGGAAAAGCCCAAGGAGCATCTGCTTGGAGTCTGCTTGGGTTCAAGTACCACATTCACCTGGGCCAGTCTGGTGCTATCTACCCTCCTGCTTTCAGCCTTCCATCTTAAACCTACACAGCAGATGATCAGGCTGTACTGATCCCACAAAGCTACTGGAGCATCCACTGCTTCCTACAGAGTATCTCTGCACCTGGAGACAAACCTATCCAGTTTGTTGTTGATCTTGGAGACCAAGAGGTCTACATCCAATGTCCCCTACTTGTGTTCTGAAACACTTCTGGGTAAAGAAAAAACCTGTTGTATGTGGGGAATACCCACCTACACCAAAAAAGTGGACTTTGTAGGCACACACAATACCAAAAATAATTATAAAACAATACAAAATTTTATTTGACAAAGGTTACATGGTACAAAAAAAAATTGTATTGTTTTATAATTATTTTTGGTATCGTGTGTGCCTACATACAACAGGTCTTTTTCTAAATAAATAGGATGGTGGCACGTCATGGAAGGCAATTTTTGACTTCTGGGTATAGGAACCATATTCCCAGGCCCAGGCATTGCCAACTGATATAGTCTACCTGCCAAATGTTCAGTACTGAAATTTGAAAGGTGAACAAGGCTAGAACATGAAGGTCTGCCCAAGCCAAAATGCTTTCTACTTCTATTGCCATGGAAAAACTTCTGGTTCCTGCCTGATGTATTCCACTGCTGTGACATTGTTTAACCGAATTCTGATTGGAAGGCCTTGCTGTTGGAATATGCAGCATTCCAAGAAAAAGCAAATCACCCAAAGTAGCAAAATGTTAATCAGCAGATTCATTTGATTTCCAAGTCTGCTGCACCATCAAGGTGTCTAAGGTGTCTCCCCATCTGCTGGGTTCCTGAGCCACCAGGCCAAAGATAACCTGGTCCTAGGTGTCAAGGAAATTAGTGTGTCTAGCGACTGGACCAATTTGCCCCATAATTACAGAATTCTGAGTTGTAGTGGCCTGGAGGGGAACTGTATATACAGAATTGCCTCACAGGAGGCTACCATCAGTCCCATGATTCTCATGCAAAAGTCAAGAGTTAGTCAAGTCTGGGAGCAGAAAGTTTGACGTTTTTCAAGGGGAGAAAAACTTTAGTTTGTGCTGGGTCTAAGATATGACCTAGATATTCCGAGCAATAAGTTGATTTCAAGGCTAACTTTTGAAATTTCAGGATCCAACTAAACCTTTTCAAAGTCTGAACAGACCATGCAACATTGTTGGTCAAAATCTGTGCCGACTGTTCTTGTTTATCCCACAATTAAAATGCCAAGGAGCAAAGCAAGACAACCACAGGGGCTAGAACCACAGAACACATGGGGTTTGGAAGATTTTCTGAAGGATAGGTCAATAAACTGGAAGGGCTGGATGTCCTTTGGTTTTGGAACTGTAAAAAGTCTGCAATAAAATCCTTGGAACATTTCTTACACAGAAACTGGGGCAATTACCTCTTGCTCCAAGGTACCTATAAGAGTAACATGGAGGTCTAATAATCTGTGCAGTGTTATTGATAGACTAAAGGATATGAAGCAAGGGGGCATGGCCTGGTTGGAGCTTGGGCTGAGGCTGTCATAGACCTTCTTATGGGGTTTTGCAAAGATATTCAACTTCCATGTGCAACCTTTCCATGTGCAACCCTTGTTTGTAGCCAATGGAAACCACCTCCTGTACCCAAGCATCTGAAATGTCTGTAGAAAATGTTAATAGACATCCACCCACCACTTGAAAAGTGGGGGTGTACATTCATGTCCAAGAGGACTTGTCTGCCAGTTTGGGAGATTTAGGGGCCCAGCTTTTGTGGTAAAATTTGACTACTTTTTGAGGTTTGGCTTTTCAGGCTGTACCCTGGACGTATTAAAGGAATTCTTCTTGGGAAGGAAGGTGGTGATTCGTCCTGGATTAAGGCTCAATTATCACAGATCTGCTTTCCTGCTTATCTCTAACTTCTATTCCCAAAGGCATGTAGTTCTATAGCTTTAGCTTGCAAATTTCTTCTGTCATCTCTTATCTCACAGGTCTTGTGTTCAAGATTGCTTATTCACCTGCTGCTGATTCAGTTAGCTACATCTCCAGTCCCTACCCAGACAGACTGCCTCTCTTTCTATTTCAGCTGGGCTCATTCCCTCAGGCATGGATTGAGCAACAGCTAATGTTTCTAGTGCCAGGTCCAGTGTTTCCCAGTGCCCCTGTCATTCTCAGAAAATTCTGAGTGACCGAAATATTCTGAGTGTCTCTGTCTTTCTGAAAAGATTTTGCGTGACCTCAAGATTTCTAATGTCCCTGACAATCCAAGAGATATAGAGTGACCCTGTAATTACTAGTGTTCTTAGTAGCCAGACCTCCCTTTGTTGCTAGTGTAGTGACTTTGCAAATGGTTCCCATTGCCTTGAAGGGTGACCACAGTGTCCCTAGTGTTCTCAGTGTCAGCCAGCCTATCTCCAGGGACTCTCTATATGTTCCTGCCTGCAACCTCTTTCCTGTGCATTCCAGTGTACTTGTACCACAGTTCTACTTGTACATCTCTGCCTACTTTCAGCCTTCCTGCACCTCTGTGAGTTTCAACCTGTCTTTTTTTTTGTTGTTATCAGCACCTTTGTCTCCCTGTGTATTTCTAGTTTCCTGATCTTTTTTCCCTGTGCTCATCAGTCTACCGAAAGGCTCCTACTGATTCATGTGTGTCTCTGTGCACTACAACCCACTTCTAGTGATTTCTTGTGCCTCTGTGCACTACTAAGGAATTAGTTTTTTTCCGTGCTTAGGAGACCAATATATGTATGTGTGCATAGGCTGCTGCCTCTCCCACAACCCCTCAAATGAGGTGTCTATTTTTAATCGACATGTGCATGAAGAGAGATAGTTGGCGCTACCTCCAAATAATGATGTGTCAGAGAAAACTGTCTCTTATTAACCAAAAGTGCTGGTGCAAGCCAATGTGTATCTGTTACATAAAGTGCAATGTGCTCTTCTACATCATATGTGCTAATATTGAAACAAGTATCTTAATTAAAGTAATATCAACAAGTGTAATAAAGGTATGCTTAAAAAATATATGTATATATCATGTGTATTTCCTCTAATATGTAGCCTTTAATTAAAGTGCAAACTTTTACTTGAATTCATACAACAAAGTGCAGTATACATTACATATGAGGTATATATAAGTGTATCATCCTTGTTCTCCTTTAAATGAAAAATATAAAATTCCTTCAGCAAAAATACAATATGTATTAAAAAAATTCATAATATCTTTATTTATAAAATCATAAGTTCATCTAGTCTATTATACAAGAATAAACTTCAGTGTATCAGAAACTCAATCCACATGGCATCAGATGTAGTAAAATTCTAGAAGTTCTCTTAATCCACAGTGAAGGTCTCCACCAGTGCAATGAATAGCTTCCATGCAGGGAAGTGAAATCACTCATGCTCCCCTCTCAGTTCACCACTTACCAGATAGCAGCACCCCTGCAGGGGTAACCCGCATGTAAGCCGCTGTGCTTGCACTCTCTCTATCCAGGGGGAAGCTGCTTCCTCCTCACAGATGTATAAGTCACCAGATATTCCCACATATGAGGGGTTAGAAAGAATTGGAAAAACTGAAGTTTATTCTTATGGAATGAACAAGATGAACTTTTTTTCATTTAAAGGAGAACACACATGATACACTTGTATATACCTTATATGTATACTGCACTTGGTTGTATGAATTCAATTTAATTTAGACACTGGTTGAATATTTATATTTAATATATATGAGCACATTGCACTTTAATTTAGGGTTACATAGTAAAAGTTTGCACTTTATTTAAAGGCTACATATTAGAGGAAATACACATGATATATATAGTATCTCACAATAGCGAGTACACCCCTCATATTTTTGTAAATATTTTATTATATCTTTTCATGTGACAACACTGAAGAAATTACACTTTGCTACAATGTAAAGTAGTGAGTGTACAGCTTGTACAACAGTGTAAATTTGCTGACACCTCAAAATAACTCAACACACAGCCATTAATGCCTAAACCGTTGGCAACAAAAGTGAGTACACCCCTAAGTGAAAATGTCCAAATTGGGCCCAAAGTGTCAATATTTTGTATGACCACCATTATTTTCCAGCACTGCCTTAACCCTCTTGGGCATGGAGTTCACCAGAGCTTCACCACTGGGGTCCTCTTTCTCTCCTCCATGACAACATCACGGAGCTGGTGGATGTTAGAGACATTGCACTCCTCCACCTTCCATTTGAGGATGCCCCACAGATGCTCAAAATGGTTTAGGTCTGGAGATATGCTTGGCCAGTCCATCACCTTTACCCTCAGCTTCTTTAGCAAGGCAGTGGTCATCTTGGAGGTGTGTTTAGGGTCGTTATCATGTTGGAATACTGCCCTGCGGCCCAGTCTCCGAAGGGAGGAGATCATGTTCTGCTTCAGTATGTCACAGTACATGGTTCCCTCAAGGAACTGTAGCTCCTCAGTGCTGGCAGCACTCAGACCATGACACTCCCACCACCATGCTTGACTGTAGGCAGGACACACTTGTCTTTGTACTCTTTACCTGGTTGCCGCCACAGAGGCTTGACACCATCTGACCCAAATGCATTTATCTTGGTCTCATCAGACCACAGGACATGGTTACAGTAATCCTTGTCCTTAGTCTGCTAGTCTTCAGCAAACTGTTTGCAGGCTTTCTTGTGCATCATCTTTAGAAGAGGCTTCCTTCTGGGATGACAGCCATGCAGACCAATTTTATGCAGTGTATGGCGTATGCTCTGAGCACTGACAGGCTGACCTCCCACCGCTTCAACCTCTGCAGCAATGCTGGCAGCACTCATATGTCTGTTTCCCAAAGACCACTGGATATGACGCTGAGCATGTGCACTCAACTTTTTTGGTCGACCATGGCGGGGCATTTTCTGAATGGAACCTGTTCTGTCAAACCCCTGTATAGTCTTGGCTACCGTGCTACAGCTCAGTTTCAGGGTCTTGGCAATGTTCTTATAGCCTAAGCCATTTTTTTTTTATTATTCAATAGTTTTTATTGTTTTCCATTTATACAATGAAAGAATAACAATCGTAGTGGTTGTACACAAGACAACATTTTTGTTCAGGGTCTTGTAATGTATCGTCTTGATGTAACCTTACCCATATTTTACCACAGTGTAGGCTTTGCACAACCTAGGGCCTTAAGTGTGAGTATAATAGTTTGGTCAGGAATGTGGGTTTTCTTGATCTTTTTGGAGGTATGGAGGCTAGGGTTCGACTGTTATATGAGTTATGCATTCCTCCACGTCAGGACACCCCAATGGGTTCAAACTGTGTCCCAGCGTGGGGGGCTGTGGGGTCTTCCCTTCTTTAAATATTCATAGTACAAAAAAGGGTAAGAGAACCCCGAGGAGTGAAAATGGGATTTTAATGTTACTGGTCAAACCCCACCTCTGCAAGAACACATGTCTAGACATAAATGTCCATACAATATAACATTTATTAATGCATATTAAAAATTCATGCCTGATAGGGCTATTCACAGATCAAACATCAAAATCTAAAATCATCCCATAGGCATGTAAGTGTACATTACATCAAAAATCAATGCTCTCCCTTTATCAATATATCATGTGATACATAAAATACCCAATGAACAGTTAATGTGAAAACAATGGAGGCATGAAGATGTAAGGTATTAGATTCTTTCCCAACACGTTTTGCCTGGTGAGGCTTTTTCAGGGGAAACACAAACCAAATTAGGATGTATAATCCCTATGGGAATAGAGACGATTTTATAAAATATAGAATAGACATATCACAAAATGTTCTCATTCTCAGAAAATAGTTAGACAATAATATAATCGTAATCATTTGCCAACATCAATGGCTTCATATATTCTTATACTGGTGTTAACCCATATTCACTGTCAGATTACCTTTTGATACAAGTACCAGGAGAGATTGCTTAATGCCGTGAGTGCCCGAGATACTGGGGTCCTTGAAGAGGCTTTGTCAAGGTTTATGTTTTGTTAAAAAACGGACCGGTAAGGTCACTTGTCTCATCTATGTAATAGCTTTACCATTAAGATCAATGGCACAACCATTGGTCCTTCCACACATGCCAGGGTGCTGGGCGTAATCCTAGACTCTGACCTTTCTTTCAGCCCCCCTATCCAATCACTGGCTAAATCGTGCCGCCTCCACCTCCGCAACATATCAAAAATGTGCCCCTTCCTGACTAATGACACCGCAAAACAACTTATTCACTCCTTGGTTATTTCCCACCTTGTTTACTGCAACTCCCTCCTCATCGGCCTACCGTTACACAGGCTATTCCCCCTTCAGTCTATTATGAATGCTGCTGCCAGACTTGTACACCTTACTAACCGATCCCCACCCTGCCAATCCCTTCACTGGCTTCCCCTACCCCAGCATATAAAATTCAAAATACTAACCACAACATACAAGGCCATCCACCACACTGCCCCCAGCTACATCACCAATCTCATCCGCAGATATCACGCCAATCGTCCTCTACGCTCCTCCCAAGACCTCCTTCTCTCTAGCTCCCTTGTTACCTCCTCCCATGCTCGCCTACAGGACATCTCCAGAGCCTCTCCCATCCTCTGGAACTCCCTGCCCCAGAATGTCCGGTCAGCCCCCACCCTGTTCGCCTTTAGGCGATCTTTGAAAACTCACTTATTCAGGGAAGCCTACCCCACCTCCACCTAAGACCCGTGCTTGAGCCAGCTCTATCAGATCATCCCCTGCAGCCATTACCTTTTGTACCATCTCCTCCTCCCTTTAGATTGTAAGCTCTATGAGCAGGGCCCTCCTATTCCTTCTGTCTTGAACTGTATTGTAATTGTACTGTGTCCCTTCTTTATTGTAAAGCGCTGGCAAACTGTTGGTGCTATATAAATCCTGAATAATAATAATAGCTTTAGGTGCATATAAGTAGCTGTAATGGAGTCTGGAGGAGGAAGATGGCGTCAAAAAATATGTGCCTCCAAGACTGGGAGACGCGTCTCAGTCTAACGTCCGTAGGTTCAAGGGGGTATAGATCCTATTAAAAGATATTATGTCATAACAAGTGTCACATCCAATTTGGCCATATATTGATGGCAGACACTATACAGATAAACAGCAACACTCACATATATTTGGCAGTACTAACTCATCATATACCACAAGGCTCAACGAGGTCAATGGTAGTCACATATGTGAGGACTGTCGTGAGCATCCAGCCTAGGGGAAAGAATATCCCTAAACAGTGGGATGAAACAAAGAAAAATGAAAATCCCAAACGGTATTAAACCCATTACTTGAATACAAGTGAGAAGTTGGCTGATGCTAAGCCTGCAAACAACCGCATCCCCCCACTGTTCAAGACCAAAGAGTCTCACCTTGGCAGACAATTTCCCCAATCACTGGGCACAAGTCCTCGTCCAGCACTGGTAAGCCATAATGCTTCAGCTCCCATCTGCTGGCCTCAAATAGGGCCGTTTGGCGCCAAAACAGTGCCTAAGGCGTAGGTGCATGAGATCCCGTGCCCTAAAACATATGGACTGTATCTTGGCGCCAAAAAATTACCCGTCTGAAATGTACATAGCAAGCGCGTCATCCGAACATGCGGGAGGACACGTGGGATACGTTAGGGAGCATGCGTCGACCCTCCCCACACTGACCAAGTGGCAGGGCGACAGCGGCCCAATCGGAGCACCATCCACGCACACACATCCGCCGCCCACACCCGCCCCCCACCATGCCCCCAGCCCCGAAAGACTTCGGGAAAGGAAGCGACTTACTTATTAATTACTTATTAAAGTTGGGATCATAGAGGGACTGGAAACCATACCCACGGGGAAACTGAACCCATTAGGACTCCAGTCTATATAATCCCAAAAACAAAAACTGAGATGGCAATCAACGTTATACCCTTGCATGCATAAGCATGCTAGCATGACAGCCTCCTCCATTCCATGGCTCCAGGAACACCCACAAATCTGCCCAAAAGAGAAAAAGGGAAGGACCATAACCCACATAACACACCTGGCGCTATAATGGCCTCATATCTCATCACTGGCATGAAGGTACCTCCATTGAATATTAAAGGTTTTAAATTACAGAAAAAGTTTCCTGTGAAGATGAATATTGGAACTACATGTTCCTTTAGGAGGCAATAGCTGCCAAAGAGGGTGTTAGGAGTTATAGGAAGGTATTGAAACTAATATTTTCATTGAGGCCAGGGGCTTTCGTAGCACCTAGCTGGAAAATCCACTTTGTTTCTAATTGCAAGAGACGTTTATCTATGTTACCCCCCCCCCCCTTGAAGGGGCCTCTACATGTTCCAAAGGGAACAACTTCATATGATCCAAATCATAATTGTGATATAACCCCACATGTCGACTAATGGCAGATTGTAATTTCCTATTAACAATTTCATAGACATAATTCCTAATCCTTTTAAGGAAGGGTTGTTTGATCTTTCGCACATAGAAAGCCTTGCATAGGCATTCCATGTAGTATACAACTCCGATTGTTCTACAGTCTATGAGGAACTGCGGGGTCCAATTTTGCCCATTTGGGAGTTTGGCAGTTGTAGCCTGCCAAATCCATTTTCAATAGTTGCAATTACCGCATTTTTTTGTACCTCTTCTAGGTTTGGCCCAGGGCAAAGTATCCGTTAGGCTGGCCAAATGACTGTGAGTCAGATGGTCTCTTAGGTTTTTAGCCCATCTATATGTGACCATCGGTCTCTCCTCCACATATTTGTTTACAACCGGGTCATCCAATAACAGATGCCAATGTTGCTCCGAAATGCGTCTCGCATGAGCTGTATCAACCGAAAACCGGGTGATGATACGAGTAGACTCACGCGGGGCATCCCTGGAGCGGGAAAAAAGGAGGGACTCGCGGGACCTATCTTTAGTTTTGTTGAAGGCTTTTTTAAGGCATTTCCTGCTATAACCCCGTCTGAGGAGACGTTGTTTCAATTTGTCTGCCTGTATGAGAAAAGTGTTATGATCACTGCAATTCCTCTTGAGCCGCAAATATTGCCCATAAGGGATACTATTTTTAAGGGGCACAGGGTGAGCACTCCTGGCATGGAGGATCATGTTGGCTGCCGAGGGCTTGTGGTATAAGTCCGTACTAACCCGCCCCTTATGATCCTTAATGATCTCAATGTCCAAGAAGGTGACTCTGTATAGGTCACATTCCATGGTAAATTTTAGATTATATTCACTTCTACCCAACCACGCCATGAACTCATCCAATAGGGCCCTGGTCCCTGTCCAAATCATGAGGATGTCGTCTATGTACCTGTGCCAAGATACAATGTGGCACAGGTACATAGATGAGTCCTCAGTGAAAAATACTGATCGCTCCAACCCCCCCAGGTACAGATTAGCGTACGATGGGGCACACTTGGTCCCCATCGCCACGCCCTGCACCTGGAGGTAATGGGAGCCATTAAAAAAGAAAAACATTATGAGATAGGATATATTGCAGCAAATCCAAAACAAAGGCATTGTGTTCAGCCAAATTCTTATCTCTGGTTTTAAGAAATCCCGCTATTTCTCTAATCCCTCTGTCATGTGGAATAGAGCAATATAGCGCCTCAACGTTAATACTGACTAACCTGGCTTCCTCTGGGATTATAACATCTTCCAAGACTTTAAGAAGGTCTCCAGTATCCTTAATATAGGAAGGTAAGGATGTAACCAGTGGTCTTAAGCAGTCATCCACCATCTAACTAGCTTTTTATGATATACAGCCAATTCCTGAGACGATGGGCCTACCGGGGGGGGTCAACCTTGTTCTTATGCACCTTCGGCAGTGAGTAAAATGTAGGCATAACCGGGTCTGTAACATTAAGAAAATCATATGTGTTTTTATTGATGATCCCTCCACAGTAGGCTATACCGATCAGGTCCCTGAAGTCCTGGTAAAAATTGAACCAGGTCTTCAGGTATTTTCCTGTACCAGCTGACGTTTTTCAGGATATCCGGACACATTTTGATATATTGCGTCCTGTATCACAATATTTCCCCCCTTGTCCTATGGTTTGATTATTGTTTGGTTGTTTGCTTTCAAGCTTTTTAGGGTTTGCCATTGTCCCTTGCTCATAGTAGTTGTCACACAGGGTGAGTTGATTAATTTTTTGATATCATAGAGTACTTTCTGTACAAATGACCAAACATGTAAATTACGTTGTAAAGGGGGAAATATTGTGATTTATTTCTATATTGAGGGACACTTGGTTCCTTAGAAGCAGTAGGAAGCGGTCCACTAATAGAGGGAGAGATGTAATCCTCCTCTTTATTGGACTCTGGGTTACTTTCTTCCCATAACTGCATGAGGTCCTTTAAAGCTCTGAAATCACTAATGGTAAAGTCCTGCCAAAGCGCCATATCTCGGGCTTTAGCTTCTTGTGGGGTCAGTGTTTTATCATAGATGACATGTAGAGTTAGCTTACGTGCAAATAGAATAATGTCTTTCGCAAATTCAGACTTATCCAATTCCTGATTCGGGCAAAAGCTCAGGCCCAAGGATAATAGAGATTATTCATCTTTTGTTAGGGTATAGGATAAGTTGATGATCTGTAGGTCATCTAAGTTTTTTTGATTAGGTATGGTTGCATGTTCCCCTGTTTCTTGGCGTCCCCCAAAGGGGATGATCCCCCCTGAGAGGAATCCTCAAGCCTAATCTTAGGTCTTAATATTTGCTTACCTTGGCCCTGCATTTCCCCTCCCACAGCTCGTGAAAAGGACCCTTCACCAGAAGGAGGAAACAAAGAAATAGGTTTAAATTGCATGAAAGAGAAATTAGGAGGACATGGGGCAGGTTTGCCCATAAAGGAGAAGTCATCCTTAGTGGTGTTCTGTCTTTTAGGTTGTGACCCCGATTTTCCCCGGCCTCCAAGTTTCATTTTTCTTGGTTTTCCATGGCCCGAAGAGTCCGATACTATTGATTCTGCCTGTATTGAGGAAATAGAAGATGAGCATAAAGAAGGCACCTCATTGTCTACACCATCAATTTCCTGCCTGTTGGGTGGAATCCCAGCCTGGTGTTTATAAATGTGTATGTGTTTCTCTGAGATCCTTTTGTTTTTCCTCAAAGCCAGAATGAGGAACTCCCCTTGTACGACCGTCGTATGTCGGCTGTTCTAATCGCGCATAAGAACGATCGATTTTGCATACAACAGTCGTTCATACGACCTGTTGTATACGATCGTCATCCCGTGTGTATGAGGCTTTAGTTTACAAGCTCAAGAGTGTTTTTCTAAGCCTGGCTGTCAGGAGAATGTGGGAGGTCACCCTTATGAAGGCTTTCGGGATTGTTTCTATTGTCAGGTTCAGTAGCGCTAGTGCTAGTCAGGGTTGATGTTACCATGGGTGATATCTTCCAGGATTTGGAATATGCTATTCCAGTAAGGCTGCATGGTTGGACAAGACCATAAGATGTGCAATAGATCGCCCTTTGCTGATTTACATAACCAGCACAGGTTTGATGTGTTTTTGTTGAAAGATGCCAATTTTGCCGGTGTAAGGTATCAGCTCAGGGAGATTTTCTGAGTGAGTTCCCAGAGTGTTCCCAGAGTGTTGAACATTTAGTCGCATTATATATATAGATCTGAGTGCTGTTTGCCATTGTTCGTTAGTGTAGCTATTATCTAGATCTGTTTCCCATTTATGATGGGATTTAATTTTGGCGAAAATTCTTTTGTAGTGGAAGGCATTATAGAAAGTTGAAATCCCTTTCAATATAGTGTTGGGATTGCTGAGATATAGCCATGCGTGTGTGGGTATGGGGTAAAACGGTGTAGGGGTTTTTGATAGGCTGTGCTTCATTCTAAGGAATGTAAAGAGTTCTGAGCCTGGTAGATTTGTCTCTTTTTGGAGTTGGGAGAAGGACTTCATGCTCTCTCCTTGGAATAGGTCTTGTATGTGTATTACGTTCCTTTTATGTCATTGCGTTAGCGGCAGATCTGCGATTAGGAGGCGTAGTGTTTCTAGAGGAAGGGGGGGGTGTAGATTGGTGTTGTGGAATTTTCAGGTTAGCGTAACAATTTCCATGCGGAAGCTGTGGCTTTCAACGTAGGAGGTAATGTTGTGGGGTGGGTGTGCCTAAAGGGAGGCTTAGTAGCCAATTTTTTAGATTGCTATGTGGGATCACTGTTGCTTCTATTTGGCTCCAATGTGAGAGGTGGTTCGGTAGGAACCATTCCCGCAGTTGGGTCAGTAGTGAGGCTGCATAATAGTCATTGAAATCTATGGATCCTTAGCCACCTGCTAATTTATGTTTGGTGAGTTTGGAAAGTGCGTATTTGGGTTTCTTCCCTTGCCAGATGTATTTATTGAGTAATGTTTGGAGGGATCTAATGTACAATTTAGGAATGGGTATGGGGATTTTCCTAAAGAGGTATAAGAGTTGGGGCAGGTGCAACATTTTGAACTATGCTAATCTGCCTGACCATGTCAATTCATGTTTCGCGAGGATGTGGATGCCTTTTTGTAACCGATTGAGAAATGGTTTAAAGTTTGCTGTGTAGAGTTGTTTTGTAGATCTTGTTAGATGGACCCCAAAGTATGTAATGGCATTTTCAGCCCAAGTGTAGGAGTATTGAGATTGCAGTAGGTTACTAGTAATTGTGTCAAGACCTAGGCTTAAAATGTGTGATTTCTTTACATTTGCCTTGTAGTAGGATATCTTACTAAACCATTTTAAAGTTTTTTGTACCTCTGCCAGGGAAGAAGCCACGTTTGTAAGGATAAGGATGACGTCATCTGCGAACAGATTTATTTTGTGGTATGTTTTGCCTATTTCGAGCCCCGAAATTAGAGGGTTGCTCCTGATATGTTCGGCTAGGGGTTCCATAAGCAGGTTGAATATGAGTGGTGATAACGGGCAACCTTGCCTGGTGCCGTTAGTTATGAAAAAATCAAATCCAAATTTCTGAAGTACATTTTGGAGGTAGGTCCAGTGGACTCTATTGAATGCCTTCTGTATGAGAGAAAGTGCTCCACTGATTTTAGCATAGTGTATTAGATCTATCATCTTCCTAGTGGCATCAGACACTTGTCGTTCCTTAGTGAAGCCGTACTGGTCTTTGTTGATTAAAATTGACACGATGTTTAGAAGTCTTGTAGCAATAGTTTTGGTGTAGATTTTCAAGTCCGAGTTCAGAAGCGAAATCGGACGAAAATTTTGAGGTGTTGTTGGCTCCTTCCCTGGCTTTGGCAGAGTAATAATTATGGATCGTAAAGATTCATTTGGGAACGATGAAGAGAAGGCAGCATTATTAAATAAAGTAGCTAAGTGGAGTGATAGAGTGTTGGAGAATTGTTTATAATACTCTCCTGAGAGGCCATCTGGGCCAGGTGCCTTGCCAAACTGGAGAGTGTTGATAGTTGTTTGGATTTCTTGGGCTGTGAAAGGTTTTTTCAGTCCTTGCAATTGGTCATCTGTGAGTGTTGGAAGTTTAATTGCGTTTAGGAACTCATTTATGTCTAAGTCAGAAGGTTGATAAGTGTTGGGGTCATGTTTGATGTTGTATAGGTCGTTGTAATATGTGCTGAATGCATCGGCTATGTCCTGGGTATGTAGAAGTATTTCTTTGGAGTGGGGATGGTATAGGTGCTCTATTTTTTGTTTGTTTTTCTTGGCTTTAATTTTATTTGCCTGCTTTGATGGATGTGGAGTAGGTAGTAGCTTTAAGTTTCCTTTGAGTGTATTTAAAGGATTAGGGAAGGTGCATTCTTAGCTCCTGTCTCAGGGACATCAGTTGTGCTGAGGAGGATTTATTAGGATTGGCTTTGTGTTGTTCCAGGTTTTTTATTGGGCTGTGAAAGAGACTAAATGCTGCGTCCTCTTCTTGTTACGTTTAGCAGTGAGTGTGATTATTATGCCTCTAATAAATGCTTTGTGAGCGCTGCATATCATGGCGTGGTCGGACACTGAACCGATATTCTGATCAAAATAAATAGATAATTGAGTTGCTATTTCTGGGACATAAGTTGGGTGTTGTAATATGTACCGGTTTGCTCTCCAGAAGGATGTATTCTCAGTTTGGTGAGTGTTTTCGATAGAAATAGTTATGGGTGCGTGGTCCGACCATGTCATGGAATGGATCACAGTTGTGCAAATTTTTTGTAAAAGCCATTTATCTGTGAGGAATAGGTGTATCCTTGAGTAGGTTCTATGAAGTGGGGAGAAGTAGGTGAAATCTTTCTCCGTACCATGGTAGCATCTCCATGCCCCAAATAAACCGTTTGAGGATATAATTTGTTTTAGAGGGGACTCTCTACATTTTATTGTTGATGCAGAGTCGAGATGAATGTCTGGGACTAGATTAAAGTCTACACAAATAAGTATCTGCCCACATTGTTTTTTTTTAATGGTGCAGAAATGTTTTTTCAGGAAGTGTATTTGCTGGTCATTAGGAGCATACAGGTTTGCTATCGTATATTCCATTTTGTCAATTTTGCAGATAAGGATGAGAAACCTCCCTTCAGGATCGGTGATAAATTGTGTAAGTTGGAAGTCTATTGTGTTTTTGATTGCCACCAGTACCCCTCTTTTTTTGCTGAGAGAGAGGCTGTGTAGATGTGTGAAAGTCACCTGTGAACTTGGTCAAAAAGTGAAGTTAGAGCTAAATTCTTATAACAGTAGACGTTTAGCCGAATGAACTTAAAACTAGTTATATCTCCAGGAAAATAACAACAAAAGTGGAGAGAAGTTAAATTCCACAAATCCACTGTTAACAGTTAGTACTGGTTGATGTACTGGATGCGGTAGCTTGCAGCCAGGGAGAGACTTTGTGTGATGGGGATGTAGGTTGGGTCTGGTCAGAGGTTTAGCCCTGGTTTGGGTTTGAGTTGCTCCTTAGGGGGATAGTTGTCCTGAGGAGGATCAGGGATGATGCCCCATGTATGCAAGAGTTGCATACAGTTTTTGAGGTCTTTGATCGTGTGCAATGGCGCATTTCTTGTAATTAGCGGCGTTGCTGGGTAGCGCCACTTGAACTGCATTTTGTGATTGTGGAGGCCTTTGGTGACTGGATTGAGTTGGCATCTTAGTTGTAAGGTATATTTTGATAAATCTGGGAAAATTTGTATTCCGTCATACGGAGGGGGAAGCGGTGAGCTGTTTCTGGCTGCTAAGAGAAGTTTCTCTTTAGTATGAAAGAAGTGTACTCTCATGAGAGTGTCTCTGGGTATGGAGGCTACCAGGTGTTTTGGTTTTGCAATTTTGTGGATTCTGTTGATTATCAGATCCCTTTGAAGCATGTCGGGCAAAATTGCGTGCATGAGCGCTTTGGCATATTTGGATAGATGTGCCGTTAGTACAGATTCCTCTCAGCTTTATGTTATTCTTTTGGGATCTATCTTCTAAGCCAGCCAATTTGCCCCTGATCCAAGATTGCTCATCTTTAATATAGTCAAATGTGTCTATCAGATCACTCACACTACTGCCCTGTAGTAGGGAATGTTGCCATAGAGGAGTGTAAGGCCTGGTTTGAGTGCAGGGGATTAAGAGCCAGGGCCGCAATTTTTAAAGGCCTCTGCGGCTCTTCCATTCTCATGCACATTTTTGCGGGGCAGCCGGTATGGGAATTTCCCTCTGTTCTCCTTGTGGGGGATGGAGGGGAAGAATAGGAATCATAGTCCTCTGGGATTTCATCAGGGAGATCGGTGTAGGTTGTGGGTGCCGTGGATGGGCTGGCGCCATCATGGTTATTACTGACCTTAGGCGTCTGCTTCTGGAAGAAGGTTGTGAGCTTCTGTGGCCATTACTCAGACCCAATTTTGCGGGGCATGTTCGGGTGTGTTGTCCGGGTGGTTAGGAGCTCGAATGGCAGTTTATTGAGTGTGGATGTTGACCCTTGGCGCTCCAGTTCTCTCCCTGGGCTGAAGAGCACAGAGTCTAGGGAAAAAAAATATTCCTGCACTATCATGTAAACAATATAGCAATGATAAAAAATAGCCACCAGCGCAGTTTTTCTGGAACAAAAACGAATCAAAATCAAAACACCCAAATGTGGCACTATGAAAGTCTATATCAGTTCATATAGTAGTCTTAAATATCCACTTCAATCAGTGCCATTTCACACATAGGCAGATGTGCACAGGGGGACAGGATCCAGCACCAAGAAGAAAGGGGGGGAACACACTGACCCTTACCTGAACTCAAGGGTTGTCTAGCCAAAGAACCAAACACACTAGAGATGTAACGTTCCTCCTACAGTGAAGGTACACATGGATCCAGCACAGCCCAAGACTTCTTTGCGAATGGGATGTGAAACAATGTGTCTCAAAGCAGAGAAAACAGGCAAAAGAGAGAAAATCTGACTGTGCAGCGTTACTGACTTGAAAAAATGTATTAAAAATGACCCAAAATACTCACACAGTATCTCTTAAAAATGAGCATGTAAACACAAGATAGACATCCAAGTTTCCAACCAAAAGGATGGACGAATGCTGGAAGGTTCCGGAGTCCGGGGCTGTGCAGGATCCATGTGTACCTTCACTAGAGGAGGAACGTTACCATCGCTAGCATGTTTGGCTATCTTTGGCTAGACAACCCTTGCGTTCTGGTAAGGGTCAGTGAGTTCTCCCCTTTCTTCTTGGTGCTGGATCCTGCCCCCTGTGCACATCTGCATATGTGTGAAGTGGCACTGATTGAAGTGGATATTTAGGACTACTATATGAACTGATATAGACTTTCCTAGCACCGCATTTGGGTGTTTTGACAGAGTCTAGGTGGCCATCTCCGACGCTAGCAGACCATTCCCACCACCTAAGCCATCTTTATGTAGAGCAACAATTCTTTTTTTCAGGTCCTCAGAGTTCTTTGCCATGGGGTGCCATGTTGAACTTCCAGTGATCAGTATGCGAGAGTGAGAGCGATAACACCAAATTTAACACACCTGCTCCCCAATCACACCCGAGACCTTGTAACACTAATGAGTCACATGACACCGGGGGAGAGAAAATGGCTAATTGGGCCCAAATTGGACATTTTCACTTAGGGGTGTATTCCCTTTTGTTGCCAGCGGTTTAGACATTAATGACTATGTGTTGAGTTATTTTGAGGGGACAGCAAATTTACACTGTTATACAAGCTGTACATTCACTACTTTACATTGTAGCAAAGTGTAATTTCTTCAGTGTTGCCACATGAAAAGATATAATAAAATATTTACAAAAATGTGAGGGGTGTACTCACTTTTGTGATATGCTGTACATATATTTTTTATGCATACCTTTATTGCATTTGGTGATATGAATTTAATTAAGATACTTGTTTCAATATTAGCACATATGATGTATGAACTATTGGTTGATAAGGGATATTTTTCTGTGTACTACTACCCATTACCCGTGCCCCTGTGTGTTTCCATGCACTTCTGTCTGCTTGAGCTGTACTACCCACTGACCTGTGATTCCAGTGCCTCGGCACTGCAAGAGGCTCCCATCTCCTTATCACCCTTTTGTTCCTAGTTGCTGCCTTCTCAGATGAGTCAGAGGGCCTTAACCAGGAAACAGTCTGCAGCACAATGCATTTCCAATTTCAGGAGCTCTGAAGAAGAAAAGGCAGTTCATTCAACTCTGCAACACAGTCCTTCCAAATACCCTCACCTTTGCTGTACAGGTGGGCATGCTGAGTTCCCCAGCCATATGTGAAAGCTAGGCTTCTACTGCTGGGGTAAATGAGAATTTTTACCTACAATGACATCCGTGATAAAGGTCACCAAGGCAACTATGAAGAGGTGTTGTCACTTGAAGAGCACACTTTTAAATATCTGTGCTGCCCAACATTTCAAACAAATAGCTCTAGACAAGTTCATTGATAGAAGACTCATATGGTAAGTAGAATGGAAGACATCTACTAAGTTGTCCACACGGTAAAGGAGAGTTGTTGGCATGAACTCCAAACACTCCAGAAATAAAGGATAAGTGTGGAGAGAAGTTGGATGCCTGTTCATAGAGTTTCATCTATTTACCAAATGTTTAACAGAGTAACATCATATCCCTGACAGGTTGCAATACCTGCCATTGAAAACAAGGTTTGGAGATTCTTTCCAAATGTTTATCTCTGGGATCCTTAAAGCGGTAGTAAACCCGCTGACAAAAAAAAAAATAAAAAAAAATCCTGCAAGACAATCGCATAATATGTTAGTATGCATCGCATACTAACATATTATGAAATACTTACCTTAGAACGAGGCCCCCGATGCCCGAGTCGGTCAGCGCTAAGGGCGCTGACATGTTTGTCCTCTTCTGTCTTCCGGGTACGCGGCTCCGACGCTGTGAGTGGCCGGAGCCGCGTGACGTCACTCCCGCGCATGCGAGCGGGAGCTCTACGCTCCGGCAGCCAGCTCTGAGTTGCCGGCCGCCTCGGACGGATCGTCAGAGCGCATGCGCCGCTAATGTCAGCGGCTGCATGCAGGGCGAATATCTCCTGAACCATGCAGGTTTAGGAGATATTCTTTTTACCTACAGGTAAGCCTTATTATAGGCTTACCTGTAGGTAAAAATAGCTTTTAGGGTTTACTACCACTTTAAATTCTGGTATATCCTCTACAGGAATAGTTAGTGCTGTAAGTTATAATAGCACTGGATCAACTGTGGAAACAGTCCACTTGTTAATAAAGGCCTTTACAAATGGATATTGTTGTGCACAATATTCAGTGGAATAAATCATGTATCAGGAATTTTTTAGTCAGTATACAAAATGCTTGGGAATTGTGAACACATGGAAAATCTTTTAGTAGTCTTAGGGACTAATAAATAAGTAGGTTCCTCATAGTCTACACATAAACATGTCTTCCAAGACTGGAACACTCCGTGGCCTCTGCCATGACTCTGGACCTAAAAAGAGCTCTGTGGCTAACTAACACAGTACACAGAGATCTGGAAAGCACCACTGTACAAATCCCAGCGCTCAAAGTCCACATCCTGTCCAGCTAGATCTGGTTACAGCCTCCAAAGCTATTGCTGAGGGTACACCAATCCAAATAGCTGCATAAGAGAAAAGTTCAAGCTAGTAAATTTCTCAGTAGAGCAACTCCAAGCCCCGATACTATCTGACACTTCAGGGTGTGTGGCTACAATGACCCATACTGAGCCCTGTGGCTTTTCCTGCCAATTGCTAAGTCACTATAGGAGAAAGTGCATACCTTCCAACAGTAAAGCTTAAAGTGTCTGTAAACCCTCACATATGCCCAGTGAAATGACTGTCCACAGGTAATACACAGAGAGGAAACAAGTCCTCCTACATACATTGTACCCCTTTATTTTCAGCAAGTTCTTCTATACAGCTGTTCTAAGTCCAGAATTTATACAGCATTTCCGAGCTTCAGAAGGCAGGGGCTGAGGTGCTGAAGTTAAAGTTGAAAATAATTTTATTGAGAACATAAACACATTAAAAAAGTAAAGCGGTAAGTGGCATATATCCACACGTCCACTCAGTGGCTATCGCCCACAGTGAGACTCGGGACCATGAGCAGCACAGTGTTACACATAACAAGTACAAGGTAGAAAAACATAATTATATCAAGAAAAAACACTTTGAAATGTAGAAGCTTGATGCCATATAGTTTTCTGTGTTGAAAAAAGACTGAAAAGCAGAAAAATAGAAGAAGACAAAGGTATAGTGAGAAATGAAGGGATAGTTACACAGAGGAGAATAGGAGGAAATAGAGAAGAGAAGAAGGGGGGGTCTTCTGGAGGGTGCCAGCCCTGCGTAGTTGCCCAACGAACCAACCCGAGACACGCTATCTGTCCAATATCAGAACTTGTTATGTACCTAGGAGGTTAGTGAGCGTGTCAGAGGTGGAGAAGCTGGGCCAGATCGACCATAAAACCTAATATTTGTCCAAAGTATCATTGTCCATTGCCAACCTTTCTTCTATTCACATCATGTCATTTACAGTGGATACCCACTGGGCTAAGGGAGGTGTGGTAGTTGATTTCCAGTACAATGGGATAATTTGTCTGGCTTCAGCCAAAAGGAAACTGAGGAGGCATTTCTTTTGGGATACTAAAGAGCCAGGAAGGATAGAGAGCAGAGCGATCTTAGGCGAGGGAGTTAGAGAGTCATCGTATAAATGGTTATATACCTGAAATACTTGTTTCCAGAAGGGACGTATTCTTTTGCACTCCCACCAGACATGTAGATATGTTCCGACAGCCTCACCTTAACGCCAGCAATCCGCTGAAGTATCCGGAAAAATTCTATGGAGGGTCCAGGGGTCTCTGTAGCACCGAGAGGATTTAGAATTATTTTCTTGTGAGTGGCAGGATATAGAGGATTTATGGGTGAAATGAAAAGCGGTTAGCCACTCTTCCCCTGAGATTTCTGTTCCCAAATCCCTTGACCATGACCTAGTCCTGTGTGTGTTTAAGAGCATGGAGCGGGCCGTATAGTGAAGAGAGTAGATGTCTGGGTGTTTCCTGTAGAGTGCAAAATTGTTTTGTAAAAAAAAACATATGCATGGACGTCATTCAGTTTCGGGGATTAGCTGGGACAACCGGGGTACCAGTTTGACGATGTACAAACTCATGGGCCCATGGCCAAGAGGTACGATGGTAGGAATCAAACGAGTGGACTCCCATACCTTGAGGAAAGGCCGGGTTATCAAATAAGGGCTTTAGGGGTGACAGATCGGAGGACAGGACATGATAAAGCCCTCGTCTATACCATAAATTCAACAGTTCAAGAGGGGTAAGGCACTCTGGTAGTCCCATAACAAGGCTCTGAGATCCACAGGTGCTATGTCTTGTTCAACCATCACAGAAATTTTAGTAAAAGGCCAGGGGAACCATTCCAGTATTCGGCCATGATGGATGCCTTATGGTAGATTTCAAAATCTGGGAGTCCTGTACCCCCTTGGAGCTACGGGAGGGTTAACAATTTGTACTTAACTTGGGACAGGCCTTGATGCCATATAAATTTAGTAGTAAGTGAACGTAGAGAGGCAAAATATGATTTGGGTATCGGTATGGTTTGAAAAAGGTACAATCATTTGGGTAAAATATCCATTTTAATAGAAATGATGCAACCAAACCACGGCAAAGAGGAGCCCCCCCCCCAAACCTCTAGATCTTTCCTAATATGTGAGAGGATCGGGATGTAGTTTAGTGTGAAGAGATCGGGCAGGTTGGCGGGGATGTGGACTCCTAAGTACGAGATGCATTTGGATTGCCATTGAAAAGAATAGTTGAGCGGAGTAGAGATAACACGGAGGGGGTAAGGATAGGTTGAGGGCTTCCGTTTTGGACATATTCAGTTTAAAGTTGATGAAGGCCCCAAAGCGCTTGAACTCCGAGAGAAGAGAAGGTAGGGTCATATGAGGTTGTTGTACATACACTAGGAGATTGTCCGCGTACAGAGATAATTTATTGGGGGAAGTGGGAGTAAGGATGCTCTGGATAGAGCCATTCTGCCGAATGGCACATGCCAGGTGTTCGATAGCTATAACAAAAAGGAGTATGGAGAGAGGACCCCCCTGGCGTGTGGCATTGGAGATGTCAAAGGGCTCGGAAGAGGAACCATTAACCAGCACCAAGGCAGAGGGTCTAGAGTAGAGTAACATCACTTTGGAGATGTAAGTCTGGCCCAGATCCACCTGTTCTAGGGAGAGACGGAAAAAGCGCCAATTTACCCTATCAAACGCTTTCTCAGCATCGAAGGACAACAGGCAAGCCTTCTGATGGTGCCGTTGAACATAAGATATGAGGTGTATCGTTTTGGTCATGTTGTCCCTGGCCTCATCTTTTTCAAGCTGGATCTATGCTGGTTAAGGACCCCACGGATGACACATTTCAGGGCTTCCCACTGTGTTAGTGGTGTAGTGACATCTGATGTATGGTCAGCTACAAAATTCTGAATTGAGTCCTGCAACAAGTTGTCATTTAGCCCCTAGGCGAGATCTAGGAGGACGAGCTAGTGAGAGAAGGACCAGAGCATGGTCAGACCAAAGGATGTGGCCTATAGAAGACTGTATAGGAGAATCTAATAAAGATTGTGAAATTAAAAAGTAGTTCAGCCTACTGTAGGAATTGTGTGCTATGGAGAAATGACTATAATCACGTTCTCCGTGGTGCTGGATACGCCAGACATCTACTAGGTGTGCGTCAAGAAGTAGTGACTTAATGCGAGCTAAAAAGGATGTAGGGATAGAGGACTTACCGGATGAGGTGTCTGCTGGCGGTGATAAGGCTACATTGAGATCGCCCCCCAATAATGAAGCAGGGGCCCCCGAAGGAGAGCAGTCTGGTGAGAGTGGAAGAGAGAAACTCCGCTTGATCGGCGTTGGGAGCATAAATATTTGCTACTATACAGAGAAAATCGTTTAGTTTCAGTTTAAGGAATATAAACCTCCCTGTCTCATCAATAAATCCAGATCAAATCCAGTACTTCTGGGTTGAATGATTTGTGGTGAGCAATTGGCACCCCTTTGGTTTTGGACAGCACATTGGGGCTATGAAACCATGTGTGGTAATATCTATTCCGCACAGTGGGAATGGAGCCAATGCGGAAGTGGGTTTCCTGTAACATTAAGATACTTGATCTCAGTTTATGAAAGTGGTATAAGATCTGGCTCCCCTTCTCGGGCACGTTAAAGCCCCTACAATTGAAAGAGGCCAAGTTAATTGGGCATAAAGGAGCCATGGGATATATAAAAATGGGGCACACAGTAGACTAGGCGGCCTCTAGAGCAAGAGCATTCAACAGGACCAAACGGTCCAGCAGACCACGGGGAAAGGAGAGTACATAAGTAAAAGGGAGAAGAGAAGAGAAAAAGAGTTAAGAAGGAAGAGAAAACAATAGATAGAGCGAGATACGTGGGTCTCGGTCTCCAAAATCCCAATAGGGAGATATACAGAAGCTGGCTTGAATAGGGATAGTGGAAGTCGAGACCAGCAAATATGTGAAAACCAGGAACATAAACTGGCCACTTGGTGGCTCCATGACAAAAATGACGCAATATAACAAATAAAAAACATTTTAACACAATGGGTCGTGCCGCAGGGGCACTCTTATAACCTAGCGAGGGCCGAGGAGGTCGCATAAAGTGGCCCCCATGGCCTCGCAGCACAGGATAACATTCTATTGTAAAACAGCGGTTAGTCCAAATAATGACATTGATAAATAGAATATGAATATTCCGGGAGAGGTGTGGTAGGAGCTGTATTTCTAGAGGGAAGCAAACCTCAGGATCAATCAGTTCCAACATTGCAGAGGCCATGGAACACATGGACAGGAGCCGTAGTGGGCATGACATGCAAGGGACAATATGGAACGGGGTACCCACCGCTGTTCGCAATATAGCTCCATGCTGTCTATATATAAAAAATAACTGTAAAACAAACTTGGTAAGAACAGGAGGTAGGGTAACCAAAGTCACGCTGCTCGTGATGTAGAGCAGCGGTATCACAATTAGGGTAACAAACCAATAGATCCAGGTTCCATTCAGTCATTTGGGCCCTTGCAGGAGGATGACCGTGAGCGGCGTTTGAGTCCTTGAGTGTCATGGGCGACGCATATCGGCCCATACACGTCAGCACGTTCCGGCACGAACGATCGCTCCATTACGGACGATCGGGAGAAGATCGCAAGTGCGCATGCGCGCACGCATCAGAACACAGCGACGAACGTACGGACGCAATAGGCGGGTACGCAACGTCCAATAGGATTCCCTTGAACACTATAAAAGACTGCTCAGTATGCTCCTTAATTGCTGGATCGTCTTCAGCTCTCCTGAGTTCCTGACCTGTGTGTTCCTGTGTTCCTGATCTCCTCCTGTTGTGACTTGGCTTGGCTCTTGGACTTTCTCTGATCTCTCCAGCGTTGACCCTTGGCTTGCTTCCCGGACTATCTCCTGTGTTTCTCCTGTGCTTGACCCTCGGCTTGTTTATTGGACTTCTCTACCTGCCTGATTCCTGGTGAATGACCTTCGGCCTGGCTTACGGACTTACCTCTCCGCTCTCCACTCCTGATTGGCAGCCTGCATCCAGACTTGCTCCAGACACACCCTGTGGCTCCAGCTTTCACCTACCTGCACGCCTCATCTACGCTTCCGGTGACCCGTGCTTCTTTGCGCTCAGTACTCCGTGTTCCCACCCAGGGGGTACTCTGCGTTCAGCCGCAAGGGAAGCCTCTCTCAGCACTTCAGCCTCGGATCAGGTACGTGATAGTACGATGCAGCCATGTCAGAGGCTGACAGAGACAGCTCTCCTTTGGATGCTCTGTGTCAGCAGGTCACGGCCCTCACCCAGGCAGTACAGAGACTCCAGGATGGATACTTCCAGCTGGAGGGTCGTATGCAACATCTTTCAGTATCTGCACCACCTACTCGCCAGTCTTCAACGTCCTCATGAACGGCATGACCATCTACCATTAGGTCCCGACGACCCTCGACTCCTATGACTTTCTACAACGTATGCTGGGAGGTCGAC
>BLSH010144771.1:836651-871320 GCA_018402905.1 Glandirana rugosa | reverse complement strand
CCCCTTTCCCCCCCCCCCCCATGTCTATATTCTCCATATCCCATGGTTAGAAATGAATGTCTCCTGCACTGTATATGTATGTCATTTTATCTCAATTATAATTCATATTCCAAATTTTATGTATATCCAATACTCATTAGACTATTTTTATTACATTTTTTATTACATACATTATTCTTACTTACCGAATGTTCAATCTATCCTTATGTATAATTACATCAACAGACATAATATGCTCAATATGTATCTAGAAACCTATAAGTGATTACTAATGCACTTAATCATTTTTTATTTATTTATTATATTTTTTTCTTCCATGGCATTTTTATGTTAAAAGTAATGACATAAAGCATAATCTACGACATCTTTTTATTGTATTTTTATCTTTACTTGTTATGGTACCATCAGCTATTTTAATTTGTATAGTCTTCTTTCGTGCAATACCTATGTCAGCCGCTAGATGGCACCCCCAGGCCCTTTTCCATATATAGCAGTGAGCTCATCTCCTGTCACTCTATTGCCTGATGAAAGAGTGCGCCTGCTTTCCACGTCGCAGGCTTGCATACTCTGAAACGCGTCGCATACCAGTGACGCGGGATGCTGTGCGCGCTGGTTCCGGGATTATTCCAACCATCTCAACTGCCACGAGGGGAATTCTACAGAAACGACTGCAGGCGGTCGCCCCGATCGATGGGCCTTCTCCCACGGACCACAAGCACACACAGAGACCCGCAGGACTTCAGACTACACTGCTATTCCACCATGTCTATCCGCAGACGAGTGTGCGGACATGCTTTTTAACAACTTCAAATCTGTGAGTGTAACCACCCTGTGCTTTACCCTGATTGTAATAAAACTTTCTGCATTTAGAGGCGCCTTCTCTCTTTCTTGTATTCTAGTGCTGTGGCTTGGCTAACCCACAGAAGAGCTGCCGATCTGCAGTCTTTTACCCTGGACACCCCTACCCTTGCAGACCTGTTGCCTGGCCTTGCGCCTATTTGCCTTCTTCTACTGTATTTCTGCCAACATTAGTGCAGCAGACCAAGACTGGACTCTGGGGGTATGTGTTGTCTTTGCACACTAACCACCCACATTAGCTGATATATATATACCTTTGCCCTGGTTACTTATTTACTCTTTGATCTTACATGCTTTTATGTCTGATTTCATGATTACTCTATTTATTGTTCTTATCAATGCTTTGTGCCTGATTTTATGATTATGATTATTACTTTGTGACTATTTTATTATTACCATTAGTTTCACCACCATCTGCGTTTTTTCTGAACGCACTGATTTTTTTCTTTACCTATTTAGTAAAGGATTGTTATTTATGATCACCTCATCTTTGCAGTACATCTCACTATTGCCTTCACCATAACCCACAACCTCATAGGAAATAACAAAATTGGTATTGAGTGTAGAAATCCTATTTGCCCACCAGGTACTATAGATAGATACCTATAGTCACCCCCACCTACCACATGGAGATCCTAAAAAATGTGGAAACCCACAAATACAACCACCTGGACAATCTATATACAGCTCTCCCCATACAGGTTTTTTCCCCCAATACCAAATTGACAGGCAAGAACCGCCATATTTTAGGAGGCCATTTCAAACACCTGGAAAGATTGATGAAACTAACTAACCAACACTGGTGGGATCGGTTCTTCCTCCAACTCTATCTAGAAGCTAAAATTTCCCCCAGGGGCCTCAGAGTTCTGAAGGAGTGCACATTCTTGGACCCTCAGGGCCAAAAAGAGTGGAACACGATATCAGAATTCTGTACGTCCAAATGGATGACCCTACTAACTGAATACAGAACCCAAAAGATTGAAAAACTGACCCATGACATACAGATACTGGTTCAAGACATTATCTCTCTAAAAGTACTCATCCCCTCTACTTGGCTCCTCACCTTAAAACAAAACACAAAACGTGATGAGGATGACATGATCCAATCAAAACTGGGTAAATTCAGGAGAGATGTAGATGACTATAACCTAGATAGGGTGTTCACCTGGCAAAAAAAGACCCAGTGGAATAAGACTCAACACAATCTACATCACACCCCCCCTCCATCTTTATTATCCCTCCAAACTCGCCCCCCTCCTGCTCTTTCCCTACCTAGTTCCCATCGCCCTAGATTGCACCATATCCCCACTCACAACAAACCTGTTACCTCCAGTTTTCACCGCACTCCCATCCCCCCTCCTAAGAATAGCCATACGCCCAGCAGGGCAGCTAAACATCACCAATTGCTTACTGACCTCAATACATTTTACAATAGACCATCTAGTACTGGCACACAACTATCTACCCAGTTGGCTGACACTGTGGATCTCATACCATCCACCAATATGACATCCAGGGCCACAGGAGTAAGTAAATCCTCCCCTGCACACACAGTAACTATGGCCAACAAACCACAACATACAATACCTATATTACATAGACCTCCCTCCTTGGGCATCAGTCCACCAGGATGCTCTTTGACTATGACACAACCACAAAATAGCTCCCCCCGTAACCACACTGCAGCAGAACCACCTGATCTGAGGACGGATGGTTTCCTCTTTCCCACTGACATACTTACCTCCACTGAGGTTACTTTTTTAGTCCCAAGTCTTCCCACAGCCAACTCCCGAAAACAAAAACTCACAGGAGAGGCTGTAGGGGAGGACGTTCCAAAAACAACATTACAAAACCCAAAATACCGGAAACTGTGAAAATCTTCAATCTGTCTACACATCCACTCAGTGAGGCGGATGAGTCCCTTTTAAGTAAAGGACTCAACTTCGCCCCTACATACAAACCCAATTCCTTCCAACTTTTCAAAGAACTTAACAGGTACATTCGCAACCTCACTCTCAAACGGTATTTTATCATGAAAGAGGCAAAAAAAACCGCTGATAACATTGTAGGCCCAGACCTAGCTATAGACGTGTCCGCCGCTTCAGACGAACTGGACATTAGT
This sequence comes from Glandirana rugosa, assembly GCA_018402905.1. NCBI lineage: Eukaryota > Metazoa > Chordata > Amphibia > Anura > Ranidae > Glandirana > Glandirana rugosa. The sequence goes on along the minus strand of BLSH010144771.1, from coordinate 868,340 downwards.
CTATATCCTATGGTTGATCCATCTTCCCCCCCCCCCTTCTCTCCCTCCCTTAGATGATGACGCACTTGTCTTTCTAACCCAACATCTTGAAACCTCTCCGCCTATCAAACACACACACCTCAAACCAAAATCCATATTCTTTCCAGCACATGCTAAAGGCCCCCATTTGGAGGCGTTCTATAGGGTAGTATACGCTGACCTCCTCCATATGTGTCAATCTACATCTCGTACACACCGGTACCATCACAATCTCACATCCGAAGAAAAACTATCCATGGATCATCTCATGCAAAATACAGATATAATCATAAAACCAGCGGATAAAGGAGGCAGTATAGTGATTTTAGACCGAGACAATTATATTACTGAGGCCAACAGATTACTATCGGACACCTCCACATATATAAAACTCCGTAGAGACCCCACTCTGGATTATGCCACAGAACTAGACACCTTGTTAAATCAGCCCTAAAAGAAGGCCTACTAACAAAATCCGAAGCTGCTTTTCTCTGTAAAGATTTCTACCAAACTCCATATTTCTATCATCTGCCCAAGGTTCATAAACACCCCACGCTACCTCCAGGCAGACCCATTGTCGCCGCCATGGATAGCATTACTTCTGGACTTAGCCAATATATTGATTTCCACCTTCAGCCCATAGTTCATCAACTCCGCTCGTACATCAGAGATGGCACACACCTACTCGGATTGCTCTCATCTTACAGATGGGAGCCCGGCTATGTGTGGCTATCCCTTGACGTAAATTCACTTTATACCTCAATCCCTCACGACTTCGGACTCAGGGCCTTGGAGTTTTTTCTCTCACAGGACCCTGACCTCAATCCAAGACAAGCTTCTTTCATTTTAGCAGCTACCCGTTTTTGTTTGTCCCATAATTATTTTTCTTTTGAAGATACATTCTACCTACAAACCCAAGGAACCGCCATGGGAGCTAATTTTGCCCCGTCATATGCTAATTTGTCCATGGGTTTCTGGGAACATAACTATATCTGGCATAACTGCCCCTTCTCCGCCAACATTGTGTTTTACGGTCGCTACATCGATGATATTATCATCATTTGGGATGGTCCCCAGGAACGCATTCAATGCTTGGTGGAGCATTGTAACAACAACCCATATGGTCTATCATTCACCTCAGTTGCTGACATTAAACATCTTGCTTTTTTGGACCTGGATCTCAGACACGAGAATGGCAACATCTGTGCCAGTAACTATACAAAACCGACCGCCGGAAATTCTTTCTTACACTACTCAAGTTGTCACTACCCCAAATGGATTCAAAACATTCCCAAGGGACAGTTCTGTCGCCTACGACAGAACTGTACTTTGGATAGTGACTATACCACCCAGAGTACTTTGCTTAAGAAAAAACTTCTAGACAAACAGTATCCTACATCTTTGGTCGATCAGGCCTATGAACATTATAAACCAGGCATGCCCCCCAAAATAACAAAAAATTGTGATGATGACTTTGCTTATAGGTTTCTTACCACTTTTCACTCTCAGCACAGAAAAATGGAGAAAATTCTGTCCAAACACTGGGGCATCCTTCAGACTGACCCACACCTGGGCACCATCTTACCCACAAGGCCCAGATGTATCTACAGGAAAGCTCCTAGTCTAAAAAACAAAATAGCTCCCAGCAAAATCAGGTCCCTGGACCCACCACCTGGCCAATTGCCCCTAGTCCCCCTATTAGGCAAGTATCAATGCAAAAAGGCCCTATGTAAGACATGTCAGTATGTAAAACATGGCTGAAAATTCTTCACTTACAAAAATAAAACATATCACTTGGAGGGCTTCTACAATTGTTCATCCGATTATGTCATATATGCCCTGACCTGTCCGTGTGGCCTAATATATGTTGGCCGTACCATCTGCCCACTCCGCCAACGTTTTGGTAAACACAGGAGGCTTATTGAGGGTGGGAAAGATATACACAGTGTGCCTCGTCACTTTGCCGAGATCCACCAAGAGATCCACCAAAAATCTACAGATGGCCTGGAAGTCTGGGTTGTGGAGCAGATTTCCGGATCTCTCTCTGGAGCAGAGCGTTTTAAGAAGCTCTGCGCCAGAGAGACTTTCTGGATCTACACCCTGGACGCACTCTCGCCTGGGGGCCTTAATGAAACCATAGAAATTGCTATCATATTGTGAACCAACATGTTAGGTTTCTGGCTAACTCTTTTCCATTTACATTTAGGTGGTTGTGCACTTTTTTTGTCCTTACTGGGGGTGGAGGGTCTTCTGGACGAGTAAGTAACCACACATACCTGTATTGGCTCCGTTACTTTATGTTTCATTAATATTAATAGATTTTTGGTCTTTGGTCATTGGACACCCCATACGTTCTTCAAGGCCTCATACATACATAGACTATTTTTATTACATTTTTTTATTACATACATTATTCTTACTTACCGAATGTTCAATCTATCCTTATGTATAATTACATCAACAGACATAATATGCTCAATATGTATCTAGAAACCTATAAGTGATTACTAATGCACTTAATCATTTTTTATTTATTTATTATATTTTTTTTCTTCCATGGCATTTTTATGTTAAAAGTAATGACATAAAGCATAATCTACGACATCTTTTTATTGTATTTTTATCTTTACTTGTTATGGTACCATCAGCTATTTTAATTTGTATAGTCTTCTTTCGTGCAATACCTATTTCAGCCGCTAGATGGCACCCCCAGGCCCTTTTCCATATATAGCAGTGAGCTCATCTCCTGTCACTCTATTGCCTGATGAAAGAGTGCGCCTGCTTTCCACGTCGCAGGCTTGCATACTCTGAAACGCGTCGCATACCAGTGACGCGGGACGCTGTGCGCGCTGGTTTCCGGGATTCTTCCAACCATCTCAACTGCCACGAGGGGAATTCTACAGAAACGACTGCAGGCGGTCGCCCCGATCGATGGGCCTTCTCCCACGGACCACAAGCACACACAGAGACCCGCAGGACTTCAGACTACACTGCTATTCCACCATGTCTATCCGCAGACGAGTGTGCGGACATGCTTTTTAATAACTTCAAATCTGTGAGTGTAACCACCCTGTGCTTTACCCTGATTGTAATAAAACTTTCTGCATTTAGAGGCGCCTTCTCTCTTTCTTGTATTCTAGTGCTGTGGCTTGGCTAACCCACAGAAGAGCTGCCGATCTGCAGTCTTTTACCCTGGACACCCCTACCCTTGCAGACCTGTTGCCTGGCCTTGCGCCTATTTGCCTTCTTCTCTCAGCACTTCAGCCTCGGATCAGGTACGTGATATTGAGACTGCCATTGTGGTAAAAATGGGAGGCCAGGAGTGGTTGGTTTAAATGGCCAGTCGGGTAAGGACACCTGGGGAAGTTCCAGAGTACTCAGGAATGTTGGAAGATCACCCAGCGTGCGGAAAATGGCTGTTTTTCCTTCGTGATGGATCCTAAGGTGAAAAGGGAAGCGCCATGTGACACGACTGCAGGAGTTGCGTCAGGGGTTTAAGGGCTTTACACATCGCTAGAGTTTGGCGTGAGAGGTCAGGGAGGAGCATCACAGGGGTCTCGTTGAAGAGGATGGTATCCTGGGTGCTGGCAGCCCGCATAATTGCATCCTTGACTTTGAAGAAATGTATTCTGCACAGTGTGTCTCTGACTAAGGTGGGGTCAGGAGACTTAGGGCCGGAGGTCCTATGGACCCGATCAAGCTCAATTTTGGTCTCTTTAGGTTGTTGCAAGAGTTGGTTAAAGATGGCCATCGCGGCTGCAGATCTTTTGGTTCCACCGACTCAGGAATACCGCGAACACGAATATTATTGCGGCAATTCCGATTTTCTATATCATCTTGATGGTAAGAAAGTTGTTGTAGCATTACGGTGTGGGTATTGAGGATTTCCTCATGTGACTGAACGGAGGCCTGTAGACCCTCAGTAGTAGCTTCTATGTCGTCAAAGTCTCTTCTGAGGTCGGAGATCTCTTGTTTGTATGTTTTTTCGATTCTCTTAACATAGTGTTCAAAATTATTTTTAGTTGGGGGGTTTGGATGTAGGTGTGCAGAGATCTCATTTGGGTTTCCAAATCCCATCCTTCTCCTGAGCCCAAGAAGGCAGTAGAATGGCTCCTGGAATGCCTAGAGGGGTGATCAGAGCCTTCTGGAGAGGTGAGTCTGGAGCGGTAGCTCCCCTGTGCTTCCATAACAGAATCCGAGTGCGTAGGGGACGGAGGGGCCAACGCCATGTTGTAGCTTGATTGGCGATGAGCTGCAGCCGCAGATCGGATGAAGAACTGTCCTAGGTCGCCTCCCTGGCGCGCCCCTCCAGAGCCCTTCTGTTCCTTGGATTTGTCTTTCTCAATTTCAATTAAATAGGTGCGATTCGGCCGTGTTAGAAAGTCCTGCAGAGCTGCGAGGCCCGGGGGCCAATGGCTGGTGCGTTGCTACGGCACCATGCAGACAACTAAACCCCCGCAAGCTGCTGTATGCTAGCAGTCAGTCTGATTGGTATAGGAAAGGGCTTGAATGGGAAAAAAAAACAGGGGGGGAGGGGGTCACCGTTAACGTACTGTAGGATGTTTGTCTCCTTCGCGGCACAGATAAGTCTTTAAGGTGACCCTGCTCAGGGTGTGCGTGTGTACCTGACTGGTGGTGTCAGCCGAAAGGGGGGTGAGGTGAGCCAGATGACAAAGGGCCCAAAGGTCACCACAGGGAGCAGGTAGGCCATCCAGAAATATCCCCTCCTGGGTGCCCTGAATCTGATGCAAAGCTTTAGGAGAGTACAGTGTGTGTAAGGAGGCTTCTGGTGGAGCAAGATGGCTGCTGTTCACCAATGATATGAGGTTCTACACAGACAGCTCATTTGCAAAGAGTCACTGAGGGGGCTGCAGGTTGAGCTGACAGTTATGGACCTCAGGGTAGATACCGGCTAGCTGTAAGGGAAGCCAGGAGTCTAATAGATCACTGCAGGTCAGGAGTCGGGTGTAGAAATATGGCCGCCATTCCATGGGCCTAGGGCGGCATCACAGGTGTATTTTCTAGGGCTGGAGGGGGGTTTCAGGGACCTAGTATTCAGGATGGCTGGGCCAGGAGTCCACAGGGTCCCCAGTGGTGAGTTTTGGGGCTGGATGGGCGTGGATGGGAGCTGGATCTGCCTCGATGGGAGCCACGGCCTAGTCACGGCTAAAGTCGGGGCCTAAATTTGCGGGCGCCGCGGAGGTCTGCACAGGGCTGCGGAAATTTTTAGCCCGGCTTGTCAGGAGGGTTGCAGGGAGACACCCTGGGGGTCAGATGTAGCTCACTGGGCCTCAGGAAGGATGGATTCCTTCAGATTGTCAGCATGGGCTCAGGAGCTCTCTCCAGACATGTCCGCCGCCATTCATTCCAGGCCACGTCCCCAACGTGCTGAAGTTAGAAGAGCTCTGAATGCTGATTGGAGGGAAGGGACGCACCCCCTTTACATAGGCTGTGAATCACAGGCTGTGTGCTGGAGATCCCTCCCCTGTCATCTTTTTACCTCTAGGTGTCAGGAAAGCTTGACTGGAACAAAGCAACAGAGAGAAATGACACTTGGTACTCTGAACTGAGGCAAGTACACACTATAGAGGGATATTCTTTGGTCATATTTCATGTCAGAGGTTTACAACAACTTCAAGAATAAGGGAAATCTTGGGATGGAACAGGTATGTGATGCACAAGGCAATAGTGGACGTAGCGCTACAACAGATGAAGAAGGTTTACCCTCAAGACTCATAAGCCATTTCTATAACACTGAAGTAGCACTTATGTTCAATGGTGTCACTAGGGTTGGTGTCACCTGGTTCAGTAAAACATGGTGTCACCCCCCCCTCCTGTCTATCCTGCCCAGTGCCCTGCAGGCAGTGCACGGTCACAGGGTGCACCCCAAACCGGCCCCTGTAAATGATAGTATAGGGTGGTATAGTGGCAGGTTAGGGTAGTATAGGGTGGTATAGTGGCAAGTTAGGCTGGTATAGGGGCAGGTTAGGGAGGTATAGGGCAGGTTGGGGTTGTATAGGGCAGGTTGGGGTGGTATAGGGCAGGTTAGGGTGGTAAAGGGCAGGTTGGGGTGGTATAGGGCAGGTTGGGGTTGTATAGGGCAGGTTGGGGTGGCATTCAGCAGGTACGGGTGGTATAGGGCCGTTTGGGGGTATAGGGCAGGTTAGGGTGGTATATTGGCAGGTTGGGGTGGTATAGGGCAGGTTATGGCAGTATAGGGAAGATTGGGGTGGTATAGAGCAGGTTAGACATGGCATAGGGCAGTTTGGGGTGGTATAGAGCAGGTTAGCGTGGTATATTGGCAGGTTAGGGTGGTATAGGGCAGGTTAGGGTGGTATAGGGAAGGTTAGGGTGGTATATTGACAGGTTAAGGGTGGTATATTGGCAGGTTAAGGGTGGTATATTGGCAGGTTAGCACTCTATGTAGTGACAGTGTGCAGTAACTTACAGCATAGCTGCAGAGATAGACACTCAGGGTTGCTGTGTCCTCACCTCTTTCTCCTCCTTCAGCCGCAGGATTAGCCAGAGTGAAGGAGTCTGTGGGAGGAGTGGAGGAGGCAGCCACACCCCCAGCTCCGCCCACCAACTCCGACTGCCTCTGGAGATATTAGAGATCCTCGAGGGACAGCTTCACCTAATTTAATGACTGGGGGGTGTTACATGCAGCCTTCCCCACACGGCTGCGTTTCCTGCTCACACCACTCCGCTGCAGCTCTGCAAGTGTAAGCAATATAGTACTGTGTGTAGTGGCAACCCCAGTGTCATCCCTCTGGCGGATGTCACCTGGTGCGGGCCGCACCCCCCACCCCCCCATAGTGACACCACTGCCTACGTTGGTTGTGAGAAGTTAGAGATTATGCCTATTGGCCTGAGAGACGTTGGATGTTATGGGTATTAGATAGACATGTCGTTTTTCAACAAAATTCAACGAAATCTGAAAATCCGAAAATCCAAAAATTAGAAAATCTGAAAATAAGAACGAAAATTTGAAATAATAACTAACATTAATAAGTATTACTAACTATTCAATTATAGGTATTGTCATTTCCTTTCAAATTTGGCTTAGTGAACGAAACGAATACGAATGCATCCGAAGTTACGAATTATTTGAAATAATGAATGCCGCATCTAAATGAATGGAACAGAATAAATTAATAAATAATAATGATAATAATAATAAAAAAACCTTTTATTATTATTACTTATTATTTTTAATTTGTTACATTCTATTCGTTTAGATGCGGCATTCATTATTTCGGATAATTCGTAACTTCGGATAAATTTGAATATGTTACGTTCAACAGCCAAATTTGAAATGAAATACCTATAATTTAATAGTTAGTTATTGTTAGTTATTATTTAGGTTTTTTGAATTTTCAGATTTTCGAATTTCCGGATTTTAGTTCTTTCAAACTTTCGGATTTTTGTTCTTATTTTTGAATTTTTGAATTTCCGAATTTCTGAATTTTGCACTTTCGAATTTTGGATTTTACCAAAGAATTGAAATAACGAATAGCGAAAGGTTACGAATTTATTCGAAATAACAAATTTCGTTCATAACGGATGACCCAAAAAACGAAAAAAAAAAAAGAATGAAATGAAAACGAATAAATTTTTTGGTGGTGCAAGTGTCTAGTTTTAGGAGATATGCATTTTGTGAGTACAACACATTTATATGAATACATTTTACTGAAAACTTTATGCTACGCTAGCTCCATTAGTTCATTTTTAAGTGCACTACTTTATTCTAATGGCTCGTACACACGGGATGACGATCGCACGTACGACCGTGTTGAAACGTACGTTGACGGTCGTATGTAGCCTACTGACATGCACACAACGGCCGTACATACAACTTGCGGCCGGCCGAATGTGATGACGCGAACGAGCGTATAATGAGGAAGTAGCGTCACCTTTTGGGCTCCTTCATCTAATTTCATGTTAGTTGAAGTGGACTTGGCGCATGCGTGTTTAGCACAATACAACTTTGCTGAACACAGCTGCTCTACACACGATACAACGGTCGTATGCGAGCTTGTTGACACGACCAAGTTTTCTAGTCTGCACATACAACTCCCACGAACGACCGTCGTATGTTCAACTGTTGAAAGCATGGCCACAGATGATCGATTCTGCATACAACGGTCGTGAGTACGACGTGTTGAACACGATCGACGTCCCGTGTGTACGAGGCTTAAGAATGACGGAGTACACTTGCTAAAGGGCTGACTGGCTGCAGATTAATTGATTTCAGCTGTCATTTCTCCTGCCCTGCATCTGCTGTATAGAATGTGCTGGGCAGTGGAGCGTTGTGGGACAATGCTCAAATGTGCAGGATTTATATTTGAATACAACAGAATATAAAATATCTTTGTATTTTAATCCAGGACTGTTGGGAGGTACGTACAGCGTCCAGCAGGAGAAATCACAGTACCCAGTGAGGGATGCACTGTCTAGCACACCTGGAAATTTCAGAAAGCAGCAACACCTGGAGCTGTTCATAACAGTGAAGAATGGACTCACAGCCCACTGAAAAAGTCAGTAATTAACATGTATTTTAAAGCGTCCTGATGGTTCCAATTTCGTAAACTACCACCGGGCGCAGAAAACGAAAAGTCTTCTCTTGGGGTGATGATGCACCCTCACTGCAAGGGTTAGCTGCTTATTTATGCCTAGGGGACCTGGAACAGCAGTTTTTTTTTTTTTTTTTTTTTATTTAACCACTTGCCGACCGCCCGCTGCAGCGTGACAACGGCAAGGTGGCTTGTTATTGCGAACTGCCGTCACAGGACAACTAGCATTGTGAGCGTGCGCTGCCGGAGGCACACTTGCGCGCTCACTGTGTTCGGGGGGAGCCAGGGAGTGGGTAGGGTGGACTCGATCGCCGCTGGCTACCCACGATGGCTCCCCCGCACTGAAAGAACGGAGGTCCGTGTATGTAAACACGGATCTCCGTTTTGTTGAAGGGGGAAGGGCGATGATCACAGCCTTCCTGTATTTGGAAGCTGTGATTATCCCCTTTCCCCAGCCAGGGCAGCCCACACACAGTTAGAACACGCCCAGGGAACACAGTTAACCCTTAGAGCGCCCCCTGCAGGTTAACCCCTTCACTGCCAAAGGCATTTAGACAGTAATCAGTGCATTTTTATAGCACTGATCGCTGTATAAATGCCAATGGTCTTTCCTCTTTCCTCTCATATCATATGTGCTGAACATTGGATCAACTTTGTGGAGCATCCCTGAGAGTGTTTGGAGCCGCTGGGTGTTGGATTATTTCTCCCGTTTTCACTATTACCCATGATGATTTATCCATGATGACCTGTGGATGTCCTTGTCTATGATGATCTGTCAATGAAGATCTGTGGATACCATCGCCTACAAAGACGAGTTTGACCTATGTGCATTTTTCACCAGAATCTGGTAAGCCTACATCTTTTACAAAGATCACTAGGATGTTCCCTTGATGGTGATTCTTGAAAGAATTATATACCTATCCTCAAGTGAATGTTTATTCCCCTCCTTTGCTGGTCGTTTTTGTTGTGGATATCTGAGGGTATTATTCCCTGACTCACAAGATTTGAGATTTAATAGTGAGATTTGGAAAAGACTCTAAGACTGTGATACCATTCCTTCTGAAGGAAGAATATTTATTTTCATTTTATTTGTGCTATATACTTATTGCAATTTTATCTCATATTTCTTTAAATAACTTGATCTTGGCGCTGCATTTATTTACAACATTTCTTGAACAATTTTGGATCTATTGTTTTTGCGAGCAGCCAGGAGTATTTACATACAGACTTTTTAAATAATTTTTTAGTGGGCGCGGATAATTTTATATATTTTGGCTTTTATTGTGGATCACATTTTTCCTGCGAACACTATTTAAAACTTTTTTATTATGGATGTCTTTGACTACACGGACCCTTAATACTGATGGGGTCTTTGTGGCCACCAATATGGATACTGAAATCGGTGGTTTATTACTCAGGTTACGTAACCTAATGGTTACGGAAATACATCTGCAGTGGGACATTGCTTTCTTGGATCAATATATTGGTGAAAATATGGTCCCACGCAGTCTAAGATGGGAAATCCACCCCCAACAGGGGGAAGCCGACCTAGAGGCGTGGTTCAAATATTACAATGATGCAGGTTTAAAATCCCTGGGTTTCATTAACTCTAGGAAGCAGTCAAAATTGGCTTTATTGGACCAAGAAATCAAGAGTATTAAGGATAAACTGTTGCCCTTGAAGAATTCTGCTGAATATCAGAATTTGTCAACTGACCTCAGATCTCATCTAGAGAAAGAGGAATTAGACCAGAAAGCTAAGAAACAAAAAAAGTATTCTAGGGTTGTGGAAGATTACAAAACAGCTAATGTGTTTAAATGGCAAAAGAAAGAGTCCCTAGGGAGTAATATTGGTACTAACAACACCAACATGTCCCATCCTGGCCCAGCCCCTGCTGAAGGCCCTAGACCTCCCACTTACCCTAAAGAGACGCATAGAGGGAGGATACCATATAAAACACCCCCCACCTGGAGAAGGGGTAACAACAATGGTTACCGTTCACCTTCCCATAATTACCATCCCCACACTTCTGTTAACAGAAGCGATGTGAACCCTGCAAGGGGATATGGACCCCCACCCCAGCGGGCTTATAATAATTATTACCAGCATAATCCATTCCGGCCCAAATCCCAAACAGGATCATATAACAATAGACCTTACTACCAGTCTCCGGCCACTCCACATTACCCTGTGCATACATCCAATAGATACTCTCCCTTATATGATGAGGGACAGCATTTTTCTTACCAGGAAGATAGATATGATATGAATAGATCTCCATTTCGGTATAATTCTAACCAACCTCCACCCCCCCCACCTCAGGTTTTTCCCTTGGCCAATCCCACAAGGAAAAGAGGACCAGACACAAGAGAGGGGTTAGAGGGGGAGGAAACACAAGAGAGGAGAAAAGGGTGCGTACCTAACCTCCCCGTCTGGCATTTTTAACTTGAGTGGAAAAACCCTCACACAAGAAGAAACCAACGTACTGGATAAGGGTCTTAAGTTTGCCCTTCCTAAAAAATTGAATAAATTTGATACCTTTATAGACGTCAAGAAATTTGTGAGAAAAATTAATATACAAAGGTATCTCATCACAAACCCCACTAGGTCTACACTCAATAATAATCCTTCCACACATTCGGATTTACGCAACCCTTCCACTTTCAACCCTCCGGGCACTGTAGCCCCTTCCATTAAGGTTTTTGAGGATCTGGTCCTGCGGGATTTAGAACATTTACCCATAAAAAAGTGCTATGCTCCAATTTCCCTTAAACTAGGAGTTGAGAGTCTTTGTAACAACAAGGATTTGATTATTAGACCAGCGGATAAGGGGGGAGGCATCGTGGTTATGGACAAAAAGGACTATATGACTGAAATGAACAACATCTTAAGTGATGTAGACACGTACCAACCCCTTGCCTCTAACCCCCACCAACAAATACAAGGGTGAACTGACTAAAATAATCAATAAAGGCTACCTCAAAGGAATTTTGAATAAGAAGGAAAAACAATTTCTTATACCCATGTGCCCTAGAATTCCAACTATTTATTTCTTACCTAAGATCCATAAGAGTCTTGAACATCCACCCGGTCGCCCCATTATCAGTGGGATAGACTCTATCACTTCTCGTATTGGTAAATATATAGATTATTTTTTACAACCACACGTGGTCAAAATGCCCTCTTATTTAAGGGATACGAAAGACGCTATTCGAAAAATAGGGGAGGTCAATTTACTCACAGGGGACATTATTGCCACAGCCGACGTCTCTTCCCTCTATACAAGCATTTCACATGACTTGGGTCTGGAGGCGGTCAGGCATTACCTTATGCAGGATACATCCTTATCGGATTCACATAGGGAATTTATTTTGAGCTTGGTGGTTTTCGCCACCAAGCACAATTATTTTTGGTATGATCAGAATTTTTATACGCAATGTAAGGGTGTAGCCATGGGAGCAAAGTTCGCTCCGTCTTTGGCCAATCTATTTATGGCCAAATGGGAGGAGGATGTCGTCTATGCCCACAATCGACCTGAGCTCATTTTTTGGGCCAGGTACATTGACGACATCCTCCTCCTCTGGCGTGGAGATTTGGAATCCCTAAATTCCTTCTTTACCATGTTGAATGCTAATGATAGGGGAATTACCCTGACCTTGGAAAGCAGCAACACAAACATACATTTCCTAGACCTTGATATTAATATTAGTAATGGTCAACTTACTACTATGACCTTTTTTAAGCCCACCGACAGAAACGGGTTTATTCCCACTGACAGTTGTCATTTTAAACCATGGCTGAAGTCTATCCCCAAAAGTCAGTTTATTAGATTAAGGAGAAATTGTTCTGATACCATGAAATTCACCGAACAAGCTTTGGTTTTAAAGGAAAGATTTTTAGAGAAAGGTTACCCTGAAAGTGAGTTAGATAACAAGATGCAGGTCGTTACTGGCATCAACAGAACTGAACTATTGATTGACAAACCAAATACCCATAAGCATGATGCTAAGTGGTCCTTTTTTACGGGCTACTCAATCCAGCATAGGCAAATTAAAAATGTTATTAAAAAGCACTGGAATGTTTTACGTAATGACCCTATCCTTTGTTCACTCCTTCCAGAGAAACCGCAAGTCACGTATAGAGGAGCGTCTTCACTTAGGCACAAACTTGCACCTAATGTGATCAATCCCCCCAGAAAATTGTCTTTTTTCCAAAATCTTAATGGTTATTTCAAATGCCAAAAATGTCGGGTTTGTAGGATGAACAAATGTAAAAAGAAGAACATTTCCAGTTTCACCTCTACCACCACTGGTCGTACTTACGACTTAAAATCATTCAGTACCTGTGAAACAAAAAACGTTGTTTACATGTTGACTTGTCCCTGCAGTAAACAATATATAGGGAGAACCACCAGGTCTTTTAATATCAGAGTAAATGAACACATAACGAATATTTTAAAGGGGAAAACGAATCACAGTGTACCCAAACATTATTTGAAATACCATGATCGGAACCCTGAGGGTACTTTGTTTCAAGTTATTGACAAATATGTCCCCCCTTGGAGGGGTGGTTGGATTAAAAGAGGCATCTCACAATTAGAAACTTTCTGGATTTATTCCATTAAAAGCTATTACCCATATGGAATGAACGTCGATTGGGACATTAATTCTTTTATTAATAAAGCCTGATCTTACTTGTCCCTTTATCCCCACTGGTAGCAATTCCCCAAGTTATTTATATTTTAATATATATATCTTTATGTCATTTACCTCAGTGTAAATTTTCTTGCCACCCACTAACATCTTATAATATTTTATACTTTTTTGATCATACCATTATAATAATTTTTTTATCTCTGATATAAGTTTTTTTCCTACCAAGGCGCTCCTTTAATACCCGCTTGATACTCCTTTTTTATCGCTTATATTTATTGTATATATCGGGTTTTTATATTATTTATAATTTTTGTGGGCCTTTCTCCCCTTTATATATATATATATGTAATTTTTTCTTACCAATTTTTGTTGCGATTTTATTATGATACTGTCCGACTGATTTATACCAACATGTACAACGCAGGTCTCCCTTATATCTGGGATTTGGCGTCTTTTCCATTTTTAATGTTTTTTTTCACTTAACATAATATCATTGGTGTTCTTTTATTTTCAGTTGATATCCTTATAATCTGCCTTTATATGGTTTTATCTATTTATATTTTTTCGTATCCCCTGCCATATGCACTTATAAACATACCTTTATACACTTGTTCACTTTATTTTACCAAATACATTTTCTCATGTACACCTTAGCACCATACACCTTTTGCACTTTAATTATAATAAAATACACTGCTTCATCTTCGTCCCGTTTGCGATCAATGGGACTATACACTGCCGACCGTAAACACACACGTTTGGCTCTATTTACGTTTTTCTTGACCTCCTCTGCATACACTTCTTGTGGTATAGGAACTTCATTTTTATCCAGAGCTCTGTTATTACTTTATGAATGTGAGTATTCATAATTCCTTTTGTACAAATAAAGTCCAATTTGAAACGGTATCACACTATGTCGGCTTCTTTCCTCTCATATCATATGTGCTGAACATTGGATCAACTTTGTGGAGCATCCCTGAGAGTGTTTGGAGCCGCTGGGTGTTGGATTATTTCTCCCGTTTTCACTATTACCCATGATGATTTATCCATGATGACCTGTGGATGTCCTTGTCTATGATGATCTGTCAATGAAGATCTGTGGATACCATCGCCTACAAAGACGAGTTTGACCTATGTGCGTTTTTCACCAGAATCTGGTAAGCCTACATCTTTTACAAAGATCACTAGGATGTTCCCTTGATGGTGATTCTTGAAAGAATTATATACCTATCCTCAAGTGAATGTTTATTCCCCTCCTTTGCTGGTCGTTTTTGTTGTGGATATCTGAGGGTATTATTCCCTGACTCACAAGATTTGAGATTTAATAGTGAGATTTGGAAAAGACTCTAAGACTGTGATACCATTCCTTCTGAAGGAAGAATATTTATTTTCATTTTATTTGTGCTATATACTTATTGCAATTTTATCTCATATTTCTTTAAATAACTTGATCTTGGCGCTGCATTTATTTACAACATTTCTTGAACAATTTTGGATCTATTGTTTTTGCGAGCAGCCAGGAGTATTTACATACAGACTTTTTAAATAATTTTTTAGTGGGCGCGGATAATTTTATATATTTTCGCTGTATAAATGCCAATGGTCCCAAAAAAGTGTCAAAAGGGTCCGACATGTCCGCTGCAATATCGCAGTACCACTAAAAATCGCAGATTGCCGCCATTACTAGTAAAAAAAAATTAAAAAATAAATACCCCAGAAATGAATTCTCATCATCCGTAAACGCGGCAACTTTTGCGCAAACCAATCAATAAACGCTGATTGTGATTTTTTTTACCAAAAATATGAGGAAGAATATAATTCGGCCAAAACCAATGAAAAAAAATGTTTTTTTTTGGATTTGTATTTTATCAAAAAGTAATAAATTTGGTTTTTTTTTGCAAAATTGTCGCTCTTCTTTTGTTTATAGCGGCAATCATAAACGACGCAGAGGGGATCAAATGCCACCAAAAGAAAGCTCTATTTGTGGGAAAAAAAGGACATAAATTTTGTTTGGGTACAACGTTGCACGACCGCGCAATTGTCAGTTAAAGTGACGCAGCGCCGAATCGCAAAAAGTGCTCTGGTCCTAAAGTGGGAAATCCTCCCAGGGCTGAAGTGGTTAATAAAGTATTCTTTTATTGAAAAAAAATATATTTATACATTTCCCACTTACCCATACATCTCTCAAACTCCATTTCCCCTCCCCCACATTTTCCAGTCTTTTCTTTTTCTTTTTTTCCCCATACAGAAAGAAAAAGGAAAAAAAAAGTACACCACACTTCCTCTCTTTATTCCTCACTGTTTTCCCTTTTACCATCTAATTATTTATCATAACCCTTTAACAAATTATTTCAATACACCTTTAACTTGAAAGAGATACCCTCAATAAACAGTTTAACCCCATATCTTACACCATCTGTTCCTATTGGATCTCTACTCCCTAGTCTTCCTAACTTCCTATCTTGTCACACTAGAGACCATACCTGTTTACATCTAACCAGGGTTTCCACACCTTTTCATATTTCTTTAAAGTTCCTCTCTTTGTATATACAAACTTCTCCTTCCATATGGTGTCAATTACGACCTTTACACACTAGTTGGGGGAGCTTGCGCCAACGATCTCTGTGCAATCAACTTTCTTGCTTGAAATAGGCACCTTCCCATTGCTATCTGCTTATTACCTGCCCCCACATTACTTTCCACATAACCCAGCACACATCATTTTGGGTCCAGGTCTAGAGATGTCCCAAAAACCAAATTCATGGTATCGAGGACCTCCCTACAATACCTATACAGTCTTGGGCATCTCCAAACCATGTGGGTAAGGTCCCCCCTTTGGGTCTCCACCCCTTGGGCACTTAGCATCAAGCCTTCGTCCAAATATAAACAACTTCTGAGCTGTATAATATGCTCTATGCACTAAAAATATTGTGAGGTTATTTGTGAGGAGGACACTGAGACCGCTGGTCCTCTGTTATATTGGGTTCCAGACTCCTCCTGTCATACCGGTTTTTATAAGAGCTCTTATTGCACATTTGTTTTGTGAGTATTTTTAATCCCTTTACCTAATAAAGGTGTTCTTTGAGACAGTATTACACTATTGTGGTCCCCCCGTTTTTTCTTCCAAAACTCTATGGTGAACGATTGAACTACTGGAGAGGTGCTATCCGGACGACTCTGGAGGTACCCCAAGGTACAAGACTTCGGTGTTCGGTGGACAAGGGATCCGTTTCCTGTCTCCTTCCAGCACTTACGACCAGATGACATCTGAGTAACCCCACTTGCGGTGGAATTTAAACCCCTGTGTTTTACCTACTTCGGTCTGGTAAGCGTACATCTTTTTCTTGAGTTTTGGAGTCATTGGTACCTTGTCATGCGCATGATGTGATTCGCGCGAAACGTCATATTGGATATTTTAATCCCATGCAAGCCTTTCATCATACGAACTAAAATTTGAAGTTTCTAAGAACTCTTTACATATATATTTTTTCTTTTGGTCTTGTTTTTAATTTCACATTTGACTGCTTTTTTATTTCATTATTTATTGTGGGCGCTGCAATATTTGTTGTTGATACATAGAAACATAGAAACATAGAAAAGTGACGGCAGAAAAAGACTGAGTAGTCCATCGAGTCTGCCCCTTTTTATTTATTTATTTATTTTTTTTTTTTTTATTTTTTTTTTTTTTTTTTTTTTTTTTTTTTTTTTTTTTTTTACATTAACCTTGTTGTCTGACTATGGATTTATGTTTATCCCAAGCATGTTTGAAGCCATTTACTGTTGACTGTCTCACAACCTCTGTTGGTAGTTTATTCCAATCATCAACCACCCTTTCAGTAAAATAATACTTTCTAAGATTAGTTTTGATACCTCTGTTATATTCCCTAGGTCCTCCTCCCACTTCTTCTTACTAGGGAGATCTCCACTTCCTTCCATCGCCACTTTACAGATATTCATAAATATCAGATATCAATCCTCTAGAGGCATTTGCATTAATTATTTTAATCAGAAGAGGTATCTCCCTGCACTCCAAGATCTTTTCTTTAACTGCACACCCAAGGCATGTCTAATTAGCAAATACCTGTAGAATGACTAATTTGGAATGGCATACTCATCTCTTAACTCTTGAAATGACTTCAAAGTCCTATTATCATATATTTGAGCGAGACGGTGAATGCCACGCCTTCCCATTCCTTGATCTAAACAGTAGTTAACACCTGCAGTGTGGGTGCAGCTCCACTACAAGGGAGGATTTTTATTATTCACAGACTTCAGCTTTAGACTTGCTGTCATATACAGTTAATCTTTTTTAAGTGATGAGAGGGTCACTAAACAGCATATATACATCCTTCAGTCTGAATTAACCTGAACAATGAGATAACAATTTCAGATGATGATTCATTAAACAAGCTAATAAAACACATCAGGCAATACAAGTGGCACTACATCAGAGCATTAATGAATGCACATCATGTAACTAGTCAATTAGTCTCGAGAAAAGTAGTTGAAACAATGATTTCATATCGATAAATTAAAAGTGCAGCGCTGATACATCCAAAGTGTTCACCGTGATTATTCCAACCTCAGTGTCAATGTCCATAAATCAAAAAACAAAAAATATTGGAACAGATGAAAAATAAGTGGCAAAATAACATATAAAGTTCACACAAAGAGTCCTCCACCACTAAGGAAGATGTGGATGATGATTAAATCCAGTAAGCAATAATGCACCCGCATTCACTGTGTACCTTCACCAATTATATAAGGGTACTCTTACCAACAGTAAGAAGTATGTATGCGTGAAACATATGATCACCAAAGACGTATCCGATGGACCTCAAGCACATCCAGGATAACGAACCACCTTCCAGAACCACGTGATGTATGTTCAGAGGGGCTCCAATACCGGGTAATTTTCATCACAGTTTCAACGTGCCTCAGTAAAAAAAATGATCTCTACATAGTGAAGTACTGTTGACCAGTATGTATTTATTAAAAAGAATCTCACTTACATGATAAAAGTAATAGAACAGCGATATGGAATTCCAATCAGATAGACGCTAGACGAACAGGCCTGCCTCACCCGACGCGTTTCGTCCGCCAGGACTTCAAACCAGTTCTGTTCAACCAGCAGTATAAGCAAATAGAAGGGATCATCAAGAAACATTGGTCCATTTTAAAATCTGACAGAACATTAAGTAATCTTCTCACACCACAATTCATATACAGGAGGGCCCCCAACTTGAGGAGCAAATTCATACACAATGTCATCAACCCACCAGTGGGAGTGAGTATGTTTCCCCAACTAAAAGGGTTTTTCAAGTGTAACAAATGTCTGCCATGTAGAACCAGTACACCAGGACCACGAAAAAAGGATTCCTTCATATCCACATCCACTAGGAAACAATATAAGATTAACCAGTTGATCACATGTCACAGCACCCATGTGACATATATCATAGAGTGTCCGTGTCAGCTCCAATACGTCGGAAGAACTACCCGACCACTGTGGGTGCGTATTAGGGAGCACGTGAATAGCATTAAAAAGGGTTATCCGAAACACAGTCTCTCGAGACATTTTAGGGATGTACATAATAGGAATCCTGCTGTAATGTCATTCTATGGAATAGACCATGTGAAAGAAAACTGGTGGGGTGGCAACAGGACCATAAGGATTTCACAAAATGAAACAATGTGGATCTATAATTTAAACTCTTTACAACCCCATGGTTTGAACATAGATATAGACTTGAATTGCTTTATTTCTAATGATTAAGGGTCCCCTATACTCTCGGACATGGTCAGTCCCATGCATGGAGGCAATTGAGTAACAATACAGCTACCGCCATTTTTTGCATTTTTGTGTGTTTTTAATCTCCTCGTCCATTCATGTTTTAGCTTGCACCTAGCCCCTCCCCCTCCCATTTTTTGTAGTATGTTGTCGGGTTTTATATTCTTTTAGTATTTTTATCTCCCATTTGCCATAAGTCTATGGGGAAACATGATCCATTTTTAGTTGATAGAGTGGATTTTCATTGGACTTCTCCTCCATTCAGCATTTGACTTGTTTTATTATTTGTTTTATATTTTGTAGGTTTTAATATCTACACATTTTTACCAGACATACCCTCATTTGTTCACACTGAATGATCAATTTCTCCTGCTGTTTATGCAATATCAGTCCTTATTCAAACACCCCATTCATGAGAAAGATATATTTTTTAAAATTTTTTATATATTTTATATAATTTTATATAAAGTAACTCTTTTTTCTTCTTTCTCCTTATTACGGATCACATATTTTTACTTTCAGTTTTGAAAGGAAGCCCTTTCCCTTTATTATGGATCATACATTCAACTTTCAGTTCTGATACGGATTTTGAAGCTCTTTTTCACCTGATATCTCATTTTCCCAATTAATCTTAAAGGAATATAGTTTTTTAGCATCCAGACAATATAAGCACATTGGAATTTTATGCACATTTTTTCCGGCTCGTCTTTGCCCGTTTGTTTTACCTGTTCTTGCCTATTTATTTTAATTTTATTTTTATTTCAATCTTTTCCTCCAAAAAAAGGTTCATAATTTTTAAGTAAATAATATGCCAATAGTTTTTAAGGTTTTTAAACATTTTTTTTTTAAATAAAAAGTTTGCTATAAAGATGTATGTATTGAGAAGGATGATGATTCAGACCTCAATAAGGAGCACCAATATGGCCGCCACAAATGATCTGATTGGTTACTGGGTTATCAGGATGTGTATATAAGCCGGTGAGAACGTGCAGAGGACGCCGCCTCCGATGACGTCTTGATGACGAAACGCGTAAGACTGAGCTTAGAGCGTCATACGTACTTCCGGCTTATCCCTGGAATGCAAGGAAGCTCCGGTTTCTGACTTCGCCACTGTGAGTAACTACATTCCTTTTGGTTTTGTTTTGATCTGCTTGATACCCTACACTGCAGAAATCTTAATCTCTTACATGGACACCTTAACCACGCTGGATTGAGCTGTGGGCCAGCGTCTGGAGACCCCCACTGGAATTCTAGTGCGGACGGAATATGTCTAATTTAGGGGTGAGTGAGGTTTTGTGTTACTAGCAGAGGTCCTCCGTGCTACCACTTGCCCCTGAGACGTACACCCTGATACTTATCCGTTTGGGATTCATATAAGCTTTTGCACAAGCACTTTCACAAGAACATTTTTTCTTTCACTTGCCACTAGATGGCTCTATAATTGCATACCACATTACCCTTTGACATATTGTTTGGCTAAATTTATCCATACCCACCTTAATTCACTACTATTTTTTGATATTTTTTGATTTCACTTGAATAATTCCAAGCTATCTGGCAGCGCCAAACGCACTATATTTTGCCATATCCATACTATAACTAGTTTTTTGACTGGTTTTAAGTGGGGGCAGCAGCCTGTACACATATACTTGCATATTTAATTTAATATTTAATTTTTCATTGCATTCCTTTTGGCAATATTTTAGCAGCGCCACACTACTTCTTTCTTTACCTTTCTATATGAAGTAAGGAGTTGGCCATTATCTGTGACCTGGGAGCAATTGTGAATTCCATTTTTGCCTTTATCTACCGCCAGCGCTATTGTGAATACCGTTTTAGTGCTATTTACCGCAAATCACGGTAATTTTACCACAAATACCTGTAATTTTGCTGCTATTTTGCGGCAGCGCTATAGTAAATGACCCCCTAGGAGTCTAGTAGCAAGCATAACAGAGAAAAATTATATCTCAGTGTGTCCCTACCTCGTAGTCGCTGCTGGTGGAATATGTACCCAGAATCGCAACCACCAGACCCAATCAAAGTGCTGCGAAAGGAGGGAGAGGAAGGTATGTAAAAAATAAACTATTCGTCATATTGCCGGAAAAAGGGCACATACATTTGCACACCAATACAAGAGGAAAGGAGGATCGTCTGGCCATATTGACATAAGCTTACCAATTGCAGGAAAGCTGCTACTTGTCCAGCATCTAAGTCGCCGCCATAACACCACGAGGACGCCAGTGTAAGGTGCCATGTTGTGTGGGTTGATAACAGGGTACTGGGCCAATCGGCGACTCATGCTGATGGGAACCGCCCCTCAACCTGGCCAATGGAAGTGCTCGAGGCGCATCCATGTCGGATCCCCCGATTGAACGGCGCACAGTGCCACCCCATCATAGGGTGGGATGGCGTCTTGCGTCGGATGGAGCAACCGCCGACACTGCATCCTCTCCCTGGAACGCAAACAGGAAAAGTGGAGGAGGGCGGTGCAGTACCGACTCCCTCCACTTCCTGTACCGGATGGAGAAGCCTGGAAAGAGTGGCAAATAGGTGCAGGAAATAACAGTGGTCCACTTAGACCAGAGGAGGGATGTGCGGGACTGGAGGAGAGGAAAGGACCTGCCACCCTAGCCAATTGGACAGGTGGCTTGGGTGCGGCTGGCAGGGGAGTAGGACTCACCATCTGTCAGGAACGCGGAGAGAATAGTAGAATAATGCAAATGGCAACATTAGCCAAAAAGAATAAGTTGCAAAAATAGTAACAAAGTCAGAATATAAAGACTATAGACACAAAGCGAAGATAGCATATTCCCTCTAAGAGGGCTGTATTAGCCCAAGTGGCAGAAATGGCAGACACCACATCATCATATCACAGTTGTTGAAGGTGTACATCGTATTGGACTATATATATTTTGGCAAATGAACTGACACAAATTGGATAAGAGTAGGTAAAGGAGGACAAAGGGGGGGGGGATAAGGAGAACAGGGATTTCATCAACTACAGGTTCAGGTGTATTAGATCTAAGATTAGAAACATACCTTAGGAAAAATTCCACCGTGTTGTGACTGCACATGTCTGCCGATCGGCAGTTCCACATTGGCTGTCTTCATACTAAGGATATGTCTATATGCTCATTGCCAAACCTCTTGGATAGTTTTGCCAACATAGAAGTCACAGAGGAGCATATTGACAACACCCCTAGTTTTACAGTTGGTGTAATGCTTAGCCCTGGACCTTACCCCATTCTGTAGTGTGGGGTTGCAGATAGTGTGCATGTACTGACAATATCCACAACCCCCACAGGTAAAGGTTCCCGGGTATTTATAGGAGTCATTTTTGGATGTGTTGTAATCGCTGTGGACCAAATGGTCCTTCAGCGATTTGGCTTGCTTATAGGTAATGGCTGCCTGATTCGAAACAAAGGGTCTGACTTGAGGATCTGAGGCCAAAAGGTGCCAATGTTTACATAGAATTCTACAAAAATCTCCATGTTGGTTGGAGAACCTAGTGATTAATCGTGTGTTTGTTGTATGTTCTGTTTTGCGTTTCTTTTTATAATGGATAACTTGATGTCGTGGTTTACCACAAGTACGATTGTAAGCTTTTTTTAGGCATGACTTTGAGTAACCTCTCAATAATAGTCGTGTTCTAAGTGCATCTGCCTCTTTTTTAAAAGAGCTGTCATCAGAACAGTTGCGCCTAATGTGCAAGTATTGGCTGTAAGGAATTGACCTCAGCAAAGGTGCAGGGTGGAAGCTAGAGTCATGTAAGATATTATTCCCGGGGGTGGGTTTGCGAAAGAGTGCACTTTCCAACCGTCCTTCATTGGATAATGACAACTAGGTTGTCATTATCCGATAGGATTTCTAGGGCTTCTTTCTCTTCCTGTGTAAGATTAGCTTTGGTTGTTGTTGGCAGTATCTTATTAATGTCTTCACTTATTGCCCTCACAAAGGCTACAATGTTCTGATTAATGTTTAATGGAGGAAAGAAGTCAGATTTTTTTCTGCATTTTCTTTCATTCCATTGTAGTGGGGGCAGGAGATAGGCTGTCCTGTTCGTTTAAGAGGTGTTCGAGGTCAATGGGATCAATAACATCCCCTGACTCATTCTCCTCCCAAAGAGTGTTGAGGGTGTTAGTGGCTTCAGACTCAGTGACTTGGTTTTGTGTCTTCATTTTTCCATGGTCCTTAGAGTGCAAGATTTTAAGGGTAAGTTTCTATGCAAAAAGATGCACGTCTTTAAGAGCATCACATTTATCAATGTTGGTGTCGGGACAGAAACTGACTCCCTTGGAGAGCAACAAACTCTTGGACTCAGAAAGGTGGTGCCCTGAAAGATTTACTATATTAAAAGTGTTTGAGGGGGACATGAGGGGGGCAGAGATAGGAGATGCTAAGTGCTTTGTGGGGTTGTAGGCTCCATAGTTGGAGGAAGAACTAAAAGAGAAAGTGTTGAGATGACTTCATGAAGAGGGGCTGAAACTTTGACTAGAGAAGTACCAGTTCTGTTGTTCACCTGTCACCTGTCTGGGACACTTAGTTTCTCCCGAAGGAATGGCTACCAACTCAAGAAGTCTTAAGCAGTTGCCACCTACCTGGGACCCTGAATCGTAACTGCAACCTCTGCTTACCACTCAGCGAACCAGTGAGAGTGCCTACCTAGATTGGGCCACTACTAACTACTTCACCCCAGCCCAGATGAACTCTGGTGACTCAGTCAGAGCAACCCGTTTCAGAAGAGGAAGCTGAATATGAAGATTTATAGGCAGGGTGGCTATCTTACTGTTGCCACTCTATCCACTTTTGGGAACCACTCTGGAACATGGAGATGGAGCATGGAGAACTGAAGTGCCAGAATTAATGACAAAGTCTCAAACTGGAAGAGAGCTTGAAGAGATATCCTTCAAACTTGAGGAGGAGATTGAGACTCAGAGTCCAGAGAAAAAATTATCCTCACAGCCTCCAAAAGCTACAGAAGAACCATATGTCAGAGAGCCATCTGAGCCTGTGGAGCAAAGAATCAAGAAATCAATCTGACCTTTTCTGAAATTGACTTATGATTCCAGAGAAAACAGCTAAGAAGAAGCCGTCACCATGGTTCACAGATCTACCAGTGCTTTAATGCATCAGATCACAGCATCAGTGTGTGACACCTCCAATATTGCACCTGACACACCATATTGGAAATTCCCACTTGCTGAGCTAGAAACACAGTGCGACAGGTAAAGGAGAGTGAAGGAATATAATTGCTATCTGCCACAGATTTAACCCTGCCCAGTGGACTCTAAAAACACTAAATACATCTTATCAGCATCCATTGTATGTGTGGAATGCTGGAGAGTACTACTTATTACAAATTTTATTGCTGTTTACACGCTTTTGCTTCGACATGTTTCGCCGTAAGGCTTCTTCAGGAAAAGGCATGGTGTAATAGCTACTGAACAAATAAATTAAGAATATATATATAAAAATGGTATATTCATAATTGGATATACATATATGAATATCAAACAAGTTCACAACTTTGTATAGGAATAAGGATGTATCCCACCATCCAGACACAGGTTCCCAGGAAGAAGAGGATTCCTACCTCAACGTAATGGGGTAGTGAAGCCAATCAAAAGGCTGATGTTTACAGGTAAGGAGTCTATTTGTGATGGTCTTGTATGTCTGAGAAATAGAATTCTGATTGCCCACATATACCGGATCTCCCGCAGAGAGAGGTATATACAGTATATATACCAGAAACCTGGTTGGTACAAAAATACATCCTACAAATCAATAGAACACACTGAAACCAATCTTATGTTATGGATCATTGCCAGTGTATTAAAATCATTATCCCTTTGAGATATTGCTTACTTTCTTGGTTTTTGGTGCAACTCTAGAGAGCTTATGTTCTAGGTAGTGCCAAACGCCAACATAACTGCAAGCCTGCATTCAAGTTATAATAAGAATGATTGTAAGTGCATGCTTACACAGCATTGAAGCCAATATTCAAAAACGTTTTCAATACTAAAGATCCTATATGCACCTGAATTTTAAGCAAAAGGGGGGGGGGGGGTAACCCTCTGTGTCATGGGAATCAAATTCTTCAGGAGGGCCCGGTGGAAGACAACCCACTCAAACCTGAAAGTTAAGATAGTAGTACAATGTTGGTCACATCCCTAATATATAACTGTGGCTATTGCTAGTAGTCAGCATAAAATTTGGCACAAAACTACAGACATGCTTGCGGTGTGCGGTGGATTCCCGCTCTTAAGGAGTCCAACAAAATGTCTGCCACCATGTGTGTCCTTATATACCCCTCCCCATCACGTTCATCCCTGAAAGCCATGACGCTATGTGGATGCTAATGCGAGGAGCTGCGCATGTGCCGGACTGGGGCCGCGTCCATGGCAACCTCACACGCCCGTGGTTCCCACCGGAGGCAAGAACTAGGCCAGCAGATGGACACACCCATAGGGGGGTGGGGAGATGCGCGTCATCTGCAAAGGTATGCAGACAGACCCATGGAGGGAAGGCACCAGGGAGGCAAACATAGCGCCCCCCCCTGGTCTGATACCAGCATGCACGGCTGCCCAATAAGGGGCATGCATGGAGTCTCCACAGGGCCAAAATGTCCACTTCCAGGTCGGAGGTCCCCAACCGGTGTGTATCACATGCCCCACGCAAGTGTCCCTACAGATGCCCCTAGGTGTCCATACGAGGATCCAATGGCTAGTGCAGGCGATCTGATTGAAAGGGCACAACCTGCCACGAGGACAGACTAAAAAAAAGGGAGAAAAATATTATTGATTTGTATGAATTTTTGTTAATAAGTGAAACCTTGTCTGGTGGGCTAATGCATCCTGTAACAATTTTAACATGATTAAAAAATATAAATACATCCTCACATCAGAAATTGTTACAAATTAAATCCAAATACTGTATTGTCTAATTTCAAACACATTGTGTGTATGTGGTTGTGCACTTAAAGGGATAGGTGCCTCGTTGATAAAAAATTCTACATCCAGAAAGGTAATCCTTTCCAAATGATAATTGTACATGAACTTTACATTATATTTATTCTGTTCTAAACTATTCAGAAACCATGTTAATTCCTCTTTTGATCCTGCCCATACCATGAAGACATCATCTATATAGTGGTACCAAGATATAATCTTGTTAAGTTCTGCCAAACGATGCTCGTCAGAAAAAAGGTCACGTTCCCACCCTCGGGTACAAGTTTGCATATGAGGGAGCACACTGGACTCCCATGGCAACACCCTGTACCTGGAGGTAGTGACAAGGGGCAGCAGAGCTAAGGGACGGGTAATAAACTGAAAAGGAGTAGGTGACAAGGGGTGAGCAGAGATACGCAGGGAGCCAAGAGCAACTGTGCAGGCTGATAAAAGCAAGGCAGGATGGCCAAGGCACAAGTGAGATTTATTCAACCTCAGCCAACAGAGAGAGGGGGGCTGATGGCGTGGGGAAAAAAATAAAAACTATATAATGTATATGTGATTGTTTTAGAATTGCTTGACATTACTTTAGGCAGCCTTTGAGTTATCATTAATAAAGGCCAGAGAACGTAGTTTTTAGATGGAACATGTTTTTACCTGTAGAGTAGGAAATTGATGTTCTAAACACAAACATGTCACAGTAACCTTTTAAACAAAAACCTTACCCTCTAGAAATCAATATTTCAGTTTGTTCTGCCTGCTTGCTCAAAGCTACCGGTAAGTTAAATAAGCAGTGTTTAAAGTATAGTAAACGGTTAATCTGATGTTTCTACCAAAATCTGTACTGTACATGATGTGATATTAAGCATTACATAACACTGAATAAGCTATAATTTAATTATGCATGCCCAGTTGAATAATTATTAACATAATGTACACACCCATATGCATAACTGTAACCATATGTATACTCCCAATTGTAAAATCATTAATGAACATGTACACCCCTTTTTGCCTTTATAAAAGAGCATTTGAAATAATCAATAAACCAGATCAGAATCTGTTGACATGCTGATCTCCCATCTGATGCATATTTATTCTGCACCTTCAGTGAAATATCAAATTTATTTATTTCCCTGACAATGGGGAGGTTGAGTATTGGACCCCCAGGACTGATGGGAGTGTGTGCATATGGCTGGCAGCAATACCAATGAAGCGGGAGAACTGCCTGTGTGTCTGCATACAGGGTGCATCTGAGCTATCTATTTATGGTGTTGAGCACTGATCCCCTTTTTTGCAGAGTGGGAATTTTTGCATAACTCTTTGCACCAGAGAGACTGCAAAGCCAACCCTTCATCTGCTCCATTGTGACAGAGATACTGCGGCCTACTTCTATCAGCCTCCATCTAGCCTGCTTGAGTGGCCATCAGGGGACAGACTGCTTGTAGATGGGGGGGGGGGGGTGCAGCATGGGAGCAGGCAATAATTCACACAGTAGGTGCAATAGAAAATTTGTATTGAAGTAATGCAGCAACAGTTCACATCAAACCCGGTATCACAGCTACCCAACTGGGTGCACTCACAGTTTCCAACAATTATTGGAAAACAACATTTTACCAACCATGTTCCTCCTGAATTCCTCTTCAACTGCAGTGCTGCTGCGAATAGTGCCACCTGCAGTGGAGAAAGTATACTGCACCTGCCTATATGCTAACAGAGGACATCTATGTAGCATTGGTGGTGCGAGGCCTTTTGACCTTGCTATCTTTATTTATTTATTTCAGGTACTTATATAGCGCCGTCAATTTACGCAGCGCTTTACATATACATTGTACATTCACATCAGTCCCTACCCTCAAGGAGCTTACAATCTAAGGTCCCTAACTCACATTCATACATATACTAGGGCCAATTTAGACAGGATCTAATTAACCTCACAGCATGTCTTTGGAGTGTGGGAGGAAACCGGAGTACCCGGAGGAAACCCACACAGGCACAGGGAGAACATGCAAACTCCAGGCAGGTAGTGTCGTGATTGGGATTCGAACCAGTGACCCTTTTACTGCTAGGCGAAAGTGCTACCCACTACACCACTGTGCTTCCCAAGTTCTTTGGAACCTTGCTTTTACCAGTCGAGCTCTACCTGGGACACTTTGAGGTTTTTCCCTCCATAGCCTGTGGATTACTCTCATTTTGAGGGTGAGCGCTCCAACATGAACCTGTAGACTTGTTCTATTATTCCACTAGCCAGTGGCTAGGCAGGGCTAGAAATCTGCAGTTACAAGCATATATACCTCATTTACTGCTGTTATTGTTATGTTAAAATTGTTCCCATTTCCCCTCACCTAGTGCATTCTCTAAGGGATGCTTCACAGGCAGCTAGGGGAAGGAAGGATGTTTAATTTTCTGCATTTATAATTGCCTCAGCATTTTATAACATGCTAACAGTGCCATTGTTGAAACTGTTAAAACAAAACTACCTTTGCAGAGCTTATTCATGTCTCAATAAAGCCAATTTTATTGCTACTGGTGTGTTGGTGAGCTGTCAGGTCCAGTTAGGGTGGGTTACCACTGGGAACGGCAGGAAGACCATACAATCCAGCAGCTCCTTAAGGAGTTAGTACTAAATTTTATAAGAGATTCCTAAAAATAAAAGTATCCTTCAATTTGCTGTCATATACAGTTAATCTTAATATGTGATGAGAGGATTACTAAACATCATGCACACAGCTTTCAGTCTGAATTAACTAGAACAATTAGATTGCAATTACTGATGATAATTCAATAAAATAAGATAATGAAACACATCAGGTAATCCAGGTGGCATTACATCAGAGCATTAAGTAGTGCACGTCATGTAACTAGTCAATTAATCTTGATAAAGGTAGTTAGAACAATGAGTTCATGTCAAGAGCTGATACTTCATGAATCGCATTCTCATAGGAACATTCATTGTATTCTATTCAGTTAAACAATAAAGAGTTTAGATCTGTAATTTAATTTTGCTGACATTTTGATGGGTAGCTATTATATACTAATCACAGTTTTATGAGAAATGTATTATTTCTGAGGGCAAGGTCAGACTCCGCATTTACTATAACTTTTTTTTTATTGCTGCATTGTTTTGAATATTATTTTTTTAATAAAAATGGTTTGGAGTTTAAGGTGTGAATGTGCCATTTAATTCCTCAAAAGGGGAGTATTCACCAATAACTGGCTTTGGACATTAGCATGGTGGGAAGGAGAGGGGGGGGAGAAGTTGGCAGCACTGTAAGGGGCAGGTTCACACAGTGGGCTCAGGCAGCATGGGAATTGGATCATGGACACGAGGGGGGACTGGTGCAGCATGGGGTCAATTATTGAAAATGATCACCCTGTGTGACTCTCCCTGTAGCAGCTGAAAGCCTGCTTCCCCTCCTATTCCTTCCTCTAGCTTTTAACTGCTGCAGGTAGAGCCACACAGGGTGATCGGTTCCAGTAAATGTCCCCCCTTCAGCAGCGATCACCCTCTTCTGTTCATGTTGATAGCATTGCTGCTCCAGCCCCCTGTTTAACTGATGGGTCCTGGGCCCCTTACAAGAGGCCAGGCTATATCCCCCTTATCAGTGGCGATGGGTATAATGGATGCCTGCTGGTGTGTGTTCTGTAGGCTGGTGCAATGCATTGTTACAACCAATTGCACTGTTCACATTTTTCTTTTTGTAATTTTATTAAAACAAATTTACATTTAATTCAGCTCTATGTAATGCAGATATGCTGCATTATTGCTCAGCACACACACCACACATACAGTATCTCACAAAAGAGAGTACACCCCTCAAATTTTGTAAACATTTTATTATATATTTTCATATAACAGTGTAATTTGCTGCCCCCTCAAAATAACTCAACACACAGCCATTAATGTCTAAACCGCTGGCAACAAAAGTCAGTACACCCCTAAGTGAAAATGTACAAATTGGGCCCAAAGTGTCAATATTTTGTGTGGCCACCATTATTTTCCAGCACTGCCTTAACCCTCTTGGGCATGGAAAAGAGAAAGGATCTAGTACTACCCATAACTTGCCTCCATCGCTATATGGTATCTCACAAAAGTGAGTACACCCCTCACATTTTTGCAAATATTTTATTATATCTTTTCATGTGACAACACTGAAGAAATTACACTTTGCTACAAAGTAAAGTAGTGAGTGTACAGCTTGTATAACAGTGGAAATTTGCTGTCCCCTCAAAATAACTCAACACACAGCCATTAATGTCTAAACCGCTGGCAACAAAAGTGAGTACATAAAAGTAAAGATACATCCTTTTCACCCCGTGATCTAGTACCACTGCCTATAGAATCACATTGGCCAGGTTCTCTGTGCATACAGGGTTAAGCTCTTGCAGGTTCCCCGCCCAATCCCACCCACTCACACACCTTAATCGCCCTTCAATCAGCGTACTCCTCGGTTTGATGTTCATGCAGCTGTTGTGGTTCAGGTGAGATCGCGCCCAGCTCTACGGCAGGTAAGCTCTATCCTGGGTTCCCTTCCTCCTCCATGTTCCCTCCCACTCACGGGGGTTCTCCCCACACCAGCTCAGTACATTCTGGGTTCCCACCGTAGGGAGGCTCCCGTACTCCCCGACCCCAACAGACAGGCTAACATGGCTGAACGGGTGGCCCCCGGCAGTCGGGTCATCGCCTTGCAGTATCTACACTTGAGGAGATCACTCCCTACTGCTAATTCACAGCCACGGGCAGAAGGTACACCCCCGACCATCTACACCTGATCCCACTCACCTTGGCACCCAAGCTAGAAACCGTTCTGGCTAGTGTATCAATCTTCAGCCTGGCAACAATGTGTATCTAGGAGCCTGCATCTACAATAGGGTGCATTCTCTTCCTCTGCATTGGTCCTCCCCAGGACTTATCCTTTCTCCCCCAAATTATACCTCACTCCTCCACCCCTTCACACACCCTCCCCTCTCTCCCCATTCTGCCATGATTCCATTCCGACATGTCTGACTCCGTATCGTCCCTGCACAGTTCTTCCTTTCATTAGGTGTTTCTCCAACACTGTAAGGATTATTCTCCTTTTTTAGATATCAAAGCCACAGGAGAGCTGAGCATATCAGAACCACAGTACTACCACAAACATTTATCAACAAGTCAGTAACTATATTTATGATCAAGTTCATATTTTAATAAATAAACCAGGTTAGTAACCATATTTATTAGCAAATGGGTAGTCAAAGAAATAAGGGAAGAGAAAAAGTTCAAAAGACTTATTTTAGAAAAATTCATATATATATATATATATACATATATATACAGGGATATAAACAAAAAACAATTCAACGGATTATTAATACGTGTCATTATCAGTGGACGTGTGTGTCTATAGGAGGATTTTATCGATGTTGATTTTTGTTTGATTTTTGATGAAGGTTTTTATAAGTCGAAACTATAATTACTCAAAAACCTTAGTAACTCTTGTACCAACAACAAGTTATTATTTTAATAAGGAGTTTTTATGTTGAACGGATTATTAAGACGTGAGGGACATATATATACATATATATATATATATATACTTAAAAAGATTTTATTCAGAAAACTTGAAAAAGAGAAGGGAATAAAGAAACTGATGCGTAAACGATTATTTATACCAATGATTGGACCAAATAAATAATTTTATACTTGAACTAGTATTTATATCAAT
>BLSH010144771.1:762548-786553 GCA_018402905.1 Glandirana rugosa | reverse complement strand
CTCCAGAGCAACTCTTCGCTGAACTTCTCGCTGGTACCGAGAGAGCCTAGGCAAACTCTTCACCTTCCCTCCCCCCGGCCGAACTAAAGTGTCTGGTGATTTGACCAACTGCTGGTGATAGGTTGCTGCTGTGGTCTGGGTGGTGGAGGGCCTATTGTAAAAGAGGTGGCTGCTGACACTGGGGATTCCTGGTGCAGGGCCCGGTTGTGGTAAGGGTCCAAATTTGGCCTCCTCTGATAGGACATCACAAGGGTGTGAATCCCCTGTAACCCACTCTTCATCCAACCCTTCACTGGGAGATGACCATTGAACTAGGTGCTTCAAGGAACTGAATTCTTCTACCAGTCTGGGTGACCTCAAATCTATGGCCCTTTCCCCAACATTCCCAACTAGCTCCTCCAGGGACTCTCTTCCCTCTGCTGCTTGCTCCAGCTCTACTGGGATGGCCATTAGTTAGGTGATGGCTGGCATTTGAGGGACCCCGGACTCCCGCATAATAGTGCTTACAGTACCCAGGTCCCCGGCCAGGCCGCAGGCCACAACAGCCTCCTCTCTTCCCTCATCCTCCGTATTCATGGTGGAGTTGCT
The DNA here is from genome assembly GCA_018402905.1 of Glandirana rugosa. NCBI lineage: Eukaryota > Metazoa > Chordata > Amphibia > Anura > Ranidae > Glandirana > Glandirana rugosa. Next base: position 785,965 of record BLSH010144771.1, on the reverse strand, counting down.
GGGCCGCAACTCCTCCCCGCCTTTGGGTGGTGACACCAGGCACAACCCAGCCCTCCAAGACCTCCATTGCTGCAGATCACATCTCCCTGATGGCAGGTCCACGTTGCAGTACTGTGGCCCCTGCTGCGCGGAAACCAACTGGGTGAGCGGTTTGTCACAATGGCCACACCGGGCTCAGGCAGTGACACCCATGGTCAGAATCTGGCATTCCGGGCAGATTAGGCACAGCTGCTCTTCTCTATCGATCACCCCAATGTGAGTCCCCTGCATGGCTCCAACTGGACCCACGTGTCTATCAGGGTCCTCTCCGGCTTGTCCAGCCACCAAGGCAGCGCTAGCAAGGGACGACCACCTTCTGCCATCTTCCTCGTGAGGTCTGCTGCTAGCTGCAAGTGCTGAGAATCTTCCAGGGCATGGCACCGCCCCTGCATTATCAGACAAGCTGGCTACAAAAGTCCTGATAAGCAGGCTTGCTGCATGCCACGTAGCTGTAACCCCTTGTGTGCAGGATGAAACTTTGCAGACATGCTTACACTAGCAGAACTTGTCCCGACTTGCTGACTTTGCTGGTGGTTGCCGGTAGCAACAGTAATTTGTAGTAGCCACTGTTTTTCTGAAAAACACACTTTTAACACCCTTAACAACAAGAACAGTCCCAGGCATACTTTACTGTGAGCAGGAGTTGGATCAAAAAGTTCAAGATGCTCAGCTTTTGCAGATCCCTGGGCATATGTGTAATTCAGTGGGTAATGTCCAGCACTTGTAAGTTGCTGAATATATTTGTAATCCATGGGCGTGATCGCCTGGCGTGGTTTCCATGATGGTTAAGAGCACATGGTAACAAAGTGTAGTTTCCTGGAATTGAAACTGAACCTGAATTTATCCTGTGTTTTATCATCTGTACTGCATCTTTAACCAAAGCGAAGTAAATCTCTTTTATTATTATACTACTTGTCTGTTGTTTTAATTATTGTATTTCATCCACAAATCTGAAAGGGTAAATATATGAACCTGTCCATAAATTAATAAATGTAACCCATTGTTACATTAATGGCGCTGTGAGCATGATAATTAACCCTTTCAGTGCTGGTCTGAAGTGCAGTGATTAATCCTTGTAATATTGTTGTGAATTGTACTGCTTTCTTACAATTGGGAAACTATATTATTAGTGTGTACTGTGATAGGAGGTTTGTTGCTAGCTTTGCTTTGGTGGAAATATAGTAGTTTAGCACGTGGTGTACACGTAGAGAAGTGGGAGCATGTTTAATTGGATAAAAAGAGTGAAGGGGGGAGACAGTCGAAAGACACCCATCCCAGAGTGGGCAGATTCTAGACACTGGTCTAGTCTGGCTCGTGAATTGATCAAGTATCAGTATGCAATTAAAGTGGAAGACTCCCGCCACTGTCTCCTGAACCTTGATTTGTCTCAATACTCAAAAACAGAGCAGAAAGCTGCATCTTTATTAGGATGGATATTTTTGCGGGCGCACATGGATGAAACAAAAAGGAGGGAAGCTGTTGAGATGGAACTGCAGGCAGTTACAGATCAACTTCAAATCCTAAAGGAATGTTTTAGATCTTCCGAAAAACACAGGGAAGAAATGGAAACACATTTTTCAGAGTATGTAGTGAGAACTGTGAATAAGCAGCGTAGAAGGTAGGAGATTACCAGGATACAATGCTGAAGTGAAAGTACGCGCCCTGGTTACCAGGGAGGATTGGGAGGAATTAGGGTATTGGTCAGTATTAGACACAGATAAAGAGATAGAAATCGTTAATGAGTTAGAAGTAGGCAAAGCTCGTCCTATTGTTACAACTAGACAAAGAAGAGAGGTAACTGAATGAGCTAGTACAAGTGGAACTAATGCTCTTTCATCTGAAGAGACATCATACCCAGCACAGGCTGCTGAACAACAATATACAGAAGAGACAAGATCTTACACAGCAGGGGAGATAACAGAATTAGGGGAAAAGTTTGCCCAGAGACCCAATGAAAGCTTGCTGACATGGGTTCTGCGTGTGTGGGACCGGGGGAGATGGAATTCTTTTATCCAACAGAGAGGCAGTGGGGTTGGGCAGCATGGCTAAAGACCCCAGAGTAAGACTTTATGTGTGCAGAACTAGAGACACTACTGTTGTATTCTCCCTATTGCATCTGATAAGAGATTCTATAGTCCAAGTTCATGACACTCCTACAGAACTTATGGATTTAAGTACAATAAGGGAAGGAATTCACAGGCTGCGAGAGTATGGTGTGTAAGTGGATTGATGGCAGACCCTCTAGTGGAAACTCCTACTGTGCATGACAATTGGACAGGACCTGATATGGCTTTGTTCATGGCACATATGAGAAATAAATTGTTGGCAGGTGCTCCGTCACACTTAAAAGCTCCATTGTTTACAATGTTGAGTGCTATTGATGCAAAGAAGGAGAAGGTTCACGAGGCAGATGCTTTACTGGGACAATTAGGAGAACTGAAGAAGGTCAGAGACAGGGTTAAACAGAGGAGAAAAATCCTGTAGGCAAATTGAAGATTACACAAAAGCAGTTATTTTTAGATCTTTTGCAGAGTGGTGTACCAATATCAGATATAGATGACATCCTAACATGTAGTTTATTAAAACAATGGAAAGATTTAAAATCACAAGGGAAATTAAAATCTTGCTTGCCTAAGAGGGTGGCAACCAGTGATGTGGAGGATGTCCCTGTCTTTCCTTCTGCCCCTCCTGTGGAGACAAAGCCAAACCCTTATGAGGCGGCAGCAGAAGAGTTAATGAAACACGAAAAGAAATTTAGAAGCCGAGGATGGGAAGTACCCAGTCCTCTGGAGTGACAGGAGGGCGGATCCTCTGTGCCATTGGTTCAAGTTAACATGCTGAAACCAGGGGATCGCCGCCCATATGTATCAGTGGCAATATATTGGCAAGGACAACACAGACCACAAAGGGTTATTGCATTGTTAAACACCTGAGCTGAAATTACTTTGTTTCACAGCATCAAAAGTAAAAAAACATTAGAGCACAGGGGTAGTGGCAGTTGAAGGGCTAAGAGGACAACACACATGGGCTCACAAGGTGTACTGCAGATTGCAAATTGGAAAAGGCCCCTTATTTAAAGCGTAGTAAACCCATCCATTTAACATTTCCGGCACGTTCCTGAAAATGTAACATTCCCATTGGTTGTGCTCTAAACCAAACTGTCAAACCATCCAATGGCTGGAGACATAGCTGATCACATGTGCAGCATCATGGCAGTTGTAGATTAAACAGAGGCCAAGATGGCAGCTTCCTTGGCTGAAAATGATAGGAGGGTTTACTACCACTTTAAGGCACACATTTTAATATCTGAACTACCTGATAACATACTGGGAATGGATATCTTGAGGGTTCAGACAATCCAAACCAGTGCAGGTGTGTTTTCATTTGGTAACTCAGTTTGTTCTTTCTTTGTGCCTGCAGTAAAACCTATCATCAGGGGACATGCCACATCCGTCCACCCAAACACCCTGTCAATCTCAAGAAATATCGCATACCTGGAGGATAACAAGAAGTGACTGGCACAATACAGGCCTTGCTGGATGTAAGGAAACCGGATGGAACTTATACTTTCATGGACCAGCTACGAGTGTAAAATTTCTAGGAATGATTTGGTCTGGGCCAATCAAGACTATTCCACAACCTGTATTAGACTCTATTGCAGCATTTAAAAAATGTGAAAGCTTAGAGTTTACTTGGTTTACTGGGCTTTTGGAGACATTTCCTTCCTCACTTTGGTCTGATTCTTAGGCCAATCTACAATGTTACTCAGAAAAAGACTGCATTTTTATGGGGACCGGACCAGCAGATGGCATTAGACACTGCCAAAGAGACTGTAAGAACACATCATCATTAGGCCCCTTGAAACCAGATCAGCCTTTCATCCTAGATGTGACTGCAACTGAACATGGAATGTCGTGGGGTCTGTGGCAGAAAGGCCAAAATCCAAGGGATTGGAAGATGCCATTGGGATTCTGGTCCAAACAGTTCACCGCTGCACAGAGAAAGTACAGCCCTTTGGAGAAGCAGTTGCTGGGCGCCTACACTGCATTACAACATGTGGAAGCAACAACAAAGCAGCAGTCAGTGACAGTGAGAACTGACATTCCCATTTCTGGGTGGGTGAGGCAAGAAGGCTTGCAAGCTCATACAAGCTTGGCACAAAAACAGACGCTACAGAAATGGAAATGGTACTTAAGTGATAGGGCTAACATCTCATCTTAGGATACCAGTCAGATATCACAGCAACTGGCTGGAAACGTGGACTCTGAATCAAAGGTTCCTGAGTTGCCTACAATGCAAGTAGGAGAATCACCTTTCAAGGAAGCCCCTCCTTTTGTTGAGTTGTCTGATGAAGACAAACAAAATTCCTGGTTTACAGATGGATCGGCAAAAATCACCCCTCAGGGTAGAGTATGGACCACAGCAGCTTTCCAGCTAGGTACTGAAACAGTAATTAACCAAAGTGGTTAGGGTGGATCAAGTCAATATGCTGAGCTCCAAGCTGTGTATATGGTGGCGCAAGAAATCCCAGGAGATTTGATCATCTATACTGATAGTTGGGCAGTATTTAAAGGACTGACTACTTGGCTCAGAGCATGGACACAAGATAACTGGCAGGTGAATGGAAAAGAACTGTGGGGTGGGCCTCAAATTTGGGAGTTTCTGTGGCAAGAAGGTCACAACTGAATTATTCAAATCGGACATGTCAATGCCCATAGTGGGGATCCTAACAATGATACGGTTGATGGCCTAGCACAAGTGTCTGTTGCTAACCAAGAGAATGACATTATTCTGAAAATCTTGGGAAAATGGGCACGCAGTCAATCCGGACACAGAGGTGCACAAAGCACATGGCAATGGGAGCAGCACAAAGGCATACCACTAACTCAAACTCAGGCAAAATACATTGTTGCCCAGTGCCCTCTCTGCCAAGAAGCAAAGAAATGGCAGCGAATGACACCCATGCCAGGAAACATTTACAGAGGTCAGCAACCAGGACAAGTCTGACAAGTAGACTTCATAGGTCCCCTGCCGGGAGGAAGAGGTGGAGTTAAATATTGTGCCACGGCTGTGGACACATATAGTGGACTTTTGCAAAGTTTACATAACTAAGCATGCAGATCAGAAGACAACCTTGAAACTTATGGAATTGCTGACACAGCATTACGGAGTGCCTCAAGAAATCCAATCAGACAATGGCACACATTTTACAGGACAAGCCATTAAACAATGGGTGGAGGACCATGGTGTACACTGGGTGTTTCACATTCCCTATCATCCACAAGCAGCAGGTTTGATTGAGAGAATGAATGGTTTGCTTAAAGAGCAAGTACGAAAATGAACACCTACACATACACTCAGGGGGTGGGATAAGGTGATACAAGAAGCAGTGTACATTCTGCACAACAGATTGGTAAGGCAGAACACTCCTATGCAGCGAAGGTTGGGAAGTGGTGTTGAAAGAGCAGGAGAATGGGTGGTGGCTGTAACCACTAAAGGTCCAACAATTCCCATAACTCAACCCATACCAGTTACAATGCTCCAAGATGTGGAAGTAGGAGGGGTGAGGGGGAAGTGAATCCTAGCCCTGACACTCACATATCAGTACCCACTGGCTCTTACAGTTAAATCCCACATGATTTGCAGTTCATTCCAGATTCTCAGTTGATTGAATGGTGTGAGTGGGATACAGAAGTGAAAAAGATGCACTGGGAGAATATTGTATTACCCTAGTACCTATAGAAATGGGATGTCTTGAAAAAAGGACAACAGATAGGACAGATAATAATAATACCAAAACGTCTACGGGTACATGAGAAAATGTATTCTGCCCAACTAGGGACTAAGGTGTGGGCAGCCCCAAGTGTAGCTGAGACGGGAAGAGTAAAAGGAAGGAAGGGAGAAATTGTGGCCTGGGGACCCGGGTCCACAGCTTTAGTTTTAATTGAACTGGAAGACCAAACTATCTTGTAATAGGTGACCACCTATCTCTAGGATTGGTCAAAACAGCAGGCAGATAGCCTCTGCAGGCATAATCCCTGATGCGGTATCCTCTCTTCCACCACTAGATGGACATATCCTATATCGATCTCTTACGTGGGAATTGTACCATATAAAGAAAAGGAAGGATCCAGATAGTGTAATTCCGATGGTTTAATTGTTAAAAATAAAAGTGCCAAATGGCTACTTACATTATTCCATTAAAAACAAGCGTTGTACAAACGTATGCCGGCAAAGAAATAATGCAGCCCGTGTTTCCGGGATCACGTGGGGCGCGATGATGTTGATGCATAGCTCCGCCCTACATGTTTTGTCACAGACGTCTTCCAGGGGCACGGGAGACGCATTGAGTCATCGCTCTTATAAGGAATTAAGCAAACCAAGCCTCATTCTCGTGTTGTTTGAACAGGAAGGTTGTCCTCTTAACAAGCCAAGACTCTTTCTCATGGGGCTGCCATCTTAGGTGTCCGCAGAGAACGTAAATAACCCATTACAATACTGGGATCATCTGTTACTAAAGGGGAACTCTCCCAGAGTTGGTTTTAAATGACAAAGTGTCTCTATTCAATTATTTTGCAATCTTGGTTTCAAAAATAAGTTCATACGGACACCTAGGAGCAATTAAAATTACAGGTACTAAAGCACCTAAGAAAAGAACCAATGACTTTCCTAATTCACAATATAACAAGAAAAATGTACTACAATTATGTACAAATTCTCTTATAGGACCAAAAATAGATATTAGTTTCATAAACCTACATATAAAATTGTAAATATACATAAAAATACAAAAGTAAAATTATATATAAAAATATAATGTACCCAAATCGTCTATAATCAATCAATGTATTAAAAATGAAAGAAGAGTTGCTAAAGAAGAAAAATACTAAAAATTAGACTCCCAAGATGGAATATCAGGAGTGTTCAACCCTGGTTGGATAGGTCAAACAGCATTAGATACCTACCTTCAGGAGTTATCTATAAAGGCATTCACTTCCAAGGTCGACATTGAGTCCTACTGGTCTAAGACAGTTAACTCTGTAAATCCAACCCATTTCTAGCCTAGAGATCTCTCGTTTCTTGGAGCCCCCCCTCCAGTGGAGCTTAAGTTTATCAATGCCCATGCACCTAGTACCCTCAGGGTTCCTATTGTGGACCTCCCGGTAATGTTTCGATATGGGGTGTCCTCTAAAACCGGTCCTAATGTTTCCAATATGTTCATTGAGCCTGACTGATAGAGGTCATACTGTCCGGCTATGTATTGAAACCCACATGGAGAAATCAATAGATACACAACATTAGGAGAGGAGCATGTAATAAACGACTTAATTGAAAAGGTTTAACCCATACTCCGGGTGCAAAATTGTGTCATTTTCCTCTCTGTAAGGGCATTCACCCTGCATACTGGGCATTTGTTACATTTGAAGAAACCAACCATGTTTTGAAAGAACATCGGTTTCTTTGTAGGTGGATCACAGACATTATGGACCACCCTATCACGCAATGTCTGGGCTCCTTTAAACACTATTCTAGGTTGTTCAGGTAGTACTCCCCTAAGTATTTGATCATTCTTTAATATATGCCAATGTTTGGCAATAATTTTCTTAACTTCAAAATGTTGTTGCAAGTATGTCATTACAAATGAAGTAATAGACATATTTCTATCGACATTGTTGTTTTGGCGATTTTTCAGTCAAGTGTGAATCTCTCTCCATATTCCGAATATCGGATATGACTCTTTGTAATTCATTAGTCTGATATCCCTTATTTTTGAATCTCTCTGTCAGTACTGCAGCTTGTTGGTCAAAATGTTGTATTCTGCTGCAGTTTCTGCGTAACCGCATATACTGACTCTTAGGGACCGAGTCCAACCAAGGCCTGTAGTGACAGCTGTCTCTAGGGATGAATGAGTTTCTGTCGGTGGTTTTGAAATACTGTATGTGGAGGTCATAAATTCATCATGTTCGACCCAGATGTTGAGGTCTAAAAAGTGCACACCCCATTGACCGCTTCATACTTAAATTCTATTCCTCTATCGTTGTCGTTGAGCATATTCATGTAGTCATTCAGCGACTCTCGTGAGCCATTCCACAGGAGGAGTAAATTGTTCTTGTTATATTGTGAATTAGGAAAGTCATTGGTTCTTTTCTTAGGTGTTTTAATATCTGTAATTCTAATTGCTCCTTATTGCACAATATTGCACATGTGTTTTTGCACAGAATATGCTAAATTGCACAGTTTATGAATTTATGGTCATGTTCATGATTATCAAACACTTATGATGTTCATGTGGACTATTTCCATACAATATTTATTGTTTATAATTTTTTTCATTTCTGCAGTTTTTTAAATAGAATTCTTTGCTTGATTAGCGCAATCTATATACATACAAAAGCAAGTGAATGTGCCTGGAAATTGAACAGACTGTCACCTTCCAGAAATTCTGATGTCTTCAGAGAAGTGTGGGGTTACCTGGAATTGAAACTGAACCTGAATTTATCCTGTGTTTTATCATATGTACTACATCTTTAATCAAAACTAACTACTCCTTCCCCCTTCTAAACACCTGTGTAACAAAGAAATATTATTTACTATATATATATCTATTTCATGCAGCTCCGGTCATGTGACCTCCCCTGTGTCAGCCAGTGGCCAGCTGCTCGGGAGAGGAGAGGGGGTTCAACAATGTCACCCATAGGTTTCAATGGCCCATCTGTTGTTGCGGCTCCCTCCTTGGCCCTGCAGCCATCGCTGGCTGAGAACAGAGAAGCCGATCATGTGACCAGACCAAGTATATGCATCTCTCTTATACAGGTTAGCAAGCATATGTGTTGGGGGGGGGGGGGGGAATGTTTAAGATGTGTTAGTATAACCTGGAATTCTACTTTGAATCATCAACATTTAACAAATGTAGGGATCTGTGAATCTTGCAGATAGTGTTTTTAGATTTTGTATATGATCTGCAGGCAGAAGGTAGGTTTTTATTTGTATGAGTGGCTAGGAAAGTTTAGGGAAATATGCCATATGCTCTTGCATGGGTAAAAGCCAATGCAAAAGAGCTTCAGTGTTTATACCAGTATAAGTGCATGCAGGCGTTCACTTGTATGGCAATTCACGCTAGAGAACATTTGCTCCTGAAAACATTTGTGTACATGTATTTAAGGCTTAAAAAGTTATACTGTATAAGAAAGTCAACGAACACATGAAATTCCTAAACAAAATGCAAGCTTACGACATAAAAACATTGCTAAGTGTCGGATAGCAGTGTATTTTATAAGTAAATATTTTTTTTTTTAAAAACAGCTCTGAACCATATTTTTAACTTTTATTCATCACATGGCCTCTCTGCCTATCCCTCTTCCTAAGGGAAAACTGCATGACTGTGTTCACTGAGGGCAACAATGACTTATAGGTAGGCAGGGAACTGCTTCCCATCTTGCTACATTGTGATGCATAATGCGATACACGTATCCTAGCTGCTACTTTGATTGCAAGATTTGTTCTAAAAAATGCTGTCAAGCATGGCTGGGCAGTGTGTATGTCAACCAGGCTTATTAAGTAACTAAAGGCATGCCAAGGGTAAGCACGGGCATTCTGTAGCACCAATTAGGAACTGAAGAACACATACTGACCACGCCAGCATGAATCTGCTTCCAGACTTAACAATATGCACAAGGAAGGAAAGAGTACTGGCAGAATTAATTATCTGCTGCTATGAATCTGTTATAAAAAATAATACATTTAAAAGCAATATTATGAAAAGAGAAATGCATTAAATAGATTTCAATATTTAGGTTTACATACAATGTAAGCAAAAAAGTGGTTATTATGATTATTATTATTTTATGTATTAAGGCAAGGAACTCTGCCACCTTGGCAGATCCTGATGTGGTCCCTTTGCACTTGAAACGATATTTGGGAACATTGCGATTTAAAGTGGGCCCCAAATAGGCTCCCCTACTTGGGTAGCTACTGTATATAACGAATTCCTACGACACTCTTTTCCACACCAGTTACCCAGCTGTATTAACAACTTTGAAAGATCTATTGACTGAATGGAAACACCCCCTGATCTCTTGGCTTGGACAGATCACAGCATTCAAGACAACTCTTCTTCTTAAATTGTTAGTGCAAGGTTCCCCCCACATGCTCTGTGCTCTTTTAAAGCCAAGATCCTTGTTTCAAACCAAGCTACAAGGTGTATTAACAACTTTGAAAGATCTATTGACTGAATGGAAACACCCCCTGATCTCTTGGCTTGGACAGATCACAGCGTTCAAGACAACTCTTCTTCTTAAATTGTTAGTGCAAGATTCCCCCCACATGCACTGTGCTCTTTTAAAGCCAAGATCCTTGTTTCAAACCAAGCTACAAGGTGCTGCACAAATATCCCAACTTCACTATTCTTAATGCTCATGTTATTGTGCCTTTTTGAGTCAGCTTAGAAGCCTATGTTATTGCCCCCTGTCCAAACAATCTCTCCTTTGGCTTCCACCATCAGTATGCAGTACTTTCTAGTAATATTACCTCCCTCTCTTTCCAAATGATTCAGTTAAATACTCAAGGAAGTGTCTATCTCTTCACCTTCCATAACTTTCCTTCTTGGGAAACCCTTTTTCACTCCTGGTTGGGATTTCCCCAGAAGTTTTTCTTGGTGTCTGGACACAAAATTGACTCGCTTGTATAATTGCTTTTTTCCCTTTGGATTTAAGTCATTTGAATCCCTCAAAGAATTGCAAAATATTCCACCTACATATATTTTTTGATATGTTCAAATTAAACATTATAATGTTTAATTTGAACAAAATAAAAAATTATCTGTAGGTGGTATGTTTTGCAATTCCTTGGGGGATTCAAATGACTTGTGCACAGTCTATTTGCCTTTAGTAATTCAACCTTTATGCATCTTTGCTACTCTGATACCCCTTTACAGTTTACATCATTTGAGCATTTCTGTAACACAGACCGGCCTCCGGGCATTATATACACTATTTACCCACTACTATTAAAGTGATTGTAAAGTCTCATTTAAAAAAACAAAAAAAAAACAAACATGTTATACTTACCTCCTCTGTACAGTTGGTTTTGCACAGAGAGTCCTGGATCCTCCTCTTTTCAGGTCCCTCTTTGCTGCCCCTGGCCCCTCCCTCCTATCGAGTGCCCCCACAGCCAGCAGCTTCCTATGGGTGGAACCCGAGTCCAATGAAGAGCTCTGTGTATCCATTCAGACACAGAGCCCCGACCCAGCCCCGCCCCCCTCTCCCCTGATTGGCTGACTGACTTTGATTAACAGCCGCAGAAGCCAATGGTGCCGCTGCTATTTCTCAGCCAATCAGGAGGAGTGTCCTGGATGGCTTAGACATTTGTGGACATCGCTGGAGAGAGAAGGGGCTCAGGTAAGTAATTCGGGGGTGCTGGGGGGGGGGGCTGCTACACACAAAAGGTTTTTATATTAATGCATAGAATGCATTAAAATAAAAAAAACCTTCTGCCTTTAACTCCTTTAATGTGCGGTTTTTCCTCACAACCTAGTTATATCTCACTTACCTGGTGGAGTCTGGCTTATGCAGTGGGCAACCTCTCTTACGACCCGGATTCAGGAACCCCTGGTAAAGCAGACAGGTGGTTCGAGAGTGCAGGATGGCACTAGGGTTGGACTGGGTCACTGATGGTATGTGAAGGGCCACTGAAGAGCTCGTGCAGGACTGAAGAGTAGTGGTGCAGGCTTGGTCAGTAGCAGGCTGGCGGTGCCGTACAGAAGGAGAAGGCTGGCAGATGGTCAAGTACAGGCAAGGTTGGCAACAGGCAGACAGCAGAAGTACAGAGGGCTCAGGCAGAAGAGTAGTCATAGGCAAGCCAAGGTCGGTGCAGGAGGATATCAAGCAAGGTCAAGGTATAGCCGGTAAAGGTAACAGGAAGACTCAGGAAACAGATCACAGGAGATCACAGGAGAACTGTAGAATGGACAGTACCTGTTTCATGGTACTGCCCATTTAAATAGGCTGTTTGGCGCCAGTGACAGCGTGCACCCGTGTGCGCACCTGCCGCATGCATGCGCGCTTCCACGCGCACCTGCACCCAAGCAGTCCGGCCGGGGTTTCAGGTTGCAATCCCTGGCATTGCCCCCCCAAGGGGCAGCCTCCGGATGCGCCAACGGGCCATTTTGGCTGGGTGCTTTCTCCAGAAAGTCTTGACAAGCTCTTCTGCGTGAAGATTGTCTTCTGGCTCCCCAGAGCTTTTTTCGGGGCCATATCCTTTCCACTACACCAGGAATTGGGTAGAGCCATCCCTTTTTCTGCAGTCAAGGATGGCTTCCACCTCAAACTCCTCCTCTCCACCCAATAGAACCGGTTCTCATGGGGCCATCTTCCACCCCAGGAAATGGTTCGTGGTCACGGGCTTGAGCAGAGTCACGTGAAATACTGAATGGATATGAAGAGAATGGGGAAGATCGCGCTCATATGCCACCCTATTGATCTTTCTCTTCAACGGAAGAGGTCTGATGAATCTCGAGCCAAGTTTCTTTGAAGGGCAAGACAGTTTCAAGTTCTTAGTTGACAACCAGACTCGATCGCCTGGTTATAAGTCTAACTTCCCTTGTCTTCCCCTGTCAAAGGCTCTTTTGTTGCATTTCTGGGTCTGGGATAGTGTTTCCTGCAGGAGTTTGTTATTCCTTTCCAAGAATTCCGTAATCTCCTGTACAGTGGGCACCACACTTTCTGGTAACAGGTTGGGTAGGAATGTGGAGTGGTAGCTGAGATTTGCCAAGAATGGTGATTGTTCGGTGGCAGAGTGAGAAGTGTTGTTATAAGCGAATTCAGCTACCGACAGCAGTGAGACCCAATCATCCTGGGAAAACGAGGAGTAGCAGCGGAGAGGTGGGTGAAAGAGCCCAATTTGCATAGGTTCAGGGTGGTCTTGTGAAGAGGAGGAGGACGTTGCAGGTGCTGGACCAGGATAGCTGGGATCTCGGGGCAACATCCAGGTGGGCCGCGTGACTCCCGCGGTTCTTTCGACCCTGCGCTCCCGCAAGCTGCAATCAATCTGGATTGCCAGATTGATCAGGGCATCTAGGGATTTGGGTACCCCGATGCGGGCTAGCTCATCTTTGAGCGGCTCGGAAAGCCCTAGCCGGAACTGATAACAGAAAGTCGTGTCATTCCAGGCCGTATCAATGTTTCATCGCCGGAACTTGGAAACATAGTCCTCAGCCATATGGCGGCCTTGCTGGAGGGTATGGAGCGCAGCTTCCGCAGTGGCGGCCTGGTGGGGATGCTCGTATAACTGTGCCATGGTTTGAAAGAAGCGGTCCAGGTCAGTCGTTTCCGGGGCCTTCTGCTCAAGTAGCCAGTGGCCCCAGGCTTGGGGCTCGTCCAGTAGGGGAGAGATTACCAGCCTCACCTTGGTGGCTTCCAGTGAAAAGGTGCGGGGTTGAAGAGCAAAGTATAATTTGCATGAGTTGCGAAAAGCCCGAAACTTTCTACGGTCCCCCTCGTACCATTCCGGCATGGGCACCTTGGGCTCCATAGGCAAGGTGACTATAGTGTGAGAAGCAGCCTGACCAGACCCAGGTACCGTCAGAAAGAGAGCTCCTGAACTTGACTCGACTGATGGTATGTGAAGGTCCACTGAAGAGCTTGTGCAGGACTGAAGAGTAGCAGCACAGACCGAGTCAGTAGCAGGCTGGTGGTGGGGTACAGAAGGAGCAGGCAGGCAGATGGTTGGGTACAGGCAAGGTTGGCAACAGGTGGGCAGCAGAAGTACAGAGGGGTCGGGCAGGAGAGTAGTCGTAGGCAAGCCAAGGTTGGTGCAGGCGGATATCAAGCAAGGTCAAGGATTGCTGGGTAACAGGTAACAGGAAGACTCAGGCAATCTGCGCACAGGCAATTCGGCCGGGGTTTCAGGTTGCAATCTCTGACATTATATGTCTAACTGGGCAGCTGGCCTTGGGATCGATATCTCTCAAGAAGTTTGGCGAGATATATAGAGTAACACATTTTAGAGTTCAATTAATGTTCTAGAGTATGAAACTAATTATGAAGTGCTAATGTAATGATATCTGATTTCTTACCATCTATTCCGTATAATTTCAGGATACCCTTGTGTTTGCTTTAGGGGCTGTTCAGAACCCGGTACATTTAGACATATTTAATGGGCTTGTCCTAAGAGCTGTCATTTCTTGTCCCACACCTATCAACTCATTTATAATGATTTAGTTACACCCCTGTGCAAACAACTGTTAGAGGCCTTGTTAGGTAAGTAGGTGGACAACTGTTCTAGAATACCCTTTGCTCTCCTGATTTTTTTTACCAGAGCAAAGCAAACCATTGCAAGTGCATGGGAAAAACCTACTATCCTTTTTGAAGAACTTAAAGCTCACATTAATCTATGCATGATATATGAGAAAATAGCAGCCACATTGGATGATAAGGTGCCCAAATTGCCCAATATGGGAACTTTGGACCTCTAATTACATGTCAGCAGTGTTTAACTGTACCCATTCAACTAACTACAACTTTGGTAATTGACCTCTAAAGAACTTTTTTTCATTGAACAAGTGTTGTAATATTTATCACTCCCCCCCCATTCCCCTCTTCCCTCCCTTTTTTTTTCTTTCTGTACACCCACCATGAAGGTGGTTTTGTGCTACCTCATTTGCATAATTTACTATTATCTTTGAGACACGTTCTCTTGGGAACGACCCCTTCCTCTTTTTTCTGAAGTATGCTATTGTTGGTCTATTTTGGAAACTGAAATACCCAATAATTTTAAGTGCATAGGTTGGAGATTCAATGTTCTGTCTCTAAAACCTATGAATACAGTAAGAACATGATGCTCATTCGTCCCATCTTTATTCTGAATTGCAGATAAACTAAATATAATTCTTTGCAACAGGGATGCATTCATAGTGGTGACCTACTGCAACAGCTAGCTAAAATGAATTCTTGCTAATAACCAAACCCTTTTGCCATTGTACTCCTAGTGAAATTACATGACAGACCAGCTCACTGTCTGGCTTATTACTAGGCTTTGACATGACCCAACTCTCTAGTGCCCTAACCCAATTTAATTTGTAAGAGTAATTTGTCAAAGTTATATCCAGTTCGCCGATATGAAAGGTACTGTGTAGCATTCTGCTAAACTGTCAGCATGGAAAAACTATTAGACTTCCTCCAGGGAACCTGATTTTGACAGGAAAAACTCAAAATATGCTCAGTATTCCAAGAAACAGGTGAACACGCATGGAGTGGGTGTTTCAGTTAACATTAGGGACACATTGGTAGGCATTTCAATAGATGGAAAATTTTGTTCCACATCTGAAATTACATTCTCCAGGACAAGCAAACATTTGTATATTTGCTTCTAAGATATAAAATGTACACTAACCCCATCTCCACACTTCTCTCCCTACCCCTCGCCTTTGCTCTCTTTAGCTATACACAAATATACTGTGCATTACTCGCTAAGACGCTTTTCCTCCAGAGGAAAAGGGCCTCTAACCAACTTTTAATTATGTCGGAACTTTAACCTGTTTATTCTGTCCAGCATTGTTATCTGTAAACACACACTGTATTTCAGATATGTTCAACCCTGTATTTGAGACCTCTGTACTTCACATTCACTTCAATAAACTCATTTTGGAAAAAAAAAAATGTACAGTAAATCATTTATAAAATATATGTATGTATAGTTTTTAATGTTGGTAAAGCAAAGGAGATGTTGCTAGAAAGAAGGAAGTTCCCTTTTTATCTTGGAAACTCCTTTTAAAAAGTTGAGTTCTTATGTGTTCAAAGGATTTACATTCTGCCTTTAACCCAAAGCAATACTATCCTACTAGAATCACCTCTATTACACAGTAGTTTTCTTATTTTTCTGTTTGTAATCTGGCATAGATAATTGTGACAGAGTATAAAATAAATTGAAATGAGATGACTGTGTTTCCACTAATCAATAAAAAAATGTTGTGTGGCTTAGAAATATACAGAAAAAGCCACTTCTTTGTCTCTGGAAGGGTGACTCCACTTTTGTAGGAAAAACATAGCAAATAAAAAAAAATATAGTATATACAATTGCAACTCAAGTCATAGTGTAATTAAATGTTATTAACCACTTGCAGATCGCCTCGCGTAGATAAACGGTGGCAAAGTGGCTCCGCTGCGCGAATCAGTGTCTATACATGGCGAATCGTGCAGCCGCAGATTGCGGGAGGGCGCGCGCAAGCTGCGAGAGTGTGCCGGTGGGTCGGGCGGACTCGATGTCTGCCGGCGACCCGCGATCGCCTACTACAGAGGCAGAACGGAGAATTGCGATTTCCCATTCTGACAGGGGACATGACAATGATCTACTGATCCCTGTAATCGGCATCAGTTAGATCCATCATGTCCCTGCCAGCCCAGCCCCCACACAGTTAGAACACAGTGAGATAACACACTTAACCCCTTGATTGCCCCTTTAGTGTTAACCCCCTTCCCTGCCAGTGACATTTATACATAATAATATACATATAATCAGTGGCTATTTTTAGCTCTGATTGTTTTATAAATGTCAATGGTCCCAAAAAAGTGTCAAAAGTGTTCAATCTGGCCGCCGCAATATCAGAGTCCCGATAAAAATTGCAGATCGCCGCCATTACCAGTAAAAAAATAAAATAAATAATAAATCAATTCTCATAGTTTGTAGACGCAATAACTTTTGTGCAAACCAATCAATAAATGCTTTTTGCGATTTTATTTACCAAAAATATGTAGAAGAATACGTTTTGGCCTAAACTGATGAATACATTTGTTGTTTTATATATTTATTTTTGGACATGTATTATAGCAAAAAGTAAAAAATATTGTTTTTTCAAAATTGTTGCTCTTTGTTTGTGCATAGCGCAAAAAATAAAAACCACAGTTGTGATCAAATACCACCAAAAGAAAGCTCTATTTGTGGGAAAAAATGATGTTAATTTTGTTTGGGTACATCATCGTACATCCACGCAATTGTCAGTTAAAACTACTCAGTGACGAATTGCAAAAAGTGCTCTGGTCAGGAAGGGGGTAAATCCAGGGCTGAAGTGGTTAAAAATGACCTATCCTTTTCAATCTGCAGCACTGTAATGTGCTGTAAAATGCAATGCAATATGGCCACCTGGTGGCATTCTGTACACAGATGGTGTACAGAATGCCCTATGAAAATGTAATTTCCTGCTTGTGTGATTGGCAAATTGTTGGCATCCCCTGAAACAAAAATGCCATTTTTTGTGAGATACTCCCAAAGGAAAATCACGTCTAAAGGGATGCAGACCCAGCAATTTTCCTCATTAGAAACCTGCAGGTGCAGCAGCTGATAATTATAATACCACTCCCATATAGATTCAGACTGCACATGGACACAATTTCTTCAAAATAACAAAACGTAGGAATCTGCAACAAGGTTTGTTAAAATGTACATCACCCAGAGGGGAATGTTTTTTTCTCAACAAAAGGGGAGTTACTCTTCAATATTACAACAGATTAGCACTCTATTGGGTTTACCTTGGTATGATTGTCTTAAACAGGGGAGAGCAGAGATAAGAGGTTTATAGTCCATAAATAATGTATAGTTAACATGAATTATTTAAAGTGACTGTGTTATTTAACCACTTCCCTGTATGCAGAATGACGGCCGGGAAGTGGTTCAGTTATCCTGACTGGGCATCATATGATGTCCAGTAGGATAACATGCCAGCACGCGCGTGCTTGGGGGCGTGCATCGTGGCGATCGGTGGTGCGGTGTGTCAGTCTGACCCACAACATCGGAAGCTCTTTAACATGTGATCAGCCGTGACTTGGTGTAAACAGAAAAGCTGTTTATCTGCATTTCCTCTACTCGCATCTGCTGATCGGCTGGTCTTCTGATAGGGGGGGTCTGCACCAATTGTTTATCAGCATAGCCCACCCTAGGATCGCCACTCTAGACCACCAGGGAGCCCACCAGGACCACCAAGGAGAGCCCACCCAGGGAGGCCACCAGGGAGCTGATCAGGACCACCAGGGAGCCGATCCTAGACCACCAGGGAGCCCACCCTAGACCATAAGGTAAGGGGCACAGTGCTCAACATGAATGGCACTCAGTGCCAACTTCAGAAGCCACCCTAGACCACAAGGGAATGGGCCCCTATTAGTGCATCTGTCATTGCTGCCCACCAGTGTCCCCTATCAGTGCCCACCAGTGCCACCTATCAGTGCCCATCAGTGCCATCTACCAGTGCCATCTATCAGTGCTCATCAGTGCCACCTATGTGTGCCCATCAGTGCTGCCTATGAGTGCTCATCAGTGCCGCTTATCAGTGCCCATCAGAGCTGCATATCAGTGTCCATCAGTGTTGCTTATCAGTGCCACCTATCAGTGGCCATCATTGCTGCATATAAGTATCTCATCATCAGTGCCCGTCAGTGCCACCTCATCAGTGCCGCCTCATCAGTGACAATCAGTACTGCCTCATTAGTGCCCATCAGTGTAGCCTCATCAGTGCCCCTCGATGATGGAGAAAACTTACTTATTTACAAAGTTTTGTGACAGAAACAGAGAAAAACTTTTTTTTGTCAAAATGTTTAGTCTGTTTTTATTTGTACCGCAACAAATAAAAACCGAAGGGGTGATCAAATACCACCAAAAGAAAGCTCTATTTATGGGAACAAAATGATAAAAATGTTGTTTGGGTACATTGTTGCATGGCCGCGCAATTGTCATTCAAACACAACAGCACTGAAAGCTGAAAATTGGTCTGGTAGGGATGTGTTCTAAGTGCCTGGTATTGTCTGGCATTTACACATATATAAATGTTATTTTTTTTTGTCTGAAGACTACTTAAAACCCCAAAAACAGCACTGAAAGCAGTGGGCCTGTTGAATAACATGATGGTAACTGCAATATTTTTATTTTGCACAATGTGTGGGCAGCTGTTTTTCAAATCAAATTTTCTGTAAAAATTAATTGAAGTTAATTTTAGGGGCGCATGCGCGGCGACCGACAATGGCGGACGCACTTTAGCAGAGCTCCGTCTCACCGCTGATCTTCTCGGCTCCCTAACAGCCAACAGCAGCCTGTATACAGATCGGGAGCCCCGCTGAACTACCAACAGTGAGTCTGCAACCCATATGGGCATAATCGGGCAGCAAAAAGCTGTATACAAGCCCACTACGGACTCGCAGCCTGCGCACATGGAGAGATTTCTCACACACTCTGGATCCCCAGCCTCGAGTGATCCCACCTCCCAGACGCTCCAGTCGGCCGATTCCCCAGGCCAGATGACGGAGGTAAGTCGGCCACCCTCACTTCAAGCCCCAGACACACCACCAGGCTTGACATATTGCATGAGAAGCTCCACAAGCTCCTGCAAAATATTTCTCATACTCTAGCAAGTGAGGTGGGGAAAATAGCCCAGGACTTGAGAGGGGAGATCGCACTGGTTGAGGAGAGAACAGATCGCTTAGAGAATAAGCTAGACGAACTGAACAATTATGCGCAAGTGTTGGAAGAGGATAATCATACTCTAAAACAGCAAATTACACTTCTCCAAAGTCAACAAGAAGACCTTGAGAACAGAGAGAGGAGACAAAACCTCCGCATTAGAGGTGTCCCAGAATCAGTTGGGGAGGCTCATTTGCGTGAATACCTACCTCTTTGTCACCATTGCCCCCACCATTCCAGACATAGATTGGCGCATGGACCGAGCGCACCGCTCATTGGCACCCAAACTGCCAGCGGGAGCCAGACCTAGAGACATACTTATCAAATTTCACTATTATGAAAGCAAGGAGTCCCTCCTGAATGCAACACGCAACAAAACGTCCATTACATATAAAGGGGAAAAACTACAAATCTTTAGTGACCTCTCCCCAATCACGCTGGCAAAGAGACGTTTGTTTCGCCTGGTCACCCTCCACTTACAGAAGCGCCGTGTTATCTACAGGTGGGGATTCCCCTTCAAATTGACAGTGACCAAAGATGGAACACAACACCAGATGCGGGACCTTCAAAAAACAAAAGCTTTTCTGTCCAAGTTGGACCTTCCTCCACTCCCAGATGACATCATGTGGACCCCCACACCTCGTCCTAGACCAGTGACCACCCCTAACAAGCTGTGGACCCCGACCTCTAAGTCGAAGACCAGGCTCCCTGTCCCGCAATGCACCCCAAGATCACACTTTGACAATGACACCTGAACTGCCTCAGCTGGAACAGAGGAGCAAGTTTTCTCTCCACAATACCTGCCCTAACATGTTTCACTTTTTATCCTATATAGGATATCCACGCCTACCCATTTGGAGTGACAATTAGAATGACCATGTCACCACACTTTTTGTTGGTGGTGAAAAACGGAAAAAAAAAAGATCCACCGGTGGATGACCACCCTTTTTTTTTATTGGTCTTCCCATGTTACCCCACCTGATCTATGGTAAAACTATAGACTTCTGGACTTGCCCAGGCTCAAACTGTCTTTTGACTTTAATATGTTCATGCTCACCTTTTTTGAGCGCTACAGCTATTTTGGGAACCCAAGGCCCCAACCTGGGCCTACCCAGGTATCACGGAGGGCCTGTATACCTTCCCCATAGACTCAATTCTTATTACTGTTTACGTTTTTGGTTCTGTTTTACTTGGTTATATTATGATATGTTTTGTGTGCTCCTGACCTGCTTTAAGTTGAGGATAGTAATAGCCATGCTACAATGGCATTGTGCATATACTCTTGTAAAGTCAAAGGGTTGAATACCCTGCGTAAGAGGTGGCTTGCCTTGAGAGAATTTCGTCAATCCAGGGCTGATATAATTGTCATTCAAGAGACGCATTTTAAGAGAGGAAGCTCTTTCAAATTTGCCCTTAAATATTTTCCCATAGTGTTCACAGCCTCAGACCTCACGGACAAGGCGGGAGTCGCCATATTAGTTAAACGTAACACTCCACTCCAGATTTGTTCAACCTCACTAGACCCTCAGGGTCGCTTTATACTTCTTGATTGCAAATATGACGTGTATGCTCCAAACACTGGCCAAATTGGTTTCCTTCGGGAGACAGTGTCTCCCCTCTTGTCATCCTCCCACTCTCTCCCAGTGATCGGTGGAGACTTTAATTTAATTGGTTCACCCTCTAGAGATAGGAAGTCTCTTAGAATCCATCAGCCCTCTAAACAGGCTCTCCGGCAGACCACATCTTTCCGCCAATGGATTAGGGAAAACAGATTGCTTGATGCATGGAGAGTGAAGCACCCATGCGAAAAACAGTTCTCATTCTTTTCACCTGTGCACCACACATTCTCCAGACTGGATTACTTCTTGGTATCCAATCCACTTCTACAATGGACAGTAGAGTCAGATATTATTTATTACTCATGGTCTCACCACTCATTTATAGCTCTCGACCTTTTGTTAACACGCCCCGTGCCCCGCACATGTCACTGGAGACTAAATGACACTCTCCTTCGCCACTTAGACATTAAGACATCCATCTCGCAGGCATTGGTGGAATTCTTTAAATTTAATGAAGGCTCTGTTCCTCAGGTTTCTACATTATGGGAGGCCCACAAGGCCTTCATTAGAGGTTATAGGAGCAGGCGCATGACTCAAGAGAGACGCATTCAGATATAGGAAAGACCTTATGACACAACTAACGCAAGCAGAAAATAGACTTAGGGAACGTCCCTCTATTGCAAACCTCCGCAGGCTGGTGTTGGTCAGAGACAGTCTAAAAGCTTTGGATATCAGGGACATGTCCAAAAATCTTGGATGGGTGAAGCAGAAATTTTATCAATTCGCCAACAAACCCCACAGAATGTTATAATAAGCTGAGGGTGAAATCCATGAGAGGACCTTCTGAATATGTCTTCCAACCAGATGGTACACCCACATAGCTTTTGATAAACATACTTTTGACTAATTTGTCTCGGACCTACACCTGTCCAAACTTAGCACCACTGATAGACAATCATTAAATGCAAGCATCACGCTAGAGGAATTGGAAAAGGTGGTCAAGGGACTACCTGCCCATAAAACGCCCGGTCCTGATGAACTTACATACTCCTACTATAAACAGTTGCTTCCACAGTTAGCCCCACACTTATTACTTTTTTATGACTCTCTAATGAAAGGAGAAACTCCTCACCCCCAATTCCAACACTCATATATTACTGTAATACCTAATTCTACCTAAATTGATACATGAGGATCAAGTGGGCTTTGTCCTTGCAAGATAAGCAGGAGATAATATGAGAAGGACAATCCACTTAGTAGACATAATTAACAAGGCTCAGGTATCAGCCCTCCTTCTGAGCTTAGATGTTCAGAAGGCCTTTGATAGATTAGGGTGGCCATATATTAGGGAGATCATTGCCCATATGGGCTTCAGGGGCCCCTTTCTCGAGGCCATACGGCCTTATATTCTAGACCCACAGCCCAAGTTAAACTCCACTACACATTATCGGCCCCTTTTCCTATGCTTAATGGCACGAGGCAGGGCTGCCCCTTATCCCCACACCTGGAACCCCTGGACACAGCCATTAGGCAACACCCAGATGTCAAAGGGGTAAAATCAGGACATCAGGAGTTTAAACTTTTTCTATTTGCAGATGATATTCTGCTAACACTCACTGAGCCCCACACTTCCCTACCGGTCTTACACGACATACCGGTTCCCTCAGTGCCCTTTCGGCATACAAGGTCAATACGTCAAAAACCAAAGCCCTACCATTAAATATTCCCTCGTCCCAGTTAAATAGGTTACAACAAAAGTATGCCTACCACTGGTGTACTAATTCTATCAAATATCTAGGAACGCATATCACCTCAAAATACTCCCATCTATATGCAGACAACTTCCCACCCTTGTTCATGGAAATTAAATCCCTCATCAATCAGTGGAATCACGTTGATATATCCTTCCTTGGAAGGATTAATGTATTAAAGATGACTACCTTACCAAAGCTGTTGTACCTTTTTAACCACTTGACAACTGGGCACTTAAACCCCCTTAACAACCAGACCAATTTTCAGCTTTCAGTGCTCTCACACTTTGAATGACAATTACTCAGTCATGCAACACTGACTCATTAACAGTAAGTTTCACACTCTCGTGACTTTCGACTTTTAACCAGACCAACAATTCCCCCAAATTCACGGGTCAACAGTTCACCAATTTTTCCATGTTGTCGAAACCATTCCATCAGTAGAAATTATGTAATTAGGAAGGTTCCTTCCTATATAGTTGCACTAAGGTGACTAACTACTCCCTAAATTAAAGGTACTTGTTCCCACCCTTCAACAGACGTATATCTACCCTCATAAAACTCCACTATACGCAAGGATCTATAAACTATCTTAATCATGTGGTCACCATCCGTATGAAAACAACATTGG
>BLSH010144771.1:740303-760774 GCA_018402905.1 Glandirana rugosa | reverse complement strand
AAATAGATGGTGGGGGGTGTGTTATGTCACCTAGGCAGCGCTGTGGGCATTGCACATCGCCCACAGAGCTGCAGCGTGTCCTCTCTCCCCCCTCTCTCCTCTCACACTGCACCGATCGGTGCGGAGAGGAGAGAGAAGCCGGCGGAAGCGCCGGCTTGTTTACATGTGATCGCGCCGTCATTTGACGGCGCGATCACGTGATGAAAGGCCGCGCACAGCGGCCATTCATCACGATCCGTGATCAGTCGGGTCCCCCGGACCCGACGGTCACGGATGTTCCCGTGTGCGCGCCCCAGGGGGCGCGCGGGAACCGCGATTCTGGGAGGACGTCAATAGACGTCCTCCCAGAATTAAGCAACCGCTCTGTAGACGTCATTTGTCTATAGAGCGGTTGTTAAGCGGTTAAAACACTTCCAGTACCTGTTCCAGAACCCAACTAAAACACCTTCAACGTCTTTTTTTCAGTTTCATCTGGCGCACTGTTTTATTGGCACCCAAAAACAGGGGAGGCCTGGGAGTCCCAGATATAACAAATTACTATCTAGCTTCCCACCTTAGACAGACCCTATCATGGATGA
This sequence comes from Glandirana rugosa, assembly GCA_018402905.1. Taxonomy (NCBI): domain Eukaryota; kingdom Metazoa; phylum Chordata; class Amphibia; order Anura; family Ranidae; genus Glandirana; species Glandirana rugosa. Next base: position 760,196 of record BLSH010144771.1, on the reverse strand, counting down.
CTAGGCTTCCTGGAAACAGATGGACTGAAATAGAGGCTAGTCAGCTGTACCCAATACACATATCATCCTTATTGTTTCTTAAAAACCCAATGAATAGATATATACCACCTAAAAACCTGATAAATTCTATGTCCTTTACTTTGGAAATATGGCACAAAAGTAACAAAGGGTTTGCGCTAATTCCTGCATGTTCACATCTGACCAATGTTCTACATAATCCTGAATTATCCAACAGTCTGTCCTACACACAAATGCTACCCTGGGCCCAAGCAAAAATATTTCAACTGAGACACCTAACTAACAGATACAGAGCTGTTGGACTAAGGTCCAGGGGGTGCTGGAATGGGTCCTAGATACAAACCTTCCCTTGGACCCCTTGCAATACCTACTGGGACTCCCATTTAAAGGCATCCCTAAAAGTTCCAAACATCTAGCTACCCGCATCCTAACAGCAGCTAGACGGTTAATTTCCAGACTTTGGAAATCTGAAGAAGCACCTACACATTGCCAGTTGCTTTCTACGGTGACGGTGATAAGGGCCATGGAATATATGACAGCTCTAAATGTTGATATGATGACCCAATTCCATAAAACACGGAAAGCCTGGGATGACTCTGTTTATAGCCGCCCTCTGTCGCCCACTATTGACGTTACATGTACCTCTAATGCTAATGCTTTCTAATTAATGATTTTTTATAGCAGGTCATTTACTGTTTGTATTTTGGTTCTCCCTCCTTCCCCTGTTCTGTTTACCCCTTTTCTGAATGTTAAGCAAGGTAATCTCTTACAGGTTATGTTCACTTACTACGGCTTCCTCGATTGATAGCCTCACTTATGATGTTTATATGAGGTGCTCAACAAACTTGGATGTACGTATATACTTGAATGACACTTACTGTGACTAAACATTCTAAGGTTGTACTTCCAAGTTGGGTTTTTTTTTTTATATATATCATCTCATTGGAAATGTATAACTTGTAACTGCTGCAACATTCAAATAAAAATGTTAATAATAAAAAAAGAAATTAATTTTAGTGCAGGCAAACACAATATAATTCTCATGTTAAATAAATAGATACCAAATATGACAACTCTAAAAATGGTGTGCAGAAAACCATGGTATTTTAAATTGCCCACAGGCAACACTTTTAAGGCCGTAACATCCTATTAATTTAGCGTTAACTGTAATTCATTGCGCTAGGATTATTCATCTCATTTGAGCTTATGGAGTGAAATCGAATATGTTTTTTTTTTTGTTACCTAATTTTATTGCTATCACATGGGATATCATAATGCAGGTTACAAGTTCTCATTAAGAAGACTTCAAGGGTCTATTGGTGTCCAATTTAATACATGCACTCTCATCCCTGTACTCCCTTAGCACAATTGGCAGACACTGTGCTCAACCTGCTGTTTTCTCACCTGCAGCAACTGTGGATTGACAGCTTTGAACATAGAAATGTTCAAAACTGAGTACGTCTGAGATCAGTGATCAAAGGACAAATCAGTACAGGCGGTCCCCGGGTTACAAACAAGATAGGGTCTGTAGGTTTGTTCTTAAGTCGAATTTGTTTGTAAGTCAGAACAGGTACATTTTTTAAGTGTAGCTTCAGCCAAATGACTTTTTTTAAGCTTTTTGGATAGCATAGGGAAGGGGTAACACCCCTGTAATGTTTGTTTTGCTTTCTATGTTTCTGTTCAGAAGATTTCACCTCACTTCTTGTCCCAATAATAATTGGATTTTGAAAATTTTGGGTTGTTGTGGAAACAAGGATTGGTGATAAAGCATCAGTGGAGATACCTTTTTCCCATAATAACTCTTACAGGAGTGAATATCCCTTCCTAGGGGGAGATTTCCTCTCACTTCCTGTTGTCTCCCTCCGTTTGTAAGTAGGAGTCATTTGTAAGTCGGGTGTTTGTAACTAGGGGACCGCCTGTAAACAGATTTCTGCTGGTCTCCCAACACTCTCCATCACCACACCCTCCATGGAGATCTGAGGCAGGAGGGACAGGTAAGCCTGAGACAAATAATGAGGGGAGAAGCATGTTTCAGACCATTTAGAAGTGCTGGCAGTGGAAAGAAAAAAGTTAAATAAGCTGCCAACTGCTATATCTACTGAGGATTTGTTTAAATGCTATCCTGGTATTACCACAATACTTACAGTTATGACAGCAAAATGTTTAGAGTGCATACCTGCAGCAATTGCTGTTCTCCCCACTATACACAAGTTCTGGGACATTCTGAACAGGCAAATTCGCACACTTATAGTTTGCCCACTCCCACCTTCTCCCAGTACCATCTTAATATCATCATGGGCCCCTGGGCAAATGAATGCACTGGGGCCCTACCAGTCTTCCCCAATTTACGCACATACTCTCAAGAATTAAACTATAAAACGTTGATAGAATTAAACATATATTTATAAGTACTTTCAATAAAACAGATTTTATTAACAATAAGAAAAATGCCATAAATCAAAGATCAGCAGTGCATGTAGCTTTCCATGGAAAATGGCAGTTGTGGTCAGGTTGGGCCCAACAGTGGGAATGACTTAAAGGGGGAACAGAGCCTAGTCCCTGTATACGCTTACCACGTATGCCAAAGTCCAGGTACCCGCATAATACTCTTAATTATTGTGCCACAAATGACAGCTTCACACAAATGCATATACACCTCAGGACAAAGGATCATTTAAAAACAAATAAAACTTTCAATAACATATGCTTTTCTGCACACTAAAAGATATAATTTTGCCTGACTCAGCTTGCCTTAAAGCATAACTTTAATAAAACCAACAACTTTTAAAATTATAAAGACTTTGATCAGGAGTATGTAATGTACAATATATATGGAGAGAGCAGGAGAAAATTGTATTCCTCCATTCAAGCCCACCACAGCACTCCCTAGTTCCCGCCCTGATGGGGTCCCCATGCACCTGGAGCCCCTAGACATTAAGATGGCCCTGCCTTCTCCCACACATTTTTCTTTGCCTATCACTATAAAGTACTGCCTCACTTGTCAACAGAAAAGTATAAAAGATCAGAGTGGGAGAACAAGCTTCATTAGTACCAGAAAGGGTTAGAGCTTTACTGGATCAGTACTACTCCGCATTCATGCCAACAGCATGCTGTGAAAGCCGTTATATCTAGCTGCCAGCGCCATATACCTGCCATCAACTTTATGTTTTTTTACAGTGCCAAAGTCATTTTAAACAATTAAAACTTTTGAAGTTACTCTAAATTTAAGATGCACTAGGATAAAGCCTGCATATCTGGAATATACCTAAGACTCGCAGAACCGTATGACACAGACCTGTCAGGGGCTGAGAACATAAAAAAATATTCTTGTCTGAGCCTTTGAATTTCAATTTCACTCAACTCTTTCAGCTTTCATGTAAAAGTCCCCTGTGATATGAAAATTATCCCCTTCAGTACTGGAAGTTTCATTGATGCACACAATTATAACCAAAGGAGCTGTTGAATCCAAGGGAAGAAGACCTGAAATTTGAACTCTTGGGATGATGTGCAACAATCTGTGTCACTCTTCTACTTGAATCCCAGGCCTTCACACCAAGACACATGACAGCACAACTTGACCATATTCTTTCACTATCTGTCAATGAAACAGTCAACTGTATCACACAGTGGGACAGGGTCACTTTCTCAATGTGTCTCACAGATATTGGCTTCCATAGGAGATATAAGGAAAAGATTTAGGTGCAATGTGGTTGATTTACTAAAGGTAAATTGGTTGTTAATTTTGCAAGGGATTTTTCCCTTAGTTTAGTGGGGTGCTTGGATTGGAGAGGCCACCTTTTAAAAATGTTCTCAGGAAGAGAGCGCAGGAGATACAGTATATAAAAGGGGAAAATGCAGACCAGAAAATATAGATAGCCCTATTGATTATCAGATGTAACATTTCCCTGAGGTATAGGAATAAATATCCAAAAAGGAAAGTGAACATTCCAGTAGATAACATACAAGACAGCAATGATCCTATTGATTGTCAGACATGACACTTTCACTGATGCATTAGAAATAAATATGCAAAAATGGAAAGTGAGCATCTTAATAGATGAAACATATGACAACAATGATCCTTTTAACAGTCAGGTGTAATAACTTCACTGATGTTTTAGGGATGCAGGTCAGAAACAGAAAAAGAACATTCAAATGGCTATCCTGCATTTGATTTTGTTAAAAAAAACTGCATGAACATAAACTCTTAAATATGCATCCACCCCTATAAAGAAGCTGTGATAATAGAAATATTGGAGCTGCCATAAGTGACCTACTTTTAATTGATACCTAACTGGTCACTGACCTATTAATAACATGTTTGTTCTAGATCAGTGGCCCACCTGAAAGTGATGCCAGGATCCATATGAGAGCCCGTAGCCTAGCACACAACACTTAGCTTCCACATTGTTATTCTTATGGGTTCCTTTAGATTCAGGAAGGAGCTATTAGCATCTTTGGGTGTTATTATGCAGTGCTGTTTAAATTAGTGTATGGGAATGAAAAACAAAGATTATCAGAGGTCTCAAATATCCTGAAAGGTGTAACCCTTGTTTGTAAGCTGTCATTCTAATTCACCAATGCTAACTATATACCGATTTAAATAAGTTCAAGGCAAATTACCAATTATGGTATCATCTGATCTAACAGGGACATATATCAATATAACAAGGATGTTCTGTTCAGAATTAGAGCAGTCAAGCATGGATCTGAAAGCTCTGTACCTGATTAATTAGGTGGTCTGGTATCTCAAGGTTTTTGTACCTGATAATTAACTTGGTTTAATGATGTTTTTCCTTGTGACAAATTCTTGGGAAAAGAAGACTCATCAGTCTCTTTTACTTTGCTTAAAGTGATATTAAAGTCCTGGTTTTGTTTTGTGTATAAATAACAAACGTGTTATACTTAGCGCTGGTTCACACAGGGGCGATCCGACTTTAGGCACGACTTTGCGAGGCGATTTTAACGCAACTTCAGGGTGACTTCAGCGCGACTTTGCACAGCTTACAATGCAACTTAAAGCGACCTCCATGACAGGTGACTTTGCCTGTGGCTAATCAGAGAATCAGCTCTGTGGGAGGGGGTTGCCTGGGTAATACGTGGGGAGTACCTGGGTAAAATTATTTTCTTTTTCCTGTTAAGTCTGTTCACTATAGATGGGGATCCAACTTGGAGGTGAAATTCATTGAATTCTATGGGCACAAGTCGGATAGAAGTCGCCTTGAAGTAGTACAGGAAACTTTTTTGAAGTCGGAGCGACTTCAGTAGCGTACATTAAGATGGCTCTCATTCACTACAATGGAATTTCTTATGTCAAGTGTGACGGTATGCGAGGCAAGGAGATAGAGGGACGTTATGTGTCACCTGGATTGGACTAAAGCGAAGTCCGGCCCGTGTTTTCCCAGTCACCGTGGCAGGGCTGGTTCTGGACCGGATTTTTGTGTCCACATGCAGGTGTCTTTTAAATAGACCAGGAAGTGAGCATGGCTTTGCTTTACCCTGGGACTGCGACCTGTGAGAGAACTGACACATTGAGCTTTTGTACTGTTGAACTAACAAAAAAAGGTTTGCTATAACTTTGTTTTGTGGGTGTTTGGGAGAAGCCTATCGCCGCTTAGAGAGGTATCCTAATTTGTTTCCATTAGAGCCTGGATGGCAAGGATTTATTTTATGTTTTGTTTGTTTTAAAGATTCAACCTTTGCTCCAATAAGCCTGGTTGCAAGCAAGATTTTAAAGAAACTACTGTCTCAACTACCTTTTTCCAGGAAAGGTGATCCCCACAAGAGCTAATCCCTCACACAAGCGATTTGGGGTGACACAAGTCAGATCGCTGTAGTTTGAACCGAGCCTTAAGTGCTCTGTGCAGTGGTTTTTCACAGAGCAGCCCAGATCCTCCTCTTCTCGGGTCCCTTGCTGGTGCTCATGGTTCCTCCATCTTGCCGGGTTCCCCTGACAGCAAGCAGCTTGCTATGGGGCACCCGAGCCGAGCCTGTTCTATGTGTCCATTCAGACACAGTGCCATGGGTTGTCTCTCTCCTCATTGGCTTAATGACTTTGATTGACAGCAGCGGGAGCCAATGGCACCCGATGCTGTCTTAGATAATGAGGAGGGAGAGCCCCCGGACTTCATGGCTCTCGTGCAATGTTGCTGGATTGAGATGGGGCTTAGGTAAGTAGTCTGGGGCTGAGGATGCCTGCTGCACACAGAAGGTTTTTTATCGAATTTTATAGAATGCATGAAAATAAAAAACCTTTTGCCTTTAGAACCACTTTAAGCCTATGTGCACTCTATTGTCAGCTCTCACAACAGCTACCATTTTCCCACTCGACTGTGCCATATGATTGACAAAATTAATATTGGGACTGGATGCTGGATACTTTCCTCATCAGCTGTTCTCATCAATACTAGAATATGTCATATCTATGTCCTGTGCTTGCTTCAATGGTCACATCTGTGGGACATCCATCTACCGCTGGATTCCAGCTCTTCTCTTCTGCAAGAGGAATTTCTGAATGTGTTTTGCATGCTACAAAGATTTATTTATTTATTTTTTTGCATATCTTGGGGACATTAACGTGACTGTAGGAAGAAAAATGAACAGGTTAGGTGAAAATATTAAGAATAGCTAACAGAGTTAAAAAAACAGTCTTAAGAATAAAGACAAGCATTATTAATAATGATAATAATAATACTTAAACAACACTAAGCTAGAAGTGGTTTCAAACAGCAAATACCTAGGTAGCTTCTTCCCATCCAATATGGCTGATTATTTTGCTACAAAACAGAAGATCTCATGCTATACTTGACTGATTTATTTCATATTCAGGTGCCAAGACTAGAATCCATAAGATAAAGTGGGTTTGTTTATTTACATGGAGACACAATGAGCCTAATTCATCAAGCTGTGATAACATGCTGCATACAAAAAAGTAATGTAAAGTGTAAGGCTTCATGCACACAGGACTTTAAAAAAACGTCCAAAAAACGTCAGTAGCTTATCAGTGATTTTTTCAGCTTTTACCAGCGTTATAGTACAACCTTTTTTTCACGTTTTTAAAGGGCCAGCGTTTTTTGTTTTTTTTTTCCAACTGATGTTAAACATCCAAAAACATTGGGGAATCAACGTTTTTGAACGTTTTGGGGCGTTTTTGAGCGTTTGAACATTTTTACTGCTGAAAAACGTCCAAAAGAACCCTCCGGTCTGGGTTTTTTTTTACAGCTCAAAAACGTCACTGCTAAAAACAGTTGATAACAGCCTATATGTGCATGAACACATAGGATAACATGATGGAGGGTTTATTGACTGTAGAACAAAACCTCTTCAGCTAAAAACAGCTGCTGTAAAACAGTCAAAAAATGTTCTGTGTGCATGAGGCCCAAATGCCACTTGATTCCTGGAAAAGGAAAACCTTGAAGGAATTATACATGCCTTAAAATTTACTTATGCAATACAAAATCTGTTCCTTGGAGAGTAAGCTTTGTGAATTAGTCAAATTTAGTTTACTACTGCAATAGTGGGTCCCCTCCTCCAAAACATGCCAGTTCTGCACATCAGGCAAACACTCAATTTCCATGACTAGAAAGCCAGTAAACATGAGTCCAACCATCTGCTGATGTAAGACTTTGTGTTCTTCCCAAATGCATGCTTAAAGGAGGAAATCCAATTATGCTTTCCTTGGCTCCTTTCAAAAACTTTATGTACATCACAATGGTTCTTTTTTTTTTTTTTACTATATCTACCACTAACACCCCACAGCAAAAGGCTATCTACAAGGAACAATAATCCATGACTGCAAAATCAGCTTCCCAGCTTCCCCTTCCCTATATCAAAATGTTGGGTGCACAATAGAAACCAGGTTTTGTGTGCCTCACAATGGCTTATTTAGTAAAGAGACTACTTAATATCGGTCTCAGTGCATACACATTGCCAGTTTTACCAGTTCGCTAGACTGTCTCGTTGATCAGTCGATTGTTTGTACAACAATTGACAATGTCATATAAGAGTCACCCCGGCGCCGTCATTTGTCTATATGGTGGTCAGGAGGTGGTTAAAGAGAATTTCCCCTTTGCACTGTGTAATTTTTCTGTTGCAAAAAGCACTATTGTGGTAACAAAAAAAAATTAGTATTGTGATAAATAGATCTACAACTGAATTTAAAATTGAACATTACAAAATTAAAAGCAAAACCAGAAAGATCACTAGTAATATCTTTGCCTCTATTATTTTGCCGTTTAGTTAGTCTATATTCATTGGTGGCTTTTCCCTCAACTGAATAATGCACTACTACAGCGGAGGCTGCGGTAGTTTCCTCATATGAGACTGGCCAATCTTATTTTTAGGCGTACACTTTTCACAACAGAGGTTACTGATATTTTCGGGTGTCAATGGGAATATATACTCAGTGCTCATCTATATTTCAGACACAGCTTACCATAGAATCCCTAACCAACCTCTCTGGCTGAATCCCAGACGGTCACGCTTTTTAGCCCTTCCTGATAGCCCACTATGGGCACAATATGGTTTGAAATATTTGCATCAGCTCTACTCCCAAGGCTCTTTTAAATCCTTTTTGATACTATGGCTGGAGCTGGAGATCCTAGCACACTGGTATTTTAGGTATCTACAGTTCTGGTGCACTGCAGGAGCTCAGTTCAGGCTCCAAGAGGTGCATCTCTCTAACTCTAAACTGGAAAGAGCCCTTCCCCACCCTACTCACACACGATTCACTTCTGCTTTCTACCGCCAGCTGCTGGATGGCCAATGCCTGCCACTTCTTCTTAAAGTACAGACATGGCAAGCTGATATTCCAGAAATTACAACGGAAAATTGGCAGGAAGTCTTTAACTCCTATTCAGATACAATTATTTTGGTCAGAGATATAATGATTCAATTATGATACTTACACAGGATGTACTACACCCCACAATATTTTTTCCGCATACATGAAAAAGACATACCTATTTGTCACAAATGTTCTACACATCCTGGGGATTTTCTGTGCAGGGTCTGGGATTGTGATATAGTGAGGCCTCTTTAGTCGTAGATTACTGCCTTTATTTTGGCCACATTTGAGCTCCCCAATATTTGTCATCTTAAATAGTGCTTATTGGACATCTTTGAAAATTTGGGCTTTAGTGCCACACAAAAACACTTTCTACAGGTTCTTCTATATTACGCCGGGAAAATAGTTGCACTTCAATGGATACATACAGAATCCCTCCATATTATTATGTGTAAGAGACAAATTAATCAAAATTTGTCTCCATAGAAACTAACCTACGTGGCTACAGTGTGTCAAAGATTTTGTTTATAAAATTTGGGGTGCCTGGTTAGATAATCAAGATACAAGTGGCTCTCCTTTGTCCTTGATCACTGACCCACCACTTTAGAAAACCCTGCCCTTATGACGTTTCAATGTATACACTGAGTAAATATCACAAAACACTGGTATAGTTTGCTCTATGATCATTTTTTTGTTTGTTTTTTGTTTTATTTGTCTTAGATGGCAGGTGAAAACAGTTATGATCTGGCAAGTCCTTTCATACTTTAATGATGCTACTGTAGCGCCCCCGTAGTATAGGTGCGGTTTCTAGCAGGGTTTTGTTAGGTGAGGTAAAATTTAGTCAGGCCTGAATGTAGGTTTTGATCTGGGCTGGAAGGAGTGGCTCAGGGAGGATTGAGTGGACTTGACAGATGAGGTGATCAGAACCTTCCACTTCTTTCTAGAAACCTAGAGGAGGGTTTCTGGTCAGAGAGCTGGGAGGTTGGTGGAGCTATCTGGAGCATTCTAGGGAGCCCTGACCAATCCCCAAGCAGGATTGGCAGGGGGCAGGCGTTGTTAAATACTCTGAGTCAGCCCAATTGTGAGGAGTATGTTGGATGGAAGTCTGAAGATGTAGCAAAGGCACTGTGGAGGCCCCAGTTTGGGGAGGGTGACCTTGGGGCCTGGAGGTTCAGGTGCAGCCAGGAAGGTGGTGATTCCTGGAGTCACACAAGGAACAGGAGAACAGCGGAGGTGCTACAGAGAGAGAGAGACTTTAAAGAGATCCACTGGTTTGGTGAGTGACGGTCTTGTGGAACTGCAATAGAACGTGCTGGAGCAGGCTGGGAGAGGAATAGTAGACAGTCTGTGGGAGCCTTGGGAGCCAGTTCAGGGAAAGGAGAGTCACTGAGGAAAAGCAGTGGGACCTGGAAGAAGGATGGTCTGGGAGTTGTAGTCCATCAAAGGCCCGGCTAGCACTCAAGTACTTTTTGCTACACATTCAGGGACCCGTGATCCCTGGCCTGTAATGGGTGTTCCGGAGGTTCTGATTAGAGTAGGCCTCATCATGTGCTAGCCGCGGTGAAGAAAAAGGAGCAAAGAAGCTTTGTTGTTTTTTTGCTTTAAATTCCCTTTCAAGCTGGAAACTAAAGAGCTGGAGAGGGAATGATGATTTACTAAGTTCAGTGCTGGAGAGAGAACTGTAGGAGAAATGGTCAGCAAGTTGAGTGCTGGAGAGTTGTGAGGAGCAACAGTCTGCAGAGGAACGGTCTGCAGTGAAGTGTGCATATACAGGAGCGTATATGGACTTTGTGTACTATAATTCTTTGAGCATCTCACAGTCATCCCTTATCCCTATCCAAGTTATTTCCCCTAAATAAAACAACAAAAACAAGAGCCGGCCTGGTCAGTGTCTACGGATGTGTGAAATATGGTGTGATTGAGGGCAGCTATAAGGTGAACCACTACTACCAGCCACTCTCAAGGAAGCACATGGCTACATTTGGGGACTTATTTTCTGGGATTACCTGTAAGGCTGCCAGTCATCGCCCATAGCAACCACAGGAGAACTGAGGTAGGGGAATGTGTGAGCTGTTTTATTGTCAATGTGGATTTAACTGGAATAAGGACTGTGTGTTCTGTTCATGAACTGTGCTAAATAAGTGTGCCATTGTCCATGGTAATCAGCGGGAGCCGCCAACAGCACTGCTTCCTGCTACTCAGCTGCCCCAAAACAGTGCTGGGGATGGACACTTATAAAATACTAATCCCGCAATTCAGTGAATTTTTACCATGTGTTGTTGTCCGTGGCAACCATGGGGGGGCGAACGCGCCCATGGATTACAAATATGTCCTGAGCCATGCTACGGGCGGACATTTTCACTGGCTTACAAATACATTCAAGCTGGGCATTTGCAAATGACTGCTCCATTTCTGGCAAACAGTAAAGTATGCCTGAGACTGTTCTTGCTGCTAAGGGGAGAGATTGTGTTTGAGGTATGCCTTCCAGCAGAACAGTGGATGCTACCTTTATTGTTGCCACCGGCCTTTACTGTCAGAGTCAACAAGTCTGGACAAGTCCTGCTAGCGTCAGAGTGTCTGTAAAGTTTCATCCTTCACACAAGGGGTTACAGCATCGGCACACGCAGCAAGCCTGCTTATCAGGACATTTGGTCCCAACTCGTCTGATAACGTGGGGGCGGCACCACGCCCTAGAAGAAGATATGCGCCTGCATCTAGCATCAGTCACTACGAGGAGAGAGATGGCAGAAGGTGGGAGACTGCTTCGAGAGCGCTGACCTGGCTGTCTAATGGGCCGGAACGGACCCTGGTGGACATGGGGTCCGGTTGGAGCCATGTGGGGGAATTTCCCTGGGAGTCATCGATGGGATGGAGCGGCTGTGCCTCATCTGCCCGGACTGCCTGGATGCTCACTGTGGAGTCACTGCCTGGGCCCGGTGTGGTCATTGTGACGCCCCACTCACCCGGCAGGTGTCTATACAGCAGGAGCCACGATATTACTCGGTGGACCTGCAATCAGGGCTTTGCTGCCCGCAGCCGCGGAGGTCCGAAGGCCGAATTGGGCCTAATGACATCACCTCAAGGTCGAGCGGAGTTGCGGCCTAGCAGCTCCCCCGCAAAAATCAAGGATGAAGGGGAAGGAAAGACTGTTGTGGCCTACAGCCTGGTCGGGGACTCAGAAACCATAAGTACTATTGAGCAGGAGACCCGGGGTCCCTGAAATGCCGGCTAGGTCTCCGCCTGCAGGCATCCCTATTAGACCGGAGTCAGGGGTTGAGGGGGTGGTGCCCCATGTTGAGCCGAATGAGGATGCAGAGCAGAGGGCCATGGACCGGGGGTTCAGCCAGACTTTTAGTGGAAATAGGGTCCCTTGAGCACCTGGCAGAATGGTCGTCTCAGAGTGAGGGGTCGGATGAAGAGGAAGCTGAAGGTTCTTCGGCCCTCTACTTCTCGGATGAATATGAGAAGGAGCCCTCTCAGGATTCCTGTTCAGCAACAGATGCCCCCAGTTCTCTCTATCAGACTTTCTTGAACAGGCCTTCCACCACCCAAAAAATAGCACCCACATACTAGCAAATGGTAGTGAGATCCTCTGCTACCCAAGATAGGTCTGGGAAAGGGAACTGAGTCAAATTACCTAGGCTTTCCAAGTATCAGCGGGAGGTCCAACGCCGGGTCGCTCTGGAGTGGGGCCTGGACTACCCCTATGTCCCACCCCATGTCATGGAGATCGTAGAAAGCTCAAGGGAGGAATGGGAGGACAAAATTACATGGGACTACCTTCATATACCCAAGCCCTTGCGGGGTCCTGAGTGCAGTTCCTGGGAGAGATTCTTGGAATTGAAGAAGGATTGGAGCCTTTGGCGGACTATCAAGAGGGATTGTGTGATGATTGTGAAGCCCAATCAGCCTACAAGGTGCTATTTGATTTCAGTTCGGGGAGAGGGGGACCAGCAGGTGAGATTGTCTGATGCTCATTATTATTTGTAGAACTGTGATGTGGTACAGACTGTGTAGCACACTCCAAAGACTGCCGGAGGAGCAGCAGAGTTTGCACTTTCCCTTGAACTGCAGGACAAACAAGCCTGCCACCCTATGCCCCAGTGGAAGGGACTTGCCCACTGGAAGGACACTTGGGTGAAGTTTGCCCTATTTGTTTTTTTTTTTTCTTTTCTTTGAAGTCTGCAATTTGGGAGGGGCTCCTCCTACCAGGAACTTTCAATTATTCTTCAGTAATGCTTTTCTTTTTCTGCTCTGAGTTTCTAACCCCTCACTGGCAGAGCAGGCAGGTCAAGGACTGTGTGGAAAGTTGTCATGTTTCTATTAGGAGGCTTGTAACCCCCTCCTGATAGATGGTTTGTTCAGTTAGTTAGTTTAGATAGTTGTGTTTCCCTTCTCTTAGAAACGTCAACTGTTTCTAACTAGGCGGGTGGAGGGCTTCCCTTTAGGGGGAGGTGCTCCGACCCAGGAAATGTACAGTATGCTGCATGTGGGTAGATGCAGGGATTGTAGATAGGAATTGTGATACACTGTATATTGTAAATATTGCAAAAATTGAGGTGATATATTCTTCATACTTATTTATTCATGTACAGTTTTGTATTTTCTCTTCCAAGTTTGTTCCCTTTTCACCTCCCATTTTCTGATTCTGGGATGCCATTGCTCTTGGGCCAAGAGCTATTTTTGTAAATTTTTCAGCTGGGGACCAGCAGATGTTTAGGGGGGTGAGTGTAGCGCCCCCATAGTGTAGGTGGGGTTTCTAGCAGGTTTTGCTAGGTGAGGTAAAATTTAGTCAGGCCTGACTGTAGGTGCAGGCCTGAATGTTTTGATCTGGGCCGGGAGAAATGGCTCAGCGAAGATTGAGTGGACTTGACAGATAAGGTCACCAGAACCTTCCACTTCTTTCTAGAAACCTGGAGTGTTTCTGGTCAGACAGCTGGGAAGTAGGTGGAGCCATCTGGAGTATTCTAGGGAGCCCTGACCAATCCCCAAGCAGAATTGGCAGGGGGCAGGCCTTCTTAAATATCCTGAGTCAGCCCAATCAGGAGGAGAAGGTCGGGTGGAAGTCTGGAGATGTAGCAGAGGCGCTTTGGAGGCCCCTACCCGGGAGGTCGCCCCAGTCTGGGGAGCGTGACCTTGGGGCCCGGAGGTTCGGGTGCAGCCAGGAAGGTGGTAATTCCTGGAGTCGCACTAGAAACAGGAGAACAGAGGAGGTGCTACACAGTGAGAGACTTTAAAGAGAACCACCGGTTTGGTGAGTGACGGTCCCTGGGAACTGCAAGAGGAAGTGCTGGAGCAAGCCGGGAGAGGAATAGTAGACAGTCTGTGGGAGCCTTGGGAGCCAGTTCAGGAAAAGGAGAGTCACTGAGGAAAAGCAGGTCATGGGACCTGGAAAAAGGATCAGCTGGGAGTTGTAGTTCATCAAAGGCCTGGCTAGCACTCAAGTACTTTTTGCTACACATTCAGGGGCCCGTGATCCCTGGCCTGTAATGGGTGTTCCAGAGGTTCTGCTGAGAGTAGGCCTCGCCATGTGCTAGCCGCAGTGAAGAGGAAGGAACAGTGAAGCTTGATAAATTTTCTTTTAAGATGGAAACTAAAGTGCTGGAGAGGAGTAATGGAGTGATGATTTACTAAGTTCAGTGCTGGAGAGAGAACTGTATGAGAAACAGTCAACAAGTTGAGTGCTGGAGAGTTGTGAGGAGTAACAGTCTGCAGAGTGACGGTCTGCAGTGAAGTGCGCATATACAGGAGCGTATATGGACTTTGTGTACTATAATTCTTTGGGCATCCCACAGTTAAAGAGCCGGCCTGGTCAGTGTCTACGGATGTTTGAAATATGGTGTGATTGAGGGCAGCTATAAGGTGAACCACTACTACCAGCTGCTCTCAAGGGAGCCATTGGCTACACTACTTTGGTTTTGTTTTCCTCCGTGGTTTTGGAGTAGGATTGTTCTTTTACATATATCATTTAATTGTACTGTATATGTCACCTACAATGTTCTCTGCACAGTTGGTTTATCATTTACTATACAGTGCCTTGAAAAAGTATTCATACCCCTTTTTTTTCCACATTTTGTCACATTACAAGCAAAAACATAAATGTATTTTATCGTGATTTTATGTGATAGACCAATACAAAGTGACACATAATTGTGAAGTGGAAGGAAAATGATAAATGTTTTTCAACATTTTTTACAAATATGAAAAGTGTGGCGTGCATTTGTATTCAGCCCCCCTGAACCAATACTTTGTAGAACCACCTTTAACTGCAATTACAGCTGCAAGACTTTTTGGGGATGCCTCTATCAGCTTTGCACATCTAGAGAGTGACATTTTTGCCCATACTTTTTTGCAAAATATCTCATGCTTTGTTAGATTGGATAGAGAGCGTCTGTGAACAGCAATTTTCATGTCTTGCCACAGATTCTCAATTGGATTTAGGTCTGGACTTTGACTAGGCCATTCTAACACCTGAATATGCTTTGATCTAAACCAGTGTTTCTCCTTTCCGGCCGTCCAAGCGCAGCAACAGGTCATGTTTTCAGGATTGCCTTCAGATGAAACAGCTGTGGTAATTACTAAGGCAGTGAAACTGATCAAATCACGTGTGTAAAATAATGGAGAACTTGAATACATGACCTGACAGTGTGCCTTGAGGACTGGAAATGAGAAACACTGATCTAAACCATTCCATTGTAGCTCTGGCTGTATGTTTAGGGTCATTGTCCTGCTTGAAGGTGAACCTCTGCCACAGTTTAATGTCTTTTGCAAACTCTAACAGGTTTTCTTCTAAGATTGCCCTGTATTTGGCTCAATCCATCTTCTCATCAACTCTGACCAGCTTTCCTGTCCCTGCTGAAGAAAAGCATCCCCATAACATGATCCTGCCACCACCACATTTCACGGTGGCGATGGTGTGTTCAGGGTGATGTGCAGTGTTATTCTGCCACACATAGCGTTTTACTTTTAGGATAAAAAGTAACATTTTGGTCTCATCTGACCAGAGCACCTTCTTCCACATGTTTGCTGTGTCCCCCACATGGCTTCTAGCAAACAGGATTTCTTATGGCTTTCTTTAAACAATGGCTTTCTTCTTGCCACTCTTCCATAAAGGCCAGATATGTGGAGTGCACGACTAATAGTTGTCTTCTGGACAGATTCTCTCACCTGAGCTGCTGATTTCTGCAGCTCCTCCAGAGTTACCATGGGCCTCTTGGCTGCTTCTCTGATGAATGCTCTCCTTGCCCACCCTGTCAGTTTGGGTGGACAGCCATGTCTTGGGTCTTGTTAGGTTTGCAGTTGTGCCATACTCCATTTGGATGGATTGAACAGTGCTCTGTGAGATGTTCAAAGCTTGAGATATGTTTTTTATAACCTAATCCTGCTTTAAACTTCTTCGCAACTTTATCCCTGACCTGTCTGATTTTTTCCATGGCCTGCATGATGCTGTTTGTCCACTTAAGTTCTCTAGAAAACCTCTATAGGGCTTCATGGAACAGCTGTATTTATACTGAGATTAAATTACACACAGGTGAACTCTATTTACTAATTAGGTGACTTCTGAAAGCAATTGGTTCCACTAGATTTTAGCTGGGGTATCACACTAAAGGGGGCTGAATACAAATGCACGCCTCACTTTTCAGATATTTATTTGTAAAAAAATTTGAAAACCATTTAACATTTTCCTTCCACTTCACAATTATGTGCCACTTTGTGTTGATCTATCACATAAAATCCTAATAAAATACATTTACGTTTTTAGTTGTAACATGACAAGATGTGAACTACTTTTTCAATGCGCTGTATATGCTGTACCCTTCTTATAAAGTTTGACTCAATACCTTTTCATTTGATAATACTGTCAACTACTTGATGTACCACAACTTTGCATTGTCAATGTCCATGTATTTCTTTTCGTGCATATACAATAAAACAAAAAAAAAAAGAACACTAGTAGTAAATTTCTAGTAGTAGAGGTTAAACATTTGTAGCCCAAAACAATAAAAACAGTACCATTTAAATGGCCCACAAACCTGTATCAGTCGGATCAGCGTGTGAACAGACTGGTGCAAGACAGGCAGGATCGGCTTGTCAGGTTCTAGTAGACTTCAACAAAATGGCAGCTGTCTGCACACAATATGAACCCCCTGTTGCATGAATGTGAATAAAATGAGTAAAAGATAGCTTCAGCTCCTGTTCTCCACCTTTAGAGAACTCCCCAGATGTGTTTCACCCTACAATTAAGCCCTGAAGGGGGGAAACGCATCTGAGAAGTTCTCTACAGTTGGAAAAAGAAGCCAACATATCTATCAACTAATCAGTGTGAAGCAATACACTTGGAATAATAGTATAGGGCTACTTTCACACTGATGTGGTGCGATTTACTCACACCATGGATGCAGTGCAATGTACCTGCAGCTTTTCTGCCGGTTTGCTGCACTTAGTCTAAGTCTTCTATATATCCCATGGGTTTGGTGCACTTTCTGAATGAAGGAATTTTGGTGCACTTTCAGAAAGTGCATAACACCTGCAACATAATAGAAGTCGCAGATGCACTGCAGCTCCTCTGAAAAGTGATCCGAGTGTGTTTGACAGATGGTGAGAAGGTGATATGATGCCTCCTCACCACCTGATTTAAACCCATTATCGCCATGCAGTGCACGCAATTGCAACACGGTAGTACAGCAATTAGAGGTTTACATCAGGTGTGAGGAGGCAACACCGTGCCCGACTATCTTTGACTTCTCCCATGTTCAGGTAGATCTCCCCGTTTTTAAGGTTGCCTACCCCTGCACTATGCTGTGCACTAGTAGCCTCCTTCAAGGCTGCATACTAAGCAATCAACAAATTGTGTACTGCCCATTCAAATGTCTCTGCCTTTTGTACCACAACAACCATCCTCCTCTTCAACAACAAGCTTTTTTTACACCTTATGCTTGTTGCGTAGCAGAGGTTCCCAAAATAGAAAACGGCTGAGCAGGTAATTTAACAGAGATCATCCTTACTGGCCACTACAGCAAAACACATCAGGATCTATCTTCAAAACCAAAAGTAACTTGCAGTCCTCAGGCTCACAGATCTCCCAGCTGGAGATCTGGCAGAATACAATAGCTCAGCTGGAGTGATTCCCGCTGGTTAAATGAAAAAAAAAATGAATTATGTATGGCCTGCCTTAAGCCTAGTACACACTAATAGTTTTTTTAGTTCAACCCAGTGGGCTAAACGAAACAAAAAACTGACAGCACAGGTCAGAGCTTCTCTACTAACAATCAGATGTTAGCACAGTGATCTTGGGGGGGCGTGGCTTGCCATCACAGTGGATTGACGCTTGATTCTCTCCCTCTTCTTCACCTTGGCATATAGTGGCTCTACGGCTTGTGGAAAGAAGGATTTATCACCCAATTTGAACCCCAAAATGTCCAGTTGCCCACAGGCCATGATGTCCAAGAGGAAGCAGTGCAAACTCCCTCAGAAGCTAACAGCTTTCTTCCCAGTGGGAGCAGGTTGCAGCCAAGATGGTGTCTGTAGATCACACAGGCAGGCTCCATAACCTCTCACCTCATAGAATGGCCACAGCAGAGAGCAGCATCTGGATAACACATGTCACCTCCTTGCTCACCCACCATAACAAGTCCTGTCAAATCCAAATTGAGGAGCGAAGAGATCCAGGCTACCACACTACCCTTTGCTCTCCCCTCTCCTTGTTCACAGCAACCCTCAGCCATAGACGGCTTCCCTGCCTCTGACCAGTCCATTTCACAGCAGACCATGAAAACTATGCTGATCTCCCTAAGACAAACACTGTACTCAGATTTATCTGCTACAGTGTCATTTCTTGCTAATGTAGTGCAGCAACATGTTTAGCGACTCCACCATGTAGAATCTAAAATGTCTGACCTCTTCATTGCCCATAAAGATCTGGCTGATGCTTACACAGAGCAAGAAGATGATCTGCAGTTGAATAAACCTAAATTGACAGAGCTTGAGGACCGGTCCCACCGGAATAATATAAAATTTCACAATATCCCTGAATTTGTTCAGCAGCATGAACTGGTCTGCTTCCTACAGTCATGAATGCGTACCTTGGTACCAGATCTGTCAGACAGAGATCTAGATATTGACATGGCTCATAGGCTCCCAAAGCCGTCTCATCTCCCTGCAGAAAAGCCTAGGGATGTCCTGGCTTGCATACATTTTTACAATGTCAAGGAGAAAGTTATGCTGGCAACAAAAATGCACTGCTAACCTACCAGACGCTTTTTCTGCAGTGGCCCTTTACACAGACCTCAAAATCGACCATGGACAGCCGTTGGCAACTGTCCACCATTACCAAAGCTTTCCAAAAGCTCTCCAAAACCACCACATACCCTATAAATGGGGATTCCCCAGTAAGTTGCTGATCACATACCAAGGAAAAATGTATGCAGTGCAAGCACTTTCTAGTGGCCTCCAACATTCCTGGCGCCTCATCCCAAAAGAAGCCTCGGATCGGACCATTTCTACACCTAACCAAATGGAAACCGAATGGTCTTTCCAACATGCCTAACAATCCCTTCTCTCCTCTTAATCTCCAACTTACTGGAATGCCAGGTTGAAGTGGACTCCTTGTTCCTACTTAAACTCCCTTTGAACTCCACCATTATGAAGTTTCCGGGTGTCATTGGAGGATTTCTCCCCCTCATATCCTGTGAGCGGTAACCCTGCACATTGTACCAATATTGTTCTCGGGACTCCCTTTTTATAAATCCCGATTCTACCCCTACACCATATTTTTCCCTCAGGGCTCTTGTTATAACCATGTTACACGTCCCAATGGCGAGTGTCCTATACTCCCCCTCTTTAGGAGGTTACTGTGGGCCTTTGAAGTATTACCACCTCAAGTTTCCCTCAAATTCATCCTTGTTCCTCAGGTGAAGTTGGACCGTAAGGTCATTCAACCTCTAATTCTCCTCTCTTCCCTAACAATCCGTACAACCTTTCTGGTAAGCCAAAGGTAAACCAATCCACATCTTTACCAGGCTAGGCTCCGAAGAAAACCCTACTCCGCGGTCCTTACAACCTCCGGTGATCTTTCACGAACGTGACGTATG
>BLSH010144771.1:702146-714614 GCA_018402905.1 Glandirana rugosa | reverse complement strand
ATGGGGCAGTTTTATTTGCAGTGTTGTAAATTCACTCACTGTAAGTCAGATGACGGCTCAGATCTCTCTCTCTCTCTCTCTCTCCTCACACAGCGGTGTCTGTGTGAGGAGAGAAGGCAGGCAACGAAAGATGATCTCATATGTTTACATTTGAGATCAGCTTTCGTTGGTCCCGCCGATCGTATGGTAAACAGCCGCTGTTGCTGGCTGTTTACCTCGATCTGTCATTGGCTGTGTCCAGGGGACACAGCGAGCACAGTTTTTACCTCGCGCGCGCCCGCGATTGTAGGCGGGGAGCGCGCGAAGGGGCGGACGTCCATGGACGTCCTCCCGGAAATTGGGATCCGCGCTGTAGCCGTCTTTCGGCTATAGCGCGGTCCTGTAAAGGTTAAAACAGCATTCTTGGAGTAGAAATGACAAAAATCTTACACGTTAAAAATATCCAGCAACAACTAATGCGACGAGCAGAATATTGGCATTAATTATATAGTGATACGAATATTGTGTATTGCCCTTTCATAAACATAATTTAACTGGAAATAAATGGATTTCATAGACACTTTATTTTTTTTATACAATAAAACTCCCAGAGAGATAACATATCACAGAATTGTTTGAAATTATATGAAAAAAACATTTAGAAATGCTGCTCTAAAAAGGAATGCTCAGGAAATAATTACTTTGTGTCACAAGATTTGGACATTTAAGAGGCCCTTTTAGTGCTTCAGTTTTACTTGACTTATGTAAGCTTTGAATCATCTAGTGGTCTGGGTTGGATTACCTTCATAAAGATAAAAATCACCTGCGTCTTCAGGTGAAATGTCATGGTTTTAAATTAATTTTTGTACGTTTATAAGGCATAGTTCACACTACAGGGGATGTAAAGGAACGCTCAACATAAAGGGTTTGATTTACTAGGCAAGTACATTGTTCACTTTGCAAGAGAAGTTGCACTCTGGAAGGGCACTTTCCCCAAAGCTTAGTGAATGAGATGAAACATCACTTTGCAAAGAATATCCAATTACGTGAAAGGAAAAAAAGCCCTTTTCCTTGCATGTGATTGGATGATAGATAATAATGCTAATCCGTGGAGTCACCTTGTTGTTCAGAATATCTCTGCATATCCAGGGTGTATGAGCAGCTTTGCATAAACTAGATGCACCACCAGGCAAAAATCAGTTTCTACAGAATAAATAAATAATGGTGGCCCTCAATTCCTAGTCCAGTATATACCCCTTTATTGGGAAAGCTGTATATTTATTTAATTCCTAGTCCAGTATATACCCCGTTATTGGGAAAGGGGTATATTTATTTATTTATTTATTGTGTAGAATTGTCTTATCCCCTTTCTCTGTTAGATAATATTTAATAACATTGGGGCGAAGGGTTTTTTGCCTTCCTCAGGATCTGCTGCAGGTTTAGGGTTCTAAAGACGCAGAGCTCAATAGTTAATTATGTAAGCTATCTATGTATCTAAGTTCAAACATTAAACAATATAAAACAAGTCAAAAGATCCACTAAGTCCTTACTTGTTTACCTGTAGATTTATCCAAACCTTTCTTGAACTTTGTAATAACAAAATGTCAAGCAAGAAATATTCTGTCATTCTGTTCCTCAATGAAACTAGCCCTAGCTGAGTATATATTTCTCCTTAATACTGATAGACAGCTAAAACAGAATTTGGTTGTAGACACGTGCGGTTCGCTTCATTCCGAATTAATGTTCGGACAAATTTGTCATTATTCGGAGACTCGGATATATTCGAATACTCAAATTACAATATAAACTAATTTTACCGAATGCTCCGATTAACAAAACAAATTGGTCCAAATATCGGAGATTCAGACTAAAATTTTAATCAAATTTTACATCGAACTTCAGTCGATTTCTAACTGTACACATATTGCTGAAATCAAAGACTGTGCGTATCATTAGAGTACCATTTCAAAATAATGCTGTGTTAGTTAAGCCAAAGGTGATTTAAAGAGTCATTGTAATCACTTGATGAAGATTTTTCTTTTGCTTGTTCACTTTGCCACATTGGAATCGAAACAAAAAATCTAAAGTTTGAGATCCGACCAATTCTAAATTTATCGTTTCAAATGTTCCGAATTTTTAAAAAAATGGTAAGTGATAAGAAAATTCCGAATACGAATTCCAAATACGAATTGTGAATACGAATCCCGAATATGGATTGAACGAATCAATCGAATTTAACAAAACTAAATGACTAGATTAACAAATCAAAACAAAATTCATTTTTTTTTTGTCATGCACATGTCTATTTGGTTGTATTATTTGTTTTGTAAAACTTGGCAGCAGGACAGGGGCCTTTTTCTATCCATGGATGTGGAGAAGGCCTTTGACAGGGTAGTGACGACTTTATGATAGCCACATGCACATATATAGGTCTTGAAACCAAAATGTCCTGGATTTCCTCTCTACCAATGCTCTGCTGCAAAAATCAGGATAAATGGCTCATTTTCTGATTTAGTGATTATAAAAAATGACACTAAACCAGGATGTCCCTTATCTCCCCTGTTATTCGTGTTAACATTAGAACCATTCATTAGAACTGTGAACCTTAATAACTCTTTAAAGGGTCTAAATGTACATAGTAGGGAGTATAAATCCATAGCATACGCAGACGATTTTTTTCCTGGCTCAGCCTCACACTTCCACCCCTAACTCACTTGCAGCTTTCACACAATATGGTTATATCTATAATTCAAAAATAAACTATAACAAATCAGAAGCTTTAAATCTTTCACTCCCAAGTGAAACCTCATCTTCCATACAACAAAACTGTCACTTCAAATTTAGGCTTATACTCAACCTAAAAAAAAAACTTTTTAAACAGAACTTTCAACTATTGCACTATTGTTTAAAGAACTAGAACTGAGTCTGAAGAACTGGAATTTTAAAAATGTTTCCTGGTCCGAAAGAGCAGCCATTATTAAAATTATAATACTATATGGACTTCTGTATTTTATTCACACCCTCCCTATTAATTTAGCTTCCACCTTCTTCAAATGCCTAAAATCTTTACAACAAAAATATTTCTGGGCCTACAAAATGCCTAGAATTGCATTCAAATCATTCAGCAAACCCAAGATTGAGGCGGCATGGGCCGCCCAGATTTCCAAAAATACTATTATGCTGCACACCTTGCCAGAATTATAATCTAGAATCGCCATGACGGTAATAAAGACTGGATAGTATTAGAATGTAAGCTCACCTCAATACCACTAATATACTCTCCCTGGGTATCATGGTCATGCCTACCCAAACCTCTGAAATTGCACACATTGACAGGAGTCACACTTGAAGTATTTTATTGAGCAATTGCACAATGCAATATCTCACCTTCACCAGGTCCACTGACCCCCATAGTAGATAATCCAGAATTTCCACAAAGTATCACCAATACAAAGATCCCAAATAGGGAAAAAGGCAACCCTCTTTGCATTGTTTCCACCATGGCTTGATAAAACCCAAAACTGCTTTACAGAAAGAATTCTCAGCAGAACACTGCCCTAACTGGATATATCTACAGTTGCACAGTTATATTGTTAATCATAAACAAAAACAAAACTTTATCAGACCTCTACAACTTTCGAAACAATTTGTCAAAGTAAAAAAAAAACCTCAAAAGCATATAACTGGTTCTAACAAACAGAAAACACCACAAAAGATAGATTTAAGGAACGGTGGGAAACCACACTCTGGACTCAAATTCAGGAGAACCAGTGGAAAAAAGCATGCACTATGGCCCACAAGGGTTCAATAAGCACACATATTCATGAAAAGGGCAATGCCCTTTAAGTGATCAATTTTGGAAACAGATTTGTGACCTGACTATTTATATCACAGACATGAGAATAAGCCTCGCACCAGCATGTTGTCTGTTACACATCTCTACATGCTCCATGCAGACTAAACACATGCGAAATACAGCCAAATCCTTAATCCCACAACAGTGGAAATCGACACATCCTCCTTTGATCAGAGACTAGCTACACAACTATCACCTACTATCTAAACTCTGGATAAAATCCATATATTTCCCTACCACCCACTACCCTTCCGAGCACCTTGCAGTAAAAGTGTTGCTTGTGTTATTGGCTACTGTATGAAGACTGTTGTTAATTAGGGATGGACAAACGGTTTGGCCCGATCATGAGTTCGGACTGAACATTGACTGTTCAACCGTTCGCAGAAAAACTGAATGTTCAGCCCGCCAAACGACCACAATGCACTGCCCCGCCACATAGTGCATTGAAATCCATGATTGGCTGAAGCAATGAAAGCTTTGCCCAGTCAGGGCACAGAGCACTGTCAGAGCCATAATTGGATGCTGTCATGATGACTGTATCCAATCATGGCTTATTGCTCTTAGTCCCGCCCCACACTTGAACGTATTCTTTCCATAGCGGCCATTTTCAGTGTGATATCAGCATGGAGAGAGATAGAACAGGGCTGTTCAGTGCTACTAGACAGTTAGTGTGCTGTAGTGTGCTATTGTGATTCAATTGTCAGTGAAGAATATTGGTTTAGTGTGAATCTAGGGATAGTCAGTGTGAGTGTAGGGATGACTAGAGTTGATCGAACACCTGGAAGTTCGGGTTCAGCAGGTTCGGCCGAACTTCAGGAAAAAGTCCGGGTTCGGGACCGAACTTGACCCGAACTTTATCCCGGACCCCGAACCCCATTGAAATCAATGGGGACCCGAACATTTAGGCACAAAAATGGCTGTAACAAAGTCCTGGCAAGTCCTAGAGGTCTGCAAAAGGAAGGAAAATGAGGGCAAGAGTCGGACAAGTGCCCTACAAATAAATGGGGATAGGGAAATAACTTAAAATAATTTTTAAGCTAAAATCCCATAAAAAAATAAAAAATGGAGGTGGATGTGGAGTTGGAGGTTGAGGAGGCGGTGGAGGAGGAGGAGGTAGCCAACACTTTTTTTTTATTTTTGTGCAAGAAATGCACCGCTGACCGCAAATGTAGTTTCTAGATTTTTTTATTTTTGCAATGTAGATATATTTTTTTTATTTTTGTGCAAGAAATGCACCGTTGGCCGCCAATGTAGTTTTTGGAATTTTTTTTTTTTTTTAAACCAGCAATGTAGACATTTTTTTGTGCAAGAAATGCACCGCTGGCCGCAAATGTCATTTTTAGAAATTTTTTTTTTAAACCAGCAATGTAGATGCACTTTTTAATTTTGTGCAACAAATAATAATCTGTCCCTTAAAGCAACAGCTGGAACCTTTCCCTATAGAACTTGGAGATGATTTTAGAACAATAATCTGTCCCTTAAAGCAACAGCTGGAACCTTTCCCTATAGAACTTGGAGATGATTTTAGAACAATAATCTGTCCCTTTAAGCAACAGCTGGAACCTTTCCCTATAGAACTTGGAGATGATTTTAGAACAATAATCTGTCCCTCTAAGCAACAGCTGGAACCTTTCCCTATAGAACTTGGAGATGATTTTAGAACAATAATCTGTAATTAGTGTAAATATAGGGACAGTCCAGTCAGTGTAGTGTGTGACCACAATTCATCTTTACATTAGTGTGCATCTAGGGACAGTTTCATTAGTGTCAGTGTAATGTAGTGACAACCACCATTCCTCTTTACATTGGGGTGTATCTAGGGACAGTTCAGTGTCAGTGTAGTGACCATTTAACACTGTATATTTCATTGCATTACTGTAAGTTTAGCGCCATATAGTTCTATGCGTTACTGCAAAATTAACACCATATATTTCATTGCATTACTGCAAGTTGAACGCCATATAGTTCAGTGCGTTACTGCAAGTTTAATGCAATATATTTAATTGCTTTACTGCAAATTTAACGCCATATAGTTCTGAGCGTTACTGCAAGTTTAAAGCCATATAGTTCTGTGCGTTACTGCACGTTTAACACCATTTTTTTGAAGGGGTGGGAGGTCAGCCTGTCAGTGCTCAGACCATAAGCCGCACACTGCATCAAATTGGTCCGCATGGCTGTCATCCCAGAAGGAAGCCTCTTCTAAAGATGATGCACAAGAAAGCCCACAAACAGTTTGCTGCAGACAAGCAGACTAAGGACATGGATTACTAGAACCATGTCCTGTGGTCTGATGAGACCAAGATAAAATTATTTGGTTCAGATGGTGTCAAGTGTGTGTGGCGGCAACCAGATGAGGAGTACAAAGACAAGTGTGTCTTGCCTACAGTCAAGCATGGTGGTGGGAGTGTAAATAGAGGAAAGAAGATCTTCAGACAGCGGCACTCCAAATCATTGCCGTTTATTGTATAAAAGTCAAATACACATGGGTACAACCAAGCCTACCTGGGGTCTGCCTTGGTTGTGCCCTGATTGTACCCATGTGTATTTAACTTTTATACAATAAACGGCAATGATTTGGAGTGCGGCTGTCTGAAGATCTTCTTTCCTCTATTTACACTGTGGCGGAGCCTGCACCCTTTGGAAGTGGGTTAGTTGACGGAGGTTAGCCGAGGCTTTGAGCGGGTGTATCTTTATCATGGTGGTGGGAGTGTCATGGTCTGGGGCTGCATGAGTGCTGCCAGCACTGGGGAGCTATAGTTTATTGAGGGACCATGAATGCCAACATGTACTGTGACATACTGAAGCAGAGCATGTTCCCCTCCTTTCAGAGACTGGGCCACAGGGCAGTATTACAATATGATAATGACCCCAAACACACCTCCAAGACGATCACTGCCTTGCTAAAGAAGCTAAGGGTAAAGGTGGTGGACTGGCCACGCATGTCTAGAGACCTAAATCCCATTGAGCATCTGTGGGGCATCCTCAAACCCAAGGTGGAGGAGCGCAAGATTTTTAACATCCACCAGCTCAATGATGTCATCATGGAGGAGTGGAAGAGGACTCCAGTGGCAACCTGTGAAGCTCTGGTGAACTCCATGCCCAAGAGGGTTAAGGCAGTGCTATAAAATAATGATGGCCGCACAAAATGTTGTCACTTTGGGCCCGATTGTAATTTCTTCAGTGTTGTCACATGAAAAGATATAATAAAATATTTACAAACATGTGAGGAGTGTACTAACTTTTGTGAGATACTGTATATATATATTGATTCGTATACCTGTTATGGCTAATTATGCAACAAATAGGACTGCATATGTGTATGGAAAAAGGCTCTGGTGAACTCCATGCCCAAGAGGGTTAAGGCAGTGCTGGAAAATAATGGTGGCCGCACAAAATATTGACACTTTGGGCCCAATTTGGACATTTTCACTTAGGGGTGTACTCACTTTTGTTGCCAGCATTTTAGACATTATTGGCTGTGTGTTGAGTTATTTTGAGGGGACAGCAAATTTGCATGATTATACAAGCTGTACACTCACTACTTTACATTGTAGCAAAGTGTCATTTCTTCAGTATTGCCACATGAAAAGATATAATAAAATACTTACAAAAATGTGAGGGGTGTACTCACGTTTGTGAGATACTGTAGTTCTGTTTGTTCCTGCAAATTTAACACCATATATTTAATTGGGTTACTGCAAGTTTTATGCCATATAGTCCTGTGCATTACTGCAAGTTTAAAACCATATATGTAATTGTCTTACTGCAAGTTTAACACCATATAGTTCTGTGTGTTACTACAAGTTTACCGCCATATATTTCATTGTGTTACTGCAAGTTTAACGCCATATAGTTCATTGCCTTACTGCAAGTTTAACGCCATACAGTATATTTCAATGCGTTACTGCATGTTTAACTCCACATAGTTCTGTGAGTTACTGCAAGTTTAACAACATATATTTCATTGCGTTACTGCAAGTTTAACGCCATATATTTAATTGCCTTACTGCAAGTTTAACGGCATATAGTCCTGTGCGTTACTGCAAGTTTAATGCCATATAATTCTGTGCATTATTGCAAGTTTAACACCATATATTTTATTGCATTACTGCAAGTTTAACGACATATAATTCTGTGCATTATTGCAAGTTTAACACCATATATTTCATTGCGTTACTGCAAGTTTAACGCCATATATTTCATTGCCTTACTGCAAGTTTAATGGCATATAGTTCTGTGCATTATTGCAAGTTTAACACCATATATTTTATTGCATTACTGCAAGTTTAACGACATATAGTTTTCTGCGTTACTGCAAGTTTAACGCCATATATTTCATTGTGCTACTGCAAGATTAATGCCATATATTTCATTGCGTTACTGCAAATTTAACGCCATATATTTCTGTGTGTTACTGCAAGTTTAGCTCCATATATTTCTGTGCGTTACTGCACATTTAATGCCGTATATTTCATTGCGTTACTGAAAATTTAACGCCATATAGTTCTGTGCGTTACTGCACATTTGACACAGTATATTGCAGTATATTGTAGTGTATCCATGGAGTGTGTCTGTGTAGTGAGTACTCAAATTAAACCAAACACCACTTTCCATTGATTAAAGTGCATCCGCGTATACATTTACACATCTTTATTACATTTGGTTAATAAGCACCCCCCCCCCCCCATTTCCTCTGTTTAGTCATGTTGCTGGTGCTATCCGGCCACAGCATACAGAGGAGGTGGTGGACCGGCTTACTAAACCATCCTCGTCCTCTGACACCCAAGCAGAGACTAGTACGCAGTCCCCTGCAGCTGCCAGAGTGGATAAACCTGCCTCCTTGTCCACAGTTATTCCTGCCATAGCCCAAGCATCAGGCATGGAGCAGTCAGTGGATTTATTTGAACACAGCGTCAGCCACTTGCTCCTTGATGATGCACAGCCATTACTCGATTCAGATGTTGGTTCCGAGGTTAAGAAAGTCAGAAACATCAGCCTACAGAGAGGGGAGAACATTGGTACACAAATTGGCATTCATGTTCAACCAGCTGCAGCGTATTGCCAAGTTGTCTCCGGTGGTAATGAGAATGGAGGAGATGATGATGATGAGGTCACTAGCACGACTTGGGTGCCAGATAGAGCAGAGGAGGAAAGTGAGGGTGAGGTACAACCCCAACGAGGCACCCATCATGGAAGACCAGAGAACAGCCATCCTTTTCCAACATTTTGGAGCTGTTATCTCCAGGACCACTTACCACAGCTCACCTTTTTTAGTACATGTGCAGCCGATTGCACTGTTGCTATTTGCAAAGTTTGTCTCAAGCACATCAAATGTGCAAAAACACGTGCATTTTTATAGTGTTATTGTGCACTAAGACTATGTGAGTGTGATTTTATTAAAATTTGCTAAACTTTATTACACTGTGTGCAAAAATGTAATACTTTCTGGGTATATGGAGGTGCTCTGATCTAGTGGAGTTTTACCAGAGAGATATGTTGGAATCTGATCAATAGGACTAGGACACACCTAGATATGAAAAAGCGTGATTGCCTGTCTTGAAAGAGAGAGGCAAAGGAAAGGGTGAGTTTTATTTTAAGTTTGGGTAGAACATGTGTGTCAGGTGAATAGAGAAAAAGAAAAACCTTATTGTACTCTTGTATAAAGGGGAAAGTCACCAAGTATTTATATAAGGAAAGTACCAAAGTCCCAATTAATAAGGTGTGTGTCAAAACAAACTATTGTGCGAGGCAAATGAGGACTTTTTACGGTACGTAATGGACATAACACAACATTTGTTAAAAAGTATACAGTTTTATTTAGAATACAATGTTAAAATCTCTCTCTGCCATAGAGATCACAACACAGAAATACAAGGATACATATTCATATCGAGGCTGAAGTCTGATGCTGGAACGTCTGATTTCTGACCCCGTACAGGGGATCCTGACTGCTCCAGCATATACTTTTACATGTTTTGCGGGGAGCCGCTTCTTCAGAAAGTCTTCAGCTTAACAATATTTCTACAAAGACAAATGTTACATACATAAGTGTGTATCAACAATCATTGATACATGTAACCATGACATATTCAACCCAGGCAGCATGACCTGACTGGGAACAGTTTTTAAATATGTTATAAAATGTGACGGTTAGAGGGGTCCCACCCCCAGTCCCAGTGCAAATTCCCAAAGGAGGATATCTCCGGGATATGGACAATTGACTCACCAATCTCATAGGCCCGGGGCCTCGACCCCACTATCCAAAAATTCCAGCTCCTAAATGGACCGATGTAGAGGCCAAGGGCCAAGATTCAAAATCATATAGCAACCTGTGAAGGTAAGTATAAATCTGCTTCAATATCCAAAAAATGGAAAGAAAATTGGCAAAGATCAGGCCCATTAGGGTTGAAATATCCACCTCAGAGTTGGAGGTTTTGGGATTATATCACACACAGCGGTATCAGGAGCAGCCACAGGGCCAAAGGGTATGTTCAGTCTAAAAATAAGAGCAAGGTATATTGTGATAACAGATAATCCTTAGAAATAGCCTAGGATGCCTAATGCATATGAGCAGAATATATCAAATATACCTGGTTCAAAAAGCTGTGGGAGTTGGCTGGTTAACCCCGGTTGCAGGTCGGCAGATATCCACCCAGACTGTACTAGTGCCCAGATGTGATAGAGGAGTATACTCAGGGACAGACGAATGTCCGAGGTGGGCCAGGGGACTATGTCGATGTGTGTCTGCTGTGTGGGCCGCCATGCATTGAAACCACTGCAGGCTCGCATTTAAATGCTATGCCTGGCGCCACCGACGTCACCGGTTCCCGCGCGCATGCGTTCGTTAGATACGAACGCACTTCTGCTTGGAGCTCAACCCTCGTAGTACAGGGGGATTGGGCTCACGGTCCATCACCAGATGGAACACATAGAGCTCCCCCTGGAGGACAGCAAAGGGAGGTACAGGCAACTGGAAAATAACCTATTGGTCCCATCCAAGGTGCCATAGGCCAAAAGTGACAGGGCCATGTACTCTTGCACCATTAAAATTCAAAATCCTATTTAACCACTTATCTACCAGGGCATTTTTAATCATTTTCACACATGTGTTAAAATCTATAAACAGATTTTTTTTTGTTTGAAATTACATTAAACCCTCAAACAATAATATATTTTCTGCAGAGGCCCTCTAGAATAAAATAGTGACAGTGACAATTTCTTATGTTGCATGATATATGTACAACTGTTTATCAAATTCATATTCTCAAGAAAAAATACACTAAAATAAATTTTAGCACAAACACAATATAATACCCATTTTTTAATATAATAGAAGAAGTTGCAAGGAGTAAACAGATACCAAACATATTAAGCCTTAAAACTTTGTGCAATCAAAATTATCCATAGGCAACGTTGTAAAAGCCTTTACAGGTTACCATTTTGGTGTTAACCATGAATTATGGCACTGGAATTATTGCTCTCACTCTGCGGCAACACCTCACAAATGTGGCAAAATGTATTTTACATACACATGCAGGTCCTATATGCACATTTGGGGGTGAAGAAGAATTTTTAAGGCTTTTTTTTTTATTATTATTATTTTTGTTTTGTTACAATTTATATTTTTTACACTTTTTTATTTTTTATGATTTCATTTAACTTTATTGTTAACAAGCTAGAATTGTAAAAATCCGCCATTTTGTGCCCAATTGTAAAAATCAATATTAAAGCAGCTGTGAGCTTGTTTTAAATCCTGAAATACTGGGAAGTTTATAAATGTACCTTGGTAGGTTAAGAATGTAATCAATGTCAGCACTTACAAAGAATGAATCACCTTCACCCCTCTCTCGCGTGATAGTGTTCAGGTCTGGTGATTGGCTGCTCCGGCCAGAGTACTGCATCCATTTCCATAGTTGGAAATGCTTCTTATCACTTGGGGGGTTCCATTTAAATCTTCTATGATATCAAATATAATACAGATCAAACAAGGAGAGTGGGCACCCCTGAAAATTTGCAGAGAGAGGTCCTCAGAACTGGATACATACATGCACTAGAATTCATTATGTAGTTTTTAAACAATTTATAGCGTCTTTACCTACTTTCCTGCAAGTAATGTGGTCCTTGCTTGTACTGCTAAATCACCATTTTTTTCAGCATTCCCCAAATGTATGGGGCGGGGGGGGGGGTTGATGAAGGCAAATATAAGTGGCTATGGAACTACCAAGTGTCATCAAATACAAATTAAGAAAAGTGTTACCTTTTTTAAATTTATAGATGAATAATAGAATAATATCTCTTCTAAATTTAAATCTGGACTAAGTACAAAAATAAAATATGCAAAGGGGGGTATTTTATTTGCCAAAGTATTTGTATTGTTGTCTATCAAGTTCTAAGATTTTGCAAAGCTGCAGCACTTGAAGTAAGATTCCACCTTCTCATTCCCACTGCTAAAGTGTGACTTCCACCACAGAACAGAAATAGCAACTCACCAGACAGTGAGACCTCAGATTTTGATAAATCAGAGGTCCATGGCACATTGTAGATCAAACCTTATAAAGTGAACTACTTAGATATAGACTCATTAACCACCATTAATTAAACATAAACTACTGTGAACCATCAAGGTATCGGTG
>BLSH010144771.1:668834-697947 GCA_018402905.1 Glandirana rugosa | reverse complement strand
GATGGGGGGAGGGTAGTATGACGGGAGGTGACGGAAGGGAGATGATGGGAGAGGGGGCAATGGAGGGCAGTATGATGGGGGCAGTGGAGGGCAGTATGATGGGAGGGAAGGCAGTGGAGGGCAGTATGATGGGAGGGGGGTAGTGCAGGGCATTATGATGGGGGGGTAGTGGAGGGCAGTATGATGGGAGGGGGAGCAGTAGAGGGCAGTATGATGGGAGGAGGCAGTGGAGAGCAGTATGGGGGGAGGGGGAGCAGTGGAGGGCAGTATGGGGGGACAGCATGACTGGAGCTGGGCAGTATGGGAAGGAGCAGAGTGACAGTCAGTAGGACACCAGGAACATTATACTTGCTGGGCAGTGTATTGTTGTGACAGATAGTTTGTTGCTATCCATGAGCATCCTTGGGGAAGGGAGCATTTCTCCTACCTTTCTGGCGGCAGAAATAGCCTTCAGATGAGACCTGAAGTCGGGGGCAGAGTCGGCTGTGGAGCTGGTGGTCCTACGAACAGGTAACTGCTTGCCTCTTGACTCTATATTGTGGATGCAGTTAGCACCAGGCTGGATAGGAGGGCTGGCAGGGCGGCATATAAGAAAACCGATCCTGCTCCTGCAGCCGCTGAAAGTCATCCGTACCTAGAACCGCCAGCTCCGACTCCGCCCCCGACTCCCGCTCTGGCTCAGGCTCAACAAGTGTAGACAAACAGGGGAGCTGCAGAGGCCCCCTTCAGCCTGGGGCCGGGTCGCGATCGTGACTCTTGCGCCCTCTATGGTTAGTGATTAAACCTAATTTGGCATGTAGTTGCCCAACCCATTATTTTGTTGAGGTCCTCCTGTAAGGTTTCCACATCTTGGTGTGAAGTTATTGCCCTGCTTAGCTTTGTATCATCAGTAAACACTGCGATTGAGATATTCATATGAATAAATTAAACAGAATTGACAGATCCTTGAGGGACCCCACTTACCCCCGAGCCGCTTCTGAGTGATCACTATTTATCACCACCCTTTGGACATGCCCCTGTACCTAGTTCTCTATACAGGTACATACCCTATGGTCCATGCCAACAGACCTCAGTTTGTAAAGAGCACATTTATGGGGAACTGTATCATATGCCTTAGTAAAATTCAGATATACCACATCCACAGGCTTTCCCATATCAAGATGGCAGCTCACTTCCTCATAGAATGTTAACAGATTGGTCTGGCAAGATCAATCCTTCATGAATCCACGCTGATTACTACTAATTATACTGTTTTCATTAGTAAAATCTTGGATATAATCCAGGGACGGCCCATTCATTAAGGGCGCATGGGCGCCGCCCCCTCTGTGCTCATCACCCCCTCTATGCTCTGGTTGGATTCATGAATGCAAAGCATGAATCTATCCATGGCCACCCGTAACCACCCCCACCCCCATTCATGCGGCTGGCCCCTTTGAGGCGCCAGCCGCATGAATTACTGCGGCAGGGGGTTTCTTTGAAGCATCTCATTAGAGCCGTAGGCTCTAAAAGGCTAAAACATAGCAGGCTTGTGGCGCAGAGCGTGGCACCATGAGCCCTTAGAAAGGCAAATGAACATTTGGCTTTCTAACAATGAACCGCCCTCCGCCAATCAGAAAGTGCCGGTATGTTACCAGTTTCACGATTGGCGGAGAAGACAGGCGATCCTATTGGACGCCTACGTGATATTTACTCCTGACAGGCTGTTTAAAAGCATCTAAACGTATATAGCAAAACATGCAAAAATAAAGGTATTTGGTCACACTAAATGGCCATGAAGTGCTTAAGCCCACTGACTGCTGCAAAGTATTTAACAGTGGGCTCCTACACTAACCTTAGAGTGAATGATCCTATTTCTTAAACCATGGAAGCAAACGCATCTCTTTATGGGAGACCAGAGGACTCATCCCATGGATCAGGTGGACACTGATTGGGGGTAATTAAGGAGGATGGGGTTCACCAGCCCAAAAGGTCTGGTCAGGACCTCAACATACAAAAAGATACATATTTGGGGGTAACACCCTACCAAACGCATGGTGCTGCTTGTAAGACCAATAGACAAAAAAATTACATATTACAGAGCACACATGATACTTACTCCTGACAGGCTGTTTAAAAGCATCTAAACGTATATAGCAAAAAATGCAAAAATACGGGGGTTTGGTCACACTAAATGGCCATGAAGTGCTTAAGCCCACTGACTGCTGTAAAGTACCCCAATTTAACAGTGGGTTCCTACACTAACCTTAGAGTGAATGATCCTATCTCTTAAACCATGGAAGAAAACGCTTCTCTTTATGGGAGACCAGAGGACTCATCCCATGGGTCAAGTGGACACTGATTGGGGGTAATTAAGGAGGATGGGGTTCACCAGCCCAAAAGGTCTGGTCAGGACCTCAACATATAAAAAAATACATATTTGGGGGAACACCCTACCCTACAAGCAGCACCATGCGTTTGGTAGGGTGTTCCCCCCAAATATATATCTTTTTGTATGTTGAGGTCCTGACCAGACCCTGTAATATGTACTTTTTTGTCTATTGGTCTTACAAGCAGCACCATGCGTTTGGTAGGGTGTCCCCCCCAAATATGTATCTTTTTTTTCTTTTGGACGCCTTTCTCGGATGAGGAGGGGGATGCACGTCCGAAGCCAAGCCGCTCCCCGCTCACTGGACACCGAAAACTGCTCACTGACTGCCTGCTGCTTGCCCGCTCCTAGATGGGGTAAGCGCGGCTACCCATCTGGTAATGCTGTGTATACTCCTCTAGCAATGCTGTGTATACTCCTCTGGCAATGCCGCGTATACTCCTCTGGCAATGCTGTGTATACTCTTCTGGCAATGCTGTATATACTCATCTGGTAATGCTGTGTATACTCCTCTGGCAATGCTGTGTATACTCCTCTGGTAACGCCACGTATACTCCTCTGGCAATGCTGTGTATACGTCTCTGGTAATGCTGTGTATACTCCTCTTGTAATGCTGTGTATACTCCTCTAAATTGGTGAAAAGGATCCCCCCACATGGGATTGGGACTTTTATAGGCAAACTGAATCATAAATCATATTATATAAAAATATACAAATTTAATGGTATGCATTAAAATGATGCATTACTGCGGTACAGCTATAGTACAAAAATGCAAAGATACAAATATTATATACAGATACATGTGATGATTGTTGTTTGTGGAAACTCCGAAGCCCGACGCGTTTCAGGATACTCCCTTCTTCAGGGGCCGTAATTTGGAGAATCACAATTCTATAATATAATATGACATAGTATATATGTTTAGATCACATTCAAAAAGACAACAGTGATGCAGGATGCAGTAATACGAATGACATTCCTAATGGCAGGGAGAAAAAACCATACAGGGTATATTGAGGTATAAACAACAAGTGTATAGAATGTGCAGTTCCATATAGACAACATCAAGCGGTGACTATGGGAGTGGTGTGCTGTTAGCAGCCTATGTGAGACTACACAGCCTTAGCTGGGCTGTGCCTCTGGCCTATACATATATATATCTTTTAATATATCTACACAATGTCATGGTTGTATACATCTGCATGGTAATTTTCGAAGGTATAGTCTGAGATGTCCGTAATGGTTCCTTGCAACACTGTTGTCTTTTTGAATGTGATCTAAACATATATACTATGTCATATTATATTATAGAATTGTGATTCTCCAAATTACGGCCCCTGAAGAAGGGAGTATCCTGAAATGCGTCGGGCTTCGGAGTTTCCACAAACAACAATCATCACATGTATCTGTATATAATATTTGTATCTTTGCATTTTTGTACTATAGCTGTACCGCAGTAATGCATAATTTTAATGCAAACCATTAAATTTGTATATTTTTATATAATATGATTTATGATTCAGTTTGCCTATAAAAGTCCCAATCCCATGTGGGGGGATCCTTTTCACCAATTTATATATTAAGGGATGACGGCAATGGGGTTTTTCCCAGGGTGGTGTCTCTAACAAACAAAATGTATACTCCTCTGGTAATGCTGTGTATACTCCTCTGGTAATGCTGGTTATACTCCTCTGGCAATGCTGTGTATACTCCTCTGGTAATGCTGTATATACTCCTCTGGTCATGCTGCATATACTCCTCTGGTCATGCTGTATATACTCCTCTGATAATGCTGTGTATACTCCTCTGGTAATTCTGTATATACTCCTCTGGTGATGCTGTATATACCCCTATCTGATGATGCTGTATATGGCGAGGATGTATACCCTATCTAGTGATGATGGGCTGTATACTCCTGACACAATGGGTGGAATATATAAGGGGTGGGGCTTATAAGAAGTGGGAGGGGTCAAAAAGGAAGGATGGGGTCTGGCATCCCCCCATCCTAAAATTTCACCAGCCGCCACTGATATAATCCCTAATCATCCCCTCTAATAATTAACAAAGTATTTATGTTAGACTGACAGGCCTGTAATTTCCAGGTATATGTCTTTGCCTTTTTTTAACCAGTTGCCAACTGCCCTATACCACTTTTACTGCTACAGGGCGGCCGTGCTATGCAGGACCACATATATTTACGTGATCCTGCACTTCCGGGTGTTGAGCGCAAGTGCGTGTCACAGGTGGCTCGCTCCCACAGTGATTCTACACAGCGGAAGCTGATTAGCGAGTCCGACAGACCCGATGTTCACCGGCACTTGCTGATTGTTTTGTACACAGGCAGAAGTGCGTTCTGCCTATGTAAACAAGGTAGATCGCCGTTCCATCAGTAAAGGCATTGATTCTCTGTTCCTGCAAAGCAGAGACATGCATTAATGCCTTCCTCTAGTCAAAGCACCTCCCCCACCGTAATAAAACACAAACAAGGCACACAGTTAACCCTTTGATTGCCCCTGATGTTAACTCCTTCCTAGCCAGTGTCATAAGCACAGTGACAGTGCATATTTTTAGCAGTGATCACTATAATAATGTCACTGGTCCCCAAAAAAGTGTCAAAAGTGTCAGTTAGTGTCCAATTTGTCCGCAGCAATATTGCAATCTAACTATAAGTTGTTGATCACTGTCATTACTAGTAGAACAAAATTTAAAATTCCACAAATATATTCCATAGTTTGTAGACACTATAACTTTTGTGCAAACCAATCAATATACGTTTATTGGGATTTTTTGCCAAAAATATGTAGCAGAATACAAATTGGTCTAAATCGATGAAGAAATTAGATTTTTTACTTTTTTTTTATTGGATGGGTTTTATAAAAGAAAGTAAAATTGATTGTTTTTTTTTTAAAAACATTCTTTTTTTTGTCTATAGCGCAAAAAATAGAAACTGCAGAGGTGATCAAAAACCACCAAAAGAAATCTCTATTTGTGGGAAAAAGAGGACTTACATTCTATTTGCGTACAGTGTTGCACAACCGCACAATTGTCAGTTAAAATAACACAGTGCCGTATCGCAAAAAAATGGTCTGATCGGGAAGGGGGTAAATCTTCCGGAGCTGAAGTGGTTAAATATTGGTACCACGTTACCATTGCAGTGACTAAACTGTCCATAAACATTAGGAACAATGGTCTAGCTATCACCTGACGAAGTTCCTTAAGGACTCTCTGGTGTAAGCTGTCTCGTCCTGGTGATTTGTTTATTTTAAAGTTAAATGTTATTAAAATTGACCTTTCCTTTTCAATCTGCAGCCATGTCATGTCATGCAATATGGCTACCTGGAGTTGTTCTGTACACAGAATGTGTTCTGACCACTCCCCAGAAATACCATTTGCTGCTTGTGTGATTGGCTCACTCAATTTTCCCAGAAGTCTGCCTAAGATACAAATCAGATTTCAGGCACTTTCAATAGAAACACGTCTAAAGGGATGCAGGCCCAGCAGCTTCTCTCATTAGTGCTCTCCAGCTGCCACAGCTGACTGATAATTATGAAACCACTTCAATTAGACCCACTATGCAGAGACACAGAGGAACAAACAGGGATTTCATAAGAATAACAAAAGGTAGGAATCTGGAACAAAGTTTATCATAATCCTTGTAATGTACACAGATCACCCAGAGGGGAATGTTTTTTTCTCAATCAAAGTGGAGTTACACTTTAGGTTTTTCAAATCTATTTCTGACACTGGCTTCTGTTAGCCACGAGGGTACGTTCTGTGAAGTGTTACTAACATTACAGTCTTGTTTACTATATCCCCCCTTTTCTTTGTGAAAACTGAGGAGAAAATGCATTTAAAACCATTGCCTTCTCATTGTCTTTTGTAACCAAATTCCATTCATCATCCTTTATAGGGCCAGTATGCTCTGCCCTCATTTTCTTACTGTTAATATATTTAACATATTTAATATATGTTTTTTATTTCAGATCTAGAAAAATCAAGAAAGCAACAATGCAGTGCCCGGAAGATTCTGATCCTGCTTTTTGCTGCTGGAGTTGTTACAGGGACAGCTGTGGGAGTTTACTTACTAGGTATACTTATTAAATAACACACTTTGGTTTGTGGTGGTTGCCAAGTAGACAGCAAACTCCAGATAAATCTTGATGATGATGATGGTTACCTTTTTCCATACACATATGCAGTCCTATTTGATGCATAATATGCCATAACAGGTATACTAATCAATACATATATTCAGTATCTCACAAAAGTGAGCACACCCCTTACATTTTTGCAAATATTTTATTATATCTTTTCATGTGACAACACTGAAGAAATTACACTTTGCTACAATTGGGCCCGAAGTGACAATATTTTGTGTGGCCACTATTATTTTATAGTACTGCCTTAACTCTCTTGGGCATGGAGTTCACCAGAGCTTCACAGGTTGCCACTGGAGTCCTCTTCCACTCCTCCATGAAGACATCACAGAGCTGATGGATGTTAAAGACCTTGCGCTCCTCCACCTTACATTTGAGGATGCTCCACAGATGCTCAATAGGGTGTAGGTCTGGAGACATGCATGGCCAGTTCATCACCTTTACCTTCAGCTTTTTTAGCAAGGCAGTGGTTGTCTTGGAGGTGTGTTTGGGGTCATTATCATGTTGGAATACTGCCCTGTGGCTCAGTCTCCGAAGGGAGAGGATCATGCTCTGCTTCAGTATGTCACAGTACATGTTGGCACTCATGGTTCCCTCAATGAACTGTAGCTCCCCAGTGCCGACAGCACTCATGCAGCCCAAGACCACGACACTCCCACCACCATACTTGACTGTAGGCAAGACACACTTGTCTTTGTACTCCTCACCTGGTTGCCGCCACACACGCTTGACGCCATCTGAACCAAATAAGTTTATCTTGGTCTCATCGGACCACAGGACATGGTTCCAGTAATCCATGTCCTTAGTCTGCTTGTCTTTGGCAAACTGTTTGCGGGCTTTCTTGTGCATCATCTTTAGAAGAGGCTTTCTTCTGAGACAACAGCCATGCAGACCAATTTGATGCAGTGTGCAGCGTATGGTCTGACCACTGACAGGCTGACCCCCCACCCCTTCAACCTCTGCAGCAATGCTTGCACCACTCATATGTCTATTTCCTAAAGACAACCTCTGGATATGATGTTGAACAAAGCAAAGAAGTATGTGTGGCCTGGCGACTCACATTGGCAGGCCTCCACCCCTAATAACATTGGGAAGAACAAACAAGCAAAAGCTGGGGCTTTGAGTGAGGCATTGTCAACATAGCCAATAATGTACAACCTGTGTGCATGATTTCCATGTATGATGTCTATTAATACCATAATAACATAATAATGATATATCCCAATCATGGTCCATATCAAGCATAGCAAAACCATCATAAGATTAAATATGATCAATTAGAAATGCATATGTATATAATCAATACAATTCGTAATGCAAAAGTACATAATAATAATGACATATGAGGTCTCTATACCTGGAAAAATGATTGGCAAGGTAAAAGTTGTCATGTATAAATAACATAGGATCAAGTATGATTAGTATCATATGCACACAGGATTTGAACAAAGTATAATCTTAATAAAAATCCATCT
The DNA here is from genome assembly GCA_018402905.1 of Glandirana rugosa. Taxonomy (NCBI): domain Eukaryota; kingdom Metazoa; phylum Chordata; class Amphibia; order Anura; family Ranidae; genus Glandirana; species Glandirana rugosa. The sequence continues at coordinate 689,949 of BLSH010144771.1, read as the reverse complement.
TGTCTAAAAGTCTTCTAAAAAATGAACCCTGCGTGTTTCGTGGCGTACCAGCCACTCATCAGGGGTATATAACAAGATGGTACTGGAAAATATATAAAAAATTGATTAATACGGGATAATTCAATATATAGTCCCCCTCTTTCCACCTCAACCCCGGGGTGGGCATCCGTCTGCGGCCTCTGTCTCACCCCTGTGTCGGCCGAGCACTGTCTGGAAATCGGTGTGTATAAATTGGACATGTCTTCATACATTTTTTGCTCCCTTTAAAGGGGGACTATATATTGAATTATCCCGTTATTAATCAATTTTTTATATATTTTCCAGTACCATCTTGTTATATACCCCTGATGAGTGGCTGGTACGCCACGAAACGCGTAGGGTTAATTTTTTAGAAGACTTTTAGACAAGATGGATTTTTATTAAGATTATACTTTGTTCAAATCAATTTTTCCTGTGTGCATATGATACTAATTATACTTGATCCTATGTTATTTATACATGACAACTTTTACCTTGCCAATCATGTTTCCAGGTATAGAGACCTCATATGTCATTATTATTATGTACTTTTGCATTACGAATTGTATTGATTATATACATATGCATTTCTAATTGATCATATTTAATCTTATGATGGTTTTGCTATGCTTGATATGGACCATGATTGGGATATATCATTATTATGTTATTATGGTATTAATAAACATCATACATGGAAATCATGCACACAGGTTGTACATTATTGGCTATGTTGACAATGCCTCACTCAAAGCCCCAGCTTTTGCTTGTTTGTTCTTCCCAATGATGTTGAACAAGTGCACTCAACTACTTTGGTCGACCATGGCGAGGCCTGTTCCGAGTGGAACCTGTCCTGCTAAACCACTTTATGGTCTTGGCCACCATGCTGCAGCTCAGCTTCAGGGTCTTGGCAATCTGCTTATAGCCTAGGCCATCTTTATGTAGAGCAACAATTATTTTTTTCAAATCCTCAGAGAGTTCTTTGCCATGAGGTGCCATGTTAAAGTTCCAGTGACCAGTATGAGAGAGTGAGAGTGATAAAACCACATTTAACACACCTGCTCCCCATTTACACTTGAGACCTTGTAACACTAATGAGTCACATGACACCGGGGAGGGAAAATGGCTAATTGGGCCCAATATGGACATTTTGACTTAGGGGTGTATTCACTTTTGTTGCTAGCGGTTTAGACATTAATGGCTGTGTGATGAGTTATTTTAAGGGGACAGCAAATTTACACTGTTATACAAGCTGTACACTCACTACTTTACATTGTAGCAAAGTGTCATTTTTTCAGTGTTGTCACATGAAAAGATATAATAAAATATTTACAAAAATGTAAGGGGTGTACCCACTTTTGTGAGATACTGTGTGTATATATATATATATATATATATATATATATATATATATAATGACTCATGAATGATAACCAATGATTAATGATTATGGATAATTAATAAACAATTCAAAGTCTTTTTTGTTGACTTGTTTTGAATTATTGCTTCCTCATCCTGCTGCGAAAACAGGAATTCCAAAAATTATAAAAACAACATACAGCACTATGCATAATAGATGAAATACTAGCAACAATAACTAACAACAACTAATATAATAACCCCTACTAATCTCTACATATAATCAACATAATATAAAGTGACCAGTGCAACATAAGAAAAATATATCAGTCCATTCCAGAATTTGTATCAATTCATTCTAACATTTGTGAAACAAATAATTAAAGTCCAAAATTAATATCCAAGCTGTGCAACAACTTCCAGTGTTCAAGAATATTTTCTGTGTTATTCCATCTTGTATTTCATGGCAGTATCAAAGCGTGCTGTGATTGAATGCACCCAAGTGGATGTGCACTCTGCAGCTTAAGTGAGTCGTTTGCAATTTATGCTGCTCCAGGTCCCAAAATGACTACTCATACAATTCATACAATTGCAAAAGGCTTTGAGAAGACAAAAGATTTTGGAACTAAAGTAAAATATTGTATTATTCTATTGTATACAGGCTCCACTGTCTCTTTCTGCACTAGCTCTTCCTGCCTGGTATGACCAGGTACTATGTGTGGGATGACATTACAGTACAAAAAATCCGCCCAACTTGTTTCATCATTGGGATGTCATTGGCTTCACTTCCGACAATGTCCCAATGACAAATTGTGTTTGTCGGGTTTAGGCACTCTGATGTAATCTTGGTGGAGGAAGAGCTGGTGAAGCCAGTATACAACATAAGAATATTTTACCTTAGTGACAGGATTCGCTTATCCATGTCTTTATGGACCTTGCTTTGTGCACTGGTGTGCAGTCACTAAGGGGCCAAGCCCAACCCTTGAATAACAAAACCACGCCATAATCCTTCCTCCACCAAATGATTTGGACCAATGCACAAAGCAAGGTACATAAAGACATGGATAAGAGAGTTCGGGGTGGAGGAACTTGAATGGCCGGCACAGAGTCCTGACCTCAACCCGATAGAACACCTTTGCGATGAATTAGAGCAGAGACTGTGAGCCAGGCCTTCTCGTCCAACATCAGTGCCTGATCTCACAAATGCACTTCTGGAAGAATGGTCAAACATCCCTATAGACACGCTCCTACACCTTGTGGACTGCCTTCCCAGAAGAGTTGAAGCTGTTATAGCTGCAAAGGGTGGGCCAACTCAATATTGAACCCTACAGACTAGGACTGGGATGCCAATAAAGTTCATGTGCATGTAAGGCGGATGTCCCAATACTTTTGGTAATATAGAGTATGTACATTGGAAGACGCAGGTTATAAATCATAGAATTATATGACGGGCAGCTTTAGCGATGTTACAATATTTTTAGAGTAGCATTAGAAGTTTAATGAAAGGCTTGAATTGTTGCTTTAAATTTCCTTTTATAAGCTCTTTTACATAATTCACAATCACTAGTCCATCATTTTCCAGTAATTAGTGAAAGATGTTTGTTTTACTACTCCCCACCAATCCCTGCAGTCTACAGTACCAGAACTTACGAACAGTACCGGCAACTTCCTAAAATTCACAAGCACTTTGCAGTATTCCCCCTGTGTGTGAGAAATAAATATAAAATATGAACTAATAAGGAGCTCTGCAAGCACATTATGCAAACTCCCAGTTTAGAATAAAATATTCATAAAGAAAGAAATTAAATCACAAGGCTTTTTATGGCTTCTATACATTTCTTCTATGTGAAATCCATGAAACTGCACTGCAGGCAAAATGTGCCACTATAAAGTATAAAATATACCACATTAAGAAACTCTGGTGATGAGGATATATATATTTACAGCAGTGCATAAGAGCTTTGTATTAAATTGCTAAAAATCGAAAACTGTTTGAAATGGGGAATTCTCATTCCACTAGCATTAGGTTACATGATAGCTTGTTATTCAGAAATCTATGTCTGCCAATGCCCATACATTTAATTTAAAGGAGAGAACAGATTTTTAATGGTCCCCAGTCTACCACTTGATGCATTGCAGGCCTACACAGCTCATGCTATTACCAATATGCAATGAACTGTGCTAAAGTAAACAGATATGGATGAAGAAGCAGAATATGAATGAATGTGAAAAGTATATACAGTATATAATCCCTGATAGCAACTTTTAGTTAAAGTGGACCTGGATTTTAAACTTAAGCTTGCCCTGCCACCTCCCCACCCCCTCTCTTGCTTAATTTTATAATTGAAAAAAAAACAGCATTTTCTCATTTGTCACCTAGGCAGACAGACCTGCAGCACATCTGCCCATGCACAGGTTCCCCTAATTCATTTGCGCCCATGACTTTTCCCCATGCATGTGTAAAGATGGGTAATATGGGAAACCCAAAACATTTTGCCGTTTTTGCACACATGAGGGAAATCTCCTAAGTGTATGCAGAAGTGCCAAAGGGCTCTGCCAGCATGTGACTGCTGGGCAGAACCCCTTCCATGCATGTGCCATAATGGTAATAATGGGTGGGGGCAGAGTCCAAATGAGATTGAAGTTCTTTAAGGCCTCATACACACGGACGTTTTTTGACGCCACGTTTTTTGTGATTTTTTGCAGCTTTCCATGTTATTCAATGGCCCCATAAAAACACCAAAGTTTTTGAGCTGTAGAGGACGTCGGCGTTAGTGAGCTGAAAGTAGAACCTATAGCTAGCGCATTCCAAGGCTGTAACGTTTTGGCGTTTTTGATGCCAACGCCACAAAACGCTCACTAATGCTCACTAATGCCCACTAACGCCGTGCCGATGTTAACCGGCATTTTTGGCGCCAACGTTTTTAGGTTGAAAAATGGCAGAGGATTTAAAAAAAAAATGCCTATTGACGCCAACGCTCACTAATGCTCACTAACGCCGAAAAAAACGCAGATTTTTCCCTGACGTCGGGCTCGAGGTTTTGCTTATTTTTTAACATACACCTGTGTGTATGAGGCCTAAATATTCACCCTCTGCACCCTTTTGCCACTGATTCCACAGTGATGGGTTCATGCACACACTGGCTTACACCCCTCTTCTGAGTTGGATGATGTCCAGCATCACTTCAGCATGTTCTTTAGACAGGAGCATGTAGTATACCTTGACTGTAGCCATTTCTTCTAGTGATGACCAGGTCTAATTATCCCACCCAATAATCCTTTGCAAAATATTGATACTGGTTTACTAGCAGCATGCAGAGGATAGGAGTGTAGCATGTCACAGCTATGCAACATGTGTATGCAGTAGTAATGGGGTATATAGCGCAATAAGTGTTGAGTGTGCATAAATGTCTATGTAGAACAGCAAAAAGTTCAAAGAGTCCAGTTGGAGTGTTCAGGGTAATTTTCACTAATCTCAATGCACCAGATTTAGCACCTCTAAAGAGACTGAATAATCTCTAGGCAAACAGATAAGAAAAACAGCAGTATGCAACAAGTAGTCCCTATTCCATACATCCAGTTGGCTGATGTTGAAATAATAAAGTGAACCCATAATTATTGATGACTAAAACATACAGTAACTCTGTTATAGTTCTAGAAAGTTTACATTTATTTTTCTGAAAACATATTTTTTTCTCCAAAAGTGTTGATCAGATGATCTCTGCAGTCTTCCATCTAGAGCTAGGCATTGTGTGAAGTAGAATGGCATACACATGTTGCATACAGATAAGAAGAACAGCAGTGCGCAATCTGAGTGCAGTATATTAACAGATTTATTGTGGTTAAAAGACAAATGGCAATTTACATAGTGACAGCTAAAATGAAGCTCATCACATAGTAAGGGTTTCCGATGGACAGTCTCACAACAACAGGAAACCTCAGACCAATATAGGAGTACTGGGTGGATGGATACGCCTGCAGGACCAAGAAAACACATCTGGGGGCACCAAAGTAAATGCAGCATTAAAAGTACTAAGAAATACTTGCAAATTAGTAACATGGAAAGAAGAAAATGCATGTTTTGTATGTAATCCGTGAGCAGTTGGCTCGTGCATCTTAAGCTTGAGAAAGAGGCATGGGCGGCCTTGAAATGCATAGCTCCGCCCCCCCAACTTTCAGGTAACATCACTTCTGGTCTGCTCTGCCTCTCACAAGTAGCTCTCCACCACCTTGTTGGTTTCTACTTCCTCATCTAAGCTGTTATCTAGCCTGAAGTCCAAGCTTTACAGGCTTCAGGTTGATAGGAGGAGGCTCCCCATCCCAGATGCATAAGCTGACCGCTCACTAATTACAAACAAAAAGTACCTTTTCTTCTTCCCATGTGAGTTAATAATTTACAAGTATTTCTCAGTACTATTAATGCTTCAATTAGTTTGGTGTTCCCAGGTGTGTTCTCTTGGTCCTGCAGGCATATCCATCCACCTTCCGCCCAGTATTCCTATCTTGGTCTGAGGATCCCTGTAGTTGTGAGACTGTCCATCGAAGCCCTTAATATGTGATGAGCCTGATTTTAAGTTGCCATTTGTCTTTTCCTCACATAAAATCTGTTAATATACTATACTCAGATTGCACACTGCTGTTCTTCTTATCTGTATGCAACATGTGTATGCCATTCTACTTCACCCACAGCCTAGCTCTAGATGGAAGACTGCAGAGATCATCTGATCAACACTTTTGGAGAAAAAATACGTTTTCAGAAAAATAAATATAATTCTAGAACTATAACAGAGTTACTGTATGTTTTAGTCATGAATAATTATGGGTTCATGTAATGTTAAGTTATGTCTTGTTTCGAATTCTATGTCATAGTTGTCTCTCTTCTCTTCAGTGATACAGGCTGTTGGGATTCCTATAGAAAGAGGGTCAGAGAGAGAGAGTACATCCTCTTGAGACAGTGGCAGTAGTATGTTTGTGCTTCAAAAGAAAAGTGGTCCAAAAAAAAAAAAATGGGCCCCTTAAATTGTAGCTTGGTATTGAAGGACCAGGCTCTTTCATGCTTTCATTCACTAGAAAGGATGTAAAGTATGAGGGTATTTATATCCCACAATGTTACCCTCTGCCTCAGTATAGAAAATAAATACATTTAGAAGCAAAATATTCATTATGTAAAATATTTTATTTTTAATTTCCAATATCTGTTTTGTTACTGGATTAATAGGTTTTTCAGTTAACCCAGTTGAAAAAAAGCCATAAGATCCTCTTCTTACACATACTCCTGCATTACCTTGATTTAAGGCATCAGAAAAGTCACTGAGCTGTTGTTTAAGAAGTAAGGCACATGCACTCTTCTTGTTGAAACACCAACCCAATACTTATGGGCCTATAGGCTAGATTCTGTATAATAAAGGGCCAAATATCCCCCAACCCTCTTATAGGCATTTTGGCGTAAGCAGTTCCAGCATTAATTAATAAGATTGTAGGAGCAGACTCAACCAACTTCCAGGGGGAGTAAAAGTTTGCTCATCTCAAGTGCTAAGGAGGTTAGTTAGCTATCAAGTTTGTAAATGCCAAAAAGAGTGTGTAGGAGATGAATGGCAAAAGATGGACATTCCCAGAATGCCTTATCTCCAAAGAGAACAAGAGTGAGCAAGATGGGTACCCTAACAAGTCCACTTGATGTTCCATGACAGGATGTCTACCAGTCTGCATTAGCATGTCACCATGGACCTATGTAAAAAAGATAATTAAACCACGCTCCCAAAATAATGAAAAGTGAAAAAATACATAAAGTGCAGTGCCTGAAAATGGCCAACAGGGGCCGCCAGAATACTAATTGTAAGTTCATAAAAATAAGTTAATAAGAATAAAGTGCAAGTGAATGAAACTGTATTAAACGTCCAATGATAATAATAATAGAGTGCAAATTCAGTCCGTATGAATTAAAATGCAGATCAATACATATAGAAGTGGCTGTGATTCATATAAGCAATGTGCAAATTCCGCAAGGTATCCAGGAGAAACAAGGGGTGACTTCAAACCTCCACCATCACCATTCACACACCCTACTCACCAGATGACGATGATTATAGGGATCATATGCGCCTGTATAGATATCCACAAATGCCGGCCATCAGCTTAGCGTAGAACCAGGAAGGATCTCCATATCTCCAGAACTATGGGACTCCATAACTAGAACTATGGGACTCCAGAACTATGGCATTTTTTTAAATTTTCATTATTATCATTGATTTTTTTTGGGAGCACGGTTTAATTATCTTTTTTACATTTGTTTGACATTCTTGTCCTTACAATGAGCAGCCCCGACACAGCTTATTCACCCATGTGCACAGGTATAAGAACCCATTGTGTGGTTCCCCATAATTCCCACCATGGACCTATAATTGGCCCTATCCCACCCATCAGGTTGAAGGCTGATATATTTTCATTTTATCTTACAATCCAAAAGTCTCTGCACAACCTGCACTAAGGAGAATAATTGTATTAGTGAACATTGTAATCTACTGATGTAGAGTGTATCATTTATATTTTACTTGAGTGTCTAAATATACATTATATTACCAAAAGTATTGGGACACCTGCCTTTACATGCATATAAAATTTAATGGCATCTCAGTCTTAGTCTGTAAGGTTCAATACTGAGCTGGCCCACCTTTTGCAGCTATAACAGCTTCAACTCTTCTGGGAAGGCTGTCCACAAGGTTTAGGAGTGTGTCTATGGGAATGTTTGACCATTCTTTTAGAAGCACATTTGTGAGGTCAGGCATTGATGTTGGACGAGAAGGCCATGGCTCGCACCCTTCGCTCTAATTCGTCCCAAATGTGTTCTATCAGGTTGAGGTCAGGACTCTGTGCAGGCCAGTCAAGTCCACCCCATGTCTTTATGGACCTAGCATTGGTCAAACATTCCCATAGACACACTCCTAAACCTTGTAGACAGCCTTCCAAAAGATTTGAAGCTGTTATAGCTGTAAAGGGTGGGCCAACTCAATATTGAACCCTACGGACTAAGACTGGGATGCCATTAAAGTTCATGTGCGTGTAAAGGCAGGCGTCTCAATACTTTTGGTAATTTAAATGTATCGTCATGCATCACACCCCAGCACTTTAAGAGAGAAATAAAAAGAATCAGAAATATCTATATTTTGCTTAACACATCAGTTTGTTTATATAAAGGTTGTAGTAGGTGGCAAATTCTGAGCGCTTAAAAGGAAACCTACATCATTCATGTCTCTTTATTTTAATTGGTTTTCCTTGACAGCTTGTTTGGCAGTGCACCCTGCAGAGATCTTACAGACTTTTACACTGAGGTATCCACTGCTCAGACATTCCTGCCTGGAAAAGGTGTGCATAATTAATAAATGTATTACTGCGTGATTTATTACCAACATTATGTATAATTAATTAGGATCTTAAGTGCAACAAGATAGCGTTCCGTTATTTCTCATTTACATTTGAAGTAGCAGGTTTCAATTTTATGACAGGACTACACAATTTTTCCCTTTAAAAATGTAAAACTAGAAAATCAGAAAATAAATGTGCTAGTTGGAAGAATTTTTAGAGATACGTCTTATTATGTTAATTTTGTAAAGGTAAATCATATATGTAACTGTGACTACTGTTCTATGATGAGTGACTGTAATGGAAGGGAGGAACCATGTTATGCAGAACAAGATGATTATGTAACCACTGCCGACCCATTCTTTTTTATTAATGTATTAACAACTGATAAACTGTTAGAATGATTACAGAACCCAAGAACTATCATTTTATTGCTTTTAACGTTTGCAGTGCAGTATTTGATGAAGCCCCTCATTTACCAAGGTTCCATTTCATTACAAGATGCTGAGGTGACCTCTGGATGCAATGACACTGACAACAATGAAGTGGCTACAGTTCCACGCAGAAAAGGTTTGTGAAGATATCAGTAATAATCAACCATCATGCGTGTGTCACTATGAAATTAGTAAATATGCTTTGGCTTACTTTTTTGCTTTCAGAAAAAAAAGATGAAGCATAAATTTTAGTTTATCAAAGAAAACATACCTAACGGCCTTTAATTAATAAGACAAACAGCAAAGAACCGAGTGGTAGCTTTTGCCAGCCAATTATAAATCACATTTAATTGGTCCAACTGCACCAAGCATCTGGATACCACTGTGCTTCATGCCATGCTATTTCAAATTTCCTATAAACATTTACATAAAAGGTGTTTAACAGGAACCCTTTGCTAAAGTTCCACAGTTCTAGCTACTATGAGATGAGAAACTGAAAATAGGCTGTCCCATTCTAATATGATGAGCATTGATAAGGAGTTACCCCGCTCCCCTCTAGTTTTGCAAAGAGGTATTTGGATATGAAGGCTTGGTTTACCATTTGTGTTTCAATTCATCCCAAAGGTTTTCAATTGGGTTGAGGTTATGGCTCTGTGCAGACCACTAGAGTTGCTCCACACCAAACTTGTCAACCCATGTATTTATGGACTTGGTTTCATGCTGCTAGGACAGAAAAGGATCTTCTCCAAACTGTTGCTCTGGTTGGAAGGGTCTAAATTGTCTCTGTATACTATAGCAAGACTTTTTTTACCTTACTGGAAACACTTGAACTCAATACTTTGGAGGGGTATCTACCTTTTGAAACTCCATATTTCCATCGCACACATTCCTGGATAAAGCTTCAGAAAGACTTGGGTGCTGCAGCAACAACCAGCTGGAGACTGGTTCAAAGGTCACAATGCAGATATTTGCCAGCACACCCGCTTTGCTGGCAAATATCTACATACTTTTGGTCAAATAAGTAGGTGTGATGGTTAGGTGTTCACAAACATTTCGCCATTTAGTGTAGGAAGAGGGAAAGCCTTCCTTACCACTGTTGATCATTTTGGTCTGTCTATAGTGACTAGACCTTAAAAATGTTTAACTGTTTGTAATGAAAGCATAGTAGAAGGTCCAGTAAAGCTCTTAATGTCAGAGAACGCACACCAGTGGTGCTGGTAAAAGATCATATGGGGTAGTAAATTACTTTGTTTGGCTGTGTTTCTTGGATGAAGAAAAAAGGGAAATGGAAAGAAAGAGGAAGAAAGGAAATGGTGGAGGAACTAGACTGGTTAGACAGACCCATCAATTCTATAATAATTTGAAAGTTTTAAATCAAAGATGTCTTTTCAGATTTTACCATAATTCCATTTAGAACATTTCATGTGGTTATTTAAGTGAACTGGATATATTACTATATTACCCATGTGTAAACTAATATATTGTATGAGACGAGCTGAAGCCAATCTGTCATAATATTTGACTGGGCAGTCTGTCGTTGTGCGATTCTGTGCTTTATTCAAATAGTTAGTTATCGTTCTAGACAAACCCTTTAGGAAGCTGCCACCCTGTAGTGATTGGAGTCATCAGGTAACACTCAGTGGTTCTCGGAGCAGCACTTTTTGTGTATACGGGTCACATGAACAGTACAGTGACATAAATCCATGGCAAAATTACTACATATAAACTGACTAGTCTTATTTTAAAAGCAACTCCTCCTGCTAAAATCAAAGCAGCCAGGGATCCCCGGCAATGACATTGACTAAATATAGCCATGATCCATGACTGGTTTGTTTGCTTAAAGCATTCCAGGATCTGTCATTTAGCAGTGTTAATACAATGGGGTGACATCATCAGATAGGAGGTCATCATGGCGGTGTGGAAAAATCATCAGGCATGAGATCATCATGATTGAGGGTGGATCCACAATCGCTGGATCATGTAGTTGATGATAGATTTACATCAGAGGATACTTTTCACATTTTTGGGGGGGTATTTTTAGTAAAGAACTTTGTCACCGTGTGGATGTGTTCATATGAGTTATGGGGGAATATCTAAGGGGCCTCCTTATCATAAAGTTTGCTTCTATATTCCAATAAGTCCTCCCCAGAAAACCCTTACATCCCTTTTGGGAGACTGGAAGTGGGGAAGATGCCCTTGTCCTTCAACAAGGTACCACCAGTGTTAAAAGGTAAGTGGCCTGGTGTGGTTCACGCGGCCCACACACTTGCTGCCAACACCATTTTTTCATTTTTAATGTGTACTGTCCCTTTAAGAAATTGAGGAAAAGGGCGCTGTGTTCCCCTTAAGTTTTCAGCCAGGCTCCGCTCCAGGGAACATGTACCAATGCAAAAAAAAAAGTTGTACAAAATCAATTTTGCCAGGAGCTGTGATTTTTTTGAAGTGAAACATTACAATTGCCTAATTCCTTAAAATAACATACCTGGGAGTGCCCTAAATGTGCCTGTGAAGGTGGGCATCTATGTGAAGTATAAAGGAAAAAAGTGTTTAAAATGAGATTTTATGTCTGGCTGCCAGCAAATGCCATTTCATTGCAACTTTCTTAAAAAAAAAACAGCAAGCAGACCCCTCCAAGGGTCTGCTATGTATTGTGGGGGGCCATTGGAGGGGACTGTGTGCTTTTTTTCTTTTTAAAAAAGAAGATGGCAATTAAATAGTATTTTCTGGCAATTTAAGCTGTATCACTATTTTTGTCAAATGTCACTCTTTCTGTTGCACATCCTTCAGCAAGAGCGAAGAAAAAAATGTCCCACTGAAATACATACCAAACCCTTTCAGTTTGGTTTGAGGAGGTCTGCAGTCGGGGGGGCTTATCATAATCTGTAATTCCCCTTTAATACTAATGGAGCCCACAAGATAGTGCCCCCCCCCCACATGAATTAGTAAGGGTATACATAGTACTCCTACTCATTCACACAAAAAAAAGATGAACCCTAGAAATAGACATCCAAATGTTTGGCAAATCCTCTAAAAATAAAGAATAAGAATCCCCAAAAAGGTCTGTCATTGTAAATCTATGGTCTGGCCTCACCACATGACCCAGCACACATGACCAATCACAATGATACCACTACCTGAATGACAGCTCCCCAAGCTGTAAGCAGCTATATAAGAGAAGGAGCAGGAATAGCAGTGGCATTATACTTGGGCAGTAGCCCTATTTGGGCAGTGCTATCCCTGCTCCTTTGCTTACGTGGCGGGGGAATTCTGACCATAAAGAAAACGTGCCATGACATCAGCAGTTCCTAGGAACGTGGTGGGTGCAATCACTTCCAATGCTTCCTTAGGAACCAGAGACAGCAAGAAACTGTCATAAATATAGAAGCAGTAGAAATACTGCCTTTTATATATGATGCTCGGCTCCCACCAAACAAGGGGCTGTATAGGCAAATGTTCAGGTATTAGTCTGAATGCCTGAACAACCAAAGTTTGGTCCAATCCTAGGTACTAAATGAACTCATGGCTCATCCCTAGTGCCTGCAGCAGTTCCCCTCCCTCCCAGTAATAGGGTCTCTTTAAATATGAAAAAACACCACTCACTATTACATTGCTTTCTCTTCCCTGAGAGTGATAAACCCACCAAGTTAATTGTTTCCCAAAACAGTGTCATTCAGGACATGCATTTGGTGATAACTGCCCCAGTTGTCAGTGTGCTTATATCAGTTCTCAGCCAAACTTTCAAGCCCTCAAATGGCTGGTGCCATAGCTGAGCAGCACCACCTGCAAATCTAAACAGAGGCTAAGATGGCCCCTTATTCAACTGGAAAGCTAAGGAGAGTTTAGTTCCACTTTAAGACAGGGAGATTGGGTGGCCTCTGGCTCCTTACATCTCTTGGGGATTCCAGCAATGAGCTCTCTGCCATGGCTAGTAACTCTCTTTTTTTAAACCGTCTTGGGACTATGGGTGTTTCCACCTATCTTTGAGAGTTTCCCTTTCTGCCATTGGCATTATCTAAAATATACACTCACTGGCCACTTTATTAGGTACACCTTGCTAGTACCAGGTTTGGCCCCTTTTTGCTTTCAGAACTGCTTTAATTCTTTGTGGCATAGATTCAACAAGGTGTTGGAACATTCCTCAGAGATTTTGGTCCATATTGACATGATAGCATCACACAGTTGCTGCAGATTTGTCAGCTGCACATCCATGATGCGAATCTCCCATTCCACCAAATCAAAGGTGCTCTATTGGATTGAGATTGAGGATGGATCCATGCTTTTATGTTGTTTATGCCAAATTCTACCATCTTAATATCACAGCTGAAATCATGACTCATCAGGCCAGGCCTCGTTTTTCCAATATTCTATTGTCCATTGTGGTGAGCATGTGTGAACTGTAGCCTCAGTTTCCCAGCTGACAGGAGTTGCGCCCAGTGAGGTATTCTGCTGCAAGGTTTGATGTGTTGTGTGTTCAGAGATGCATACCTTAGTTGTAATGAGTGGCTATTTGAGCTACTGTTGCATTTCTATTATCTCAAACCAGTCTGCCCATTCTCCTCTGACCTCTGGCATCAACAAGGCATTTTCCTCCACACAACTGCTGCTCACTGGATATTTTCTCTTTTTTGGACCATTCTCTGTAAACCCTAGAGATGGTTGTGTGTGCAAATCCCAGTAGACCAGCAGCTGTTTAAATACTCAGATCAGCCCATCTGGCACCATAACCATGCCAAATTCAGTCACTTAAGGTGGAGTCCCCCCCCCACCAACATACTGTAGCTGCTGAGTTTTAATATTAGGACACTTACCTGTCCTGGAATCCAGCAATGTCGGCACCACAGCCGATGTTTCCATCAGCTCTCGGGTGCTGCTGCCGCCATTCTGGGTAAGGGAAACCAGCAGTGAAGCATTTCGCCTTTACAGCTGGTCCCCTACTGTGCATGCGCGAAGTGCGCTGCACTTTCTGAATAGCCCCGCAGCAGAGGAAGGAGGAGGAGGCCGAACTTCTGAGTGATCTTGCCTTGGAAGTGGGGATGGATACCTGTCAAAAACAGGTACCCGCTCATCCCGGAAAGGTGCCAAATGTGGCATCGGAAGAGGGAGGAGGCAGATAAGAAGAGCTTCCACTTTTGGGTGGAAATCCATTTTAAATCCCCTTTCTTTCCCATTCTAATGCTCGGTTTGAACTTCAGCAAATCATCTTCACCACGTTCTAGATGCCTAAATGCATTGAGTTGATGCCATATAATCAGCTGTTTAGCAATTTGTGTTACCAAGCAATTGAACAGGTGTACCTAATAAAGTGTCCAGTGATTGTAAAGATCACAAATCCAACATAAGGAAGGAAACCTTCTCCTAATGGACCTAAAGAGATGTGCAGGCTTGGGAACTTGAGAACAGAGATCTCTTTACTGGAGTCCTAAGAGAGCTCAATCTTTGTGGTGGAATAAACCCTACATGATCTTGTTCAGGAGGTGAAAAGACCCTCTTATCTTTCAAATCTTTGCAAAAGAAAATTTATAGGAGAGGCCAAATACACAGTCATTACCAAGTCACCTGTTTCCAAACACAACCACTTTCAGTGCTGGTGAGATCTAACAAGGCAAAGTCACAGGGCTTTCAATGTATATTACATAAAGTATTATGGTTTGGTCATGTAAGTCAATGACTTGATTTAAATTTATTGCAAGTGTTTTTTTCTTAACTTAAGAAATGATTCTTTCATATAAAATGGTTTCAGTATCTTTCAGAATAAACACAGAAAACTTCTTGTTGGAAGTACAGGTGGAATATAGACAAGAATGGCTCCTAACCTGCCATGAAGGGTGGAACTCAGCTTGGGCAACACTTGTATGTAAACATCTAGGTTATATCAGGTAGGAAATCCCACTGCAATATAATGGAGTAATGTGTCAATTACAATCTGTTCTTTCAGGCTGGGTTCACACTTATGCGAATTGAATGTGGCTTTCCCCGCATCCAAACCACATGACAGGAGACTGTGACCGAGTCTCAATGAAGCCAGTTGAGACAGCTCCAAAGTGGCCATGGTCCGCACTGGAAAAGGCTCAGTTTATCTAGTATAAACTATAGTTCTATCTATCTATCCATCCGGATGTGTACAGTCCTTAACTCTAAAGTGCTATTGAGTGCAATACCGTGCAAGATAGAAGCGTGCGTAGATAATAAAAAAAAATAATAATTAATTATAAAAATACCAATAAATTGGGGCTGAAAATATCCCCTAAATATTAAATGTGTCTAAGATATAAACACAAACAAACACAAAACAATCACTATAATGAAAAGTGCAAGATAATAAATGCTGCAATATCTGCATCCAATATAAAGTTCAATGTCTATAATAAATCTTCTCTTAAAAAAAAATCTCCAGAAGGTCAGAAAAGCAGACTCCTTCACCAGGTGATGAGGAAGGGAAGAGATAGGCTCAGTGACACCCCACACTCTAGATGTAAGGACTGTTACCAGAGCCAAATGACTGCCTATCTCTAGGACAGTCCAAAAGGCAAGCAGATAGCCTCTGCGGGCATATTCCTAGGGATGGACCGGTCTCTCTGCACCTTAAGCAGGTGCACTCATTCCCAACCAGAACGTTAGAACCCCAGTTATGCCTTGGAAACGTATGAACAGAGGAAAAGAATCCAGATAGTGTAATAGCGTCACTTTATTAAAAATAGCTGGAACGCCAATTGGCTACTTACAATTCAGAAGTTAAAAACTCGCAATAGTAATAGTTTCTGGTCCGAATCTCATTCCCTTATTAGATGATTTCGCAGGGGTCTAGGGTCTAAAATAAATCCTAAAAAATCTGTAGCCCTTAACCTGATATTGAAACTTTACAAGTCTCTCTCCCCTTTTCTTGGGCGACCAGCTTACTTCCCTATTTGTGTATACATCTTACCGCAGATTACACACGGCTCTTTTCCTGTAACTACCCCAAACTATTGAGACATGTAGCAGACTTATTAGCTCAATGAGCACCCTTGCCTCTTTCTTGGTTAGGACGTATCAATGTGATCAAGATAGCTATTCTCCCAAAATTTTTGTATTTGTTCCGGGTCCTTCCAGTCCCTGTCCCTTCGTATTTTCTTAGACTCCTACAGAAATGAATAATTGACTACATTTGGGGTTCAACTAAACCTCGGACTAATAAGCGGACATTGTTCCTACCTAAACTTAGTGGGGAATTGGGAGTACCAAATTTTGCTGCATATTACAAGGCAGCTCAGATAGCAAGCTTAACTAAATACTATGCCACTCAGAAGATCCCCATGTGGGTAGCCATCGAATCAGTGGAGGTGGACCCCTTGTTCTTATCTAACCTTCTTTGGCTTCGGTCATCTGACTGGGGGACAATACAACACCCGATCATTAAACATTACCTTACACTTTGGGACACCCTAAAAATAAAACGCCAACTACAGTCTACGCATAACCCCATGCTCTCCTTTTTGAAAAATCTGGCATTCCTCCAGCATGGGAATCCCCTGCCAGCTTCATCCAATGGACATCTAGGGGGTTACTTAGATTATATCAACTAGTAGCGCGCACTGGTCTATCCCCATTTCCTACACTAGTAGAAAGGCATCAGATACCCAATAATGAATTGTTTAGATACCTCCAGATTAAGAATTTCTATACCCCACTATGTGCAACCACAGCACCGTTGACCCACCTTTCAATATTTGAGCAATTTTGTAAAAAAGATCCACATGCTAGGCGCCAAATATCTCTAATATATTCACAAATTCTGACCTCCCCAAATACCCAAAAAACCGAATTACACACAGTTGTGGGAGGCGGATATCGATTGTAGCTTGGACACGGCTGACTGGTCAGCTATATGGTCTGCCACTAAATCCTCTTCTTACAACTTGTACGCTATTGAAACAAATCATAGGGTCCTCCTAAGATGGTACCTAGTTCCGGCTCATATTGCAAAATTTGTGCCCTCCTATTCAGAAACATGCTTCAGAGGCTGTTCAGACCCTGGCACTCAGGTCCATGTTTGATGGTCCTGCCCAGTTGCGCAAAGATTTTGGAAAGAAATATTTGATCTGGCATCACGTATGTTCGATAAACAACTCGCACCTGAACCTACTATGGCCCTGCTTAACCTGAAGCCTGAAACCCTGACGAATAGACAATTCAAACTGCTCTTCCAGTTGTTAACAGCTGCCAAGCAGACTATCGCCAAAGCTTGGAAAGCCCCTAGCCTAAATATATTAGAAGCCAAGAATAGGATGACTAACTTCATGATACACGCTAAAATTGAAGCGTTAGATAGGGAAACAGACCCAAAATTTGAACTAGTATGGAACCCATGGATCTCCAAATGCCTCCCACCAGACTTTGACTTAAAAGTTCTCCTTCCATGGTAATGCCATGTTGTCCTGCTCTAAGGGCCCGGGACCAGCCGAGAGGACATCCTAGTGGACCCCATCTCTCCAACCTCCGCTTTATCCTTTCCTACATCCCCCTCTTCTTTCTCCTTTTCTTTTCCTATCCCTACGCCATACGCATGAACAGGATGTAGAATCTGTAGAATCAATAGCACTATGATTCGATGCTCAGGTTCTCTATTTTACAGACTGGGCCTAAATACCTGTTTAAACTACTTAAGTTCAATACCAAATTAAGGTATGTACAAGGTGGGACCCTACCCTACCTACATTCCCCTATCCCAGGAGCTAGCTAGATCCCAATTGGGGCGCCTGGGTCTAGATGGAGTTGGTAGGAGGTTGGATCAATCTTGCTAATCACATTTCAGAAGAGCGTTAGCAGGTTTATGTTGAATTTACCTCATTTTAAGACTGGCATTAGCTGTAAGTCCTGCAGTTGTAGTATGTTTTTCTTATCTGTGTATCCTGCAGCTGTATGTACACCATGCTTTATAACATGCTGTCTTAATATCATTGTATGGCATCTTTGATTTTCAAAATTAATAAATTGTTTGACAAGAAAAAATCTTGCAGTAGGAAAAAAAAAACGCCGGCTATCTACAAATGAACGCCCGTACTTTGGTCACATGGGGCACGATGTCGTAACCTGGCCATTTTTTTCTATGGAGTACCTAGAACATAAGGTTGCTGGACTCACATGAAGGTGTATGATAATTGGATGGATATTGATCATATGCATCTGTGACGAAACATGTCGGGCGGAGCTATGCATTGAAGACATCGCGCCCCATGTGACCCGGAAGTACGGGTGTTCATTTGTAGATATTCCTACTGCGAGTTTTTAACTTCTGAATTGTAAGTAGCCAATTGGCGTTTCAGCTACTTTTAATAAAGTGACGTTATTACACTATCTGGATTCTTTTCCTCTGTACATACGTTCCTGAGGCATACCCAGAGTTCTGACGTTCTGGTTGGGAATGAGTGCGTCTGCTTAAGGCACGGAGAGACTGGTCCATTAGGGTTACCACCTGTCCAGGATTGACCTAGACAGTTCGGGTTTGGAATCACGGGTCACATTATTCAGACTGGACTATGGCTTACCAGCAGGGTTGCTGGCTGTAGTTGTCTAAGCCTGAGAGTGTCTGTTACACTCTCTTTCAGACTGCCAAAAGCCAGCACTAACAATCCCCTTCCAAACACACACAAACGGGAGAGGAGAGAGCTTGATCTGCACCTCTTTCTCCCGCCCCTCCCCCTCTGTGTCTGCCCACACTCCAATCCCTGGCGCTGTACCTCAAAAAAGGAGAGTGGGGGCTGGAAATTTGAAGTCCAGCAGCCTCAAATACATCTGGATTAGAGGTGCTGACTGCCAAGGGGTGAGGGAGCTCACCATCGATCCCTGTCTGTGACTGAAGTCTCCCACCTTCTCTCTCCTGCCTCTGAGTACACTAAGGTAAATCAGGGTTCTCAGAGCACCCCTTACATCAGAGTTCCCCTTTACACCAGAGCCCACAGTGTTCCCCTTACATCAGAGTTCTCAGTGTTCCGCCTTAAATAAGGGCTCCTAGAGCATCCCTTATGTTAAAGTCCCCAGAGTTCTCCCTTACATCAGAGACTGCAGAGTCCCCCCTTACAGTAAAAGGGAACTCTGTGAGTTCAGATGTAAAAGGGGAGCTCTGTGAATTCAAACGTAAAAGGGGAACTCTGTTGACTCTGATGTAAAGGGGGACACTTGTTATTAACGTCATATGATTAGAAATGTTATTTAATAGCAAAATATATGTATAGTTTATACTAAAAAAAAAAAAAGAATTGAAAAAAAAGAAAAAAAACCCTACAGTCCATATGCCAGCAGAGGCTATCTGCTTGTCTTTTGGACTGTCCTAGAGATAGGCAGTCCTTTGACTCTGGTAAGAGTCCTTACATCTAGAGCGTAGGGTGACACTGAGACTATCTCTTGCCTCATCATCCAGTGAAGGAATCTGTTTTTCTGACCTTCTGGAGATTTTTTTTTAAGAGAAGATTTATTATAGACATTGAACTTTATATTGGATGCAGATATTGTAGCACTTATTATCTTGCACTTTTATTATAGTGATTGTTTTGTGTTTGTTTGTGTTTATATATTAATTAATTTAATACTTAGGAGATATTTTCAGACCCAATTTATTGGTATTTTTATTATTAATTATTATTTTTTTATTATCTAAGGTATTCATTTTGCACTTTATTCTACATTTGCACTTTTACATTTGCACAGTATTGCGCTCAATAGCACTTTATCAACTATTGATTTATTTAGATATTTGAGTTGGAGTTGCGCAACTTATGCTTTTAGTGTTCTGATTTTTGGGTGGTATTCCTGAGAGAGTTGCCGCAGTCCATTGTATTACAACACATTTACTCACATTCTTTCACTGAAATTTTTAGCGCGGTATACTTTCCATAAGATGGCTAATATTGCCTTTGGTCATGCCTCTCATGCACATCATGCATTTGAGAAATTTTGGGTTTTAGATGTTTGTGTTTTTGTTTTCTTGAGTTACGTTTAGGATTTTTGAACCACCATGCAATGCTGTATGCAAATAAAATTAATATCATTTTTTTAGAGATTTCCTTTGGTGTTATTTGATCACAACTGATATTAAAATAGAGTAAAATTCAGCGCACATATAGAAAAAGAGACAGAAGAACTTAATTGCAAGCCAAGCACTGAGAAAGGCAATTCATAACCTTAAATATATGCATAAAATTGATGGAACAGTGCAGCGCAAACAAACAGAAGAGTCTCTCAAACAGTAAGGACCATAGCCGTCAATATAGTCCTATTCAATTAGTGATTAAAACGACATTTAAGCGATATCTTCCAGCTTTTTTTGGCAACATCATGTAGTCATCCCGGTGAATCACAGTGCTTATATTCTAAAGAGCATGCAGGTGAAATGCACACGTGGATCCTGCCACCTCAGACACTCCAAGCCTCTCACCTCATCAGCTCGACCCGCAGGGGTCACATGGCATATATAAGTCACACGAGGTCCAATCCTGATAGTGCTCTCACTTATATTGGGGTACAGCCAAGGTGCTCCTCAAAGATGTTTCATATAAAACAAATGGAAGAAGATCTAGTGCTCTCTGTTTGTTTAAAAGACATTCATTTATTTAAAAAGAAAATAACTCACATGGTTCAGCACCTCCACTGGTGCGAGTACAGATAGCAGACTGATAAAAACTCAAAAGGACAGCGGTGGACAATGACAACCAGCGTGGCTTCAACCTCCAGGTACGCGTTACGTCCAATGAAATAAGGACTTCTTCAGCATGAGGTGAAGCATCTAAGAATCCATTTCTGTTTATATATCGTCATATCCTGATCATGTGACTACCGCTGCTTCCAATGGGAATATTGTTGGAATAATTGTATACATAAGTTGAACCGGAAGTGCACATCCGGGAAGGAAGTGAAAAATCCGTTCACATGATCTACTCTACCACCAATTGAAAATCCCCCTCTGCCTGTGA
>BLSH010144771.1:635888-657813 GCA_018402905.1 Glandirana rugosa | reverse complement strand
TTTCGAGATAAACACCCCTTTTTTCCTGCGTTTAAAGCAAGCCCATGTTGCAGCGTGCTGGCGCGTTAACAGTCAATTTCGCTGCGTCGCGGCTTAGCGTTTTTCCCGAGACCAGGATTTCGACCTTTAGGAAGGCCCCGACTTCACCAATTCGTCGAAAAAGTATCCCAAAAACAACATATTGGTAACTAAAAGTTACTATCTGATGTTACACCTCATATTGACTAGGTAAGAACATAACCTAAGCCAAAACAAATTTTAGTCCAAACAAAACCTGATTAAACGCCAATCACAATATCCCTATCACAAAAGATGCCATCAAACACAAGGTCCATCTCTGTAATATGGAAAGTCACACATTAGTCATTGGCCGTAGAGGTAAAGAAATCATATTGTAGTCCTTTATCTGACTTCGGTTCCAAACATATCACTCCTAAATTAACATGAAGGCACCGACACACTGAAAGGTATAATGTCTCTACCTGGAACACAAACTACCGTAGAAAACACTATCCCTATAACACTAACCGCAAATTAGTCCAAAACAAACCTGATTTTAAACAAAACCGAATCCAATACAAGAATGGATCAGTTATACTCCACATTGTAGTCTATCATTGAAAATCAATGGTTATACAACAAAAACCCTATGAAAAAGCTGCTTAACCACTTCAGCCCCGGAAGGATTTCCAGCTTTAGGACCAGAGCCCTTTTTGCGATTCGGCGCTGCGTCGCTTTAACTGACAATTGCGCGGTCGTGCGACGTTGTACCCGAACGAAATTTGCGTCCTTTTTTCCCCACAAATAGAGCTTTCTTTTGGTGGTATTTGATCCCCTCTGCGTCATTTCTGATCACCGCTATAAACAAAAGAAGAGCGACAATTTTGCAAAAAAACACAAATTTCTTACTTTTTGCTAAAATACAAATCCAAAAAAATATATAAAAAAACATTTTTTTTCACCGTTTTTGACCAATTTATATTCTTCCTCATATTTGCTATAAAAAAAATTGCAATCGGCGTTTATTGATTGGTTTGCGCAAAAGTGGTCGCGTTTACGGGTGATGAGAATTCATTTTTGGGGTTTTTATTTTTTTTAATTTTTTACTAGAAATGGCGGCGATCTGCGATTTTTAGCGGTACTGCGATATTGGGGCGGACATGTCGGAACGTTTTGACACTTTTTTGGGACCATTGGCATTTATACAGCGATCAGTGCTATAAAAATGCACTGATTACTGTGTA
Organism: Glandirana rugosa; assembly: GCA_018402905.1. Lineage (NCBI taxonomy): Eukaryota > Metazoa > Chordata > Amphibia > Anura > Ranidae > Glandirana > Glandirana rugosa. The sequence goes on along the minus strand of BLSH010144771.1, from coordinate 656,569 downwards.
AATGCCATTGGCAGTGAAGGGGTTAACCTTCAGGGAGCGCACTAAGGGTTAACTATGTTCCCTGGGCGTGTTCTAACTGTATGGGGGCTTGCCTAGCTGGGGAAGGGAAGTGGTCACAGCCTTCACGTACAGGAAGGCTGTGATCACAGCCCTTCCCCCTCACACAGAGCGGAGGTCCGTGTTTACATACACGGACCTCCGTTCATTCACTCAGGGGGGGGCACCACGGGTAGCCGGCGGCAATCGAAGCCGCCACACCCGCTCCCTGGCCCCCCCCCCCCGAACACAGTGAGCGCGCGCTCACTAGGCTCTGTATCGCGGCCACCGTCGTATGACGGCGATTCGCGTTACAGAGCCACTTTGTCGCCGTCATTTGCCGATCAGCCGTCGGCAAGTGGTTAAACATAAATGCCTACATAAAACTGAAAAATGTATAAAAACAAAGCAGCTATATCCAAAAAACAAAGATAAAACATGAAAACAGATGAATTGTATAAAGACGCTAAATCTGAACAAGTCAAACAAAGCTGGCTAAAACAGATGCAACAATCCTGTAAAAATGTCATGTAATGACTTATAAAAAGTTGCCCTTTTCAAACAAAAGTGTAAAAACAGTTAAACATGAAAAAACAAAAACAATGATGCAACGGAATTCAATATGGCATCTCAGCCATGTGGCTCTGTCGCTACTCCAAGATGGCGGCCACACCATGTGGGTTTCAATCACCACAACACAAAATGGCAGTAAGTGAAGCAGGAGAAAATGACGCCAAACACGTGATGGAAACAAAACGACCGCACCGAGGACCACCAACCACAGTACAAATACGTGGATTTCGGTGTTAGAACACGAAAAAAACGCATAACACAGAATTTATCAACCGGATTTGAAATACGGCGTAGAAATTAACCATCGTCACTGAACGCTGATTTTCAGCTGTACGGCGCCATTTGCCACTAGAAACTCAGTCCAAAACCGGAACAGCCATGTGCTACTCAAACTTCAGTGTCTAAAATAACCAACGGTTTCATTAACAACTGAGTTGTACTATAAACAGACAGAACCAGAGCTGAATTACAGTGTAAAAAGCACAAAACCTCTTTACGATTACAATACTGTGTCTAGACTAAATTTGCCGCCAAAAATCAAAAAGGCGCAATTCGTAAGCAAACATAGCACAAAAGACCTCTATACACTGTAATGTTAACACTTAAAGCTGAATAGCCGTCTAACAACAGATGTCTCTACCAAAAACTGAATTACAGCTGGGACTACGCAAAACAACATTACAACAAAAACGATTCTACTGGAAATGGAATTCAGTACAATAACAAACTATTTTCACTTGAGACTGAAATATTGCACAAAATCAAAGTAATTAAAACCAGAAACTGAATTTCCTGCAGACAATTACTTAATTCCACAAAATGATGAAATTCGGTTCAAAAGCAAGTTCTGCAGAAACAAAATTGAAATTGTAGCAGTTTTACAACAAAATGGTGGTAATCTCTCTTGAAATCTCTCCCCTTACAGACTGACTATACAATCTGAGACTCCAAACGAATTACCGCCAAAATTACAACATAGCACACACAACACTGGTACCAATCACGCCTTTAAAGCATATCCATAATCATACACACTGATCACGCACTCAAAGCATATCCATAATCATACTCACCGATCATGCATTCAAAGCATACAGTTACTCATAACACACACTTTAGATGTATTGATTAGGACCTATAGAGGACAAGTATAGGTTTTCTTCCTAATCAATAGACCTAACTACAATGATAACAAAGCAATTAAAACCCCCGCCATTATGCAAAAAAGAGGAAAAACAGGGTCTTTAACAAAGCAGAATTTACCTGACACAGTGGACAGAGAAAACAACATCCTGGACTCAGGACAGCAAAAGATTTCAAAAATTGAAATAAAATTGGTTTTACCAATAGCCGGCTGTTTTGATGTCCTCTCCGGATCGCTTCCTCCCTTCGGTCCGCTGTGATGGAAATTTCTGTAGGTTCCAAAAATTAAAGGCATATTTGCTGTACACAGAGAATACCGGTAAACCGACACTGGGAGACACTGTGACAATACATAATAAACACATCCTACATTTCTGCAACAGTTACAAAGGCACAGGGAATTTAATCAAATTTGATGGCAAGATGAATTCAGTATGTTATCAAAAAATACTGGAGGAACATTTGCATTCATCAGCCAGGAAGTTGTGCATGGGATGTACTTGGACATTCCAACATGACAATGACCCAATACACAAGGCCAAGTCGACCTGTCATTAGCCACAGCAGAATAAAGTGAAGGTTCTGGAGTGGACATCTCAGTCTCCTGACCTCAATATCATTGGGCCACTCTGGGGAGATCTCAAACATGCAGTTCATGCAAGACAGCCCAAGAATTTCCAGGAACTGGAGGCTTTTTGCCAAGAGGAATAGGCAGCTTTACCATCTGAGAAGATAAAGAGGCTCATCCACATATACCACAAAAGACTTTTCAGTACCAAGAGCGGTAACCCCGAGCCACACTCGGGATTGCATCGCTGGATCCAGGCAGCGCTACTCACCTTGTCCCCTGGATCCAGCGATGTCCCCCGCCGTGTCTACGGGCTGTGTCCGCCGCTCCGATGCCTCTGTGTGCCGGGCTCCGTTCCCTGCGAGCGTCGCGTCGCACGGGGACGGAGACCGGCGGGAAATTCAAAAAGTGAAACACACACCATACATACAGTACACTGTAATCTTATAGATTACATTACTGTATGAAAACATTTCACATCCCCTTTGTCCCTAGTGGTTTGCCCAGAGCCCTGCATGCACTTTTATATAATAAATGTCATTCTTTCTGCCTGGAAACATGAGAATGTCCATAGCAACCAAAAAGTGTCCCTTTGCGTCAAAAGTGGTTTTTGATCAGCTAGAAAACAGCGATAGTAAATAAGATTACATTATTGAATACATTTTATTACTATTATATTATTATTTTTGATAATTATTTTTAGTTATTTATTATATTATAATTTATGATTTCATTTTTCAAACTTTTTCATACCCGGGATGTCTACTAGACTGTTGTTTGGACAGATTTAAGCGAGTTATTCCTAAGAATTACAGGCCTACAATATAAAACGCCAAATTTTCATGCAAAATAATTGTACCGCTTTCAGCAATAAATTCCAGACTCAGTCATACCGCCAGGGAGGTTAAAGGGGGCAATACGCAATATTAAGAACTGGGGTATGTAAACTTTTGATCAGGGTCATTTGGGTAGTTTCTGTTGCCATTATGATTTAAAAAGAGTAAACACAGTTGATTGATAATAAAGGGCTTCAGCCAAACACTAACCATGAGTGAAAGAAACGTTTTTGAGCTATCATTCATATTCTCTGAAAAATGGCCAAGAAATCATAAATTCTGCAAGAGTATGCAAACCTACGAACACAACTGTATTCTTCTGCATATTTTTGGGGAAAAAAATCACAATAGGCAAATATTGATTGGTTTGCGCAAAAGTTATCGCATCTACAAACAATGGGATAGAGTTAGGGACTTTTATTTTTTTATTGTTTTTACTGGTAATGGCGACGATCTGCTATTTTTAGCGGGACTGCGATATTGCGGCGGACAAATCTGACCCCAAATGACACTTTTTGGGGACCAGTGACATTATTACATTGATCAGTGCTATAAAAATGCACAGATCCATGTAAAAATGACACTGGCAGGGAAGGGGTTAACACCAGGGGACTATCAAGTGGTTGTGTTCCCTAGGTGTGTTCTAACTGTACGAAGGATGGGCTGCCTGGGACATGACAGAGATCGCTGTTCCCGATCACTGGGAACAGAAGATCTCTGCTATGTCATCTGTCAGAACGGAGATTACCTTGTTTACATAGGCAGATCCCTGTCCTGCCCCTGTACATGGTGATCGCGGGTCGCCGGTGGACATCGAGTCCGCCGGACCCGTGGGCACGCTTGCACGAGCCACTGTACAGCTACAGCGGTTTGCACAGGAGAGCCGACCGGCAGCGGTATGACGGCGGCTGGTCGGCAAGAGGTTAAATAAATTAGGCTTATCTTGGCTGAACATAAGTCATTAAGAGTGCCTTCCATATTTTGTTTATATCTGACTCAGTTGGTGTGCTATAAAAACCGCAATCCGAATATGAAACTTTTCTTTAACTGAATACAACATTTGTTGTGTTAAATGGTATACTGCATGTGCTACAATTTCTTTAATTTTAATGCTCAAGACTCTTTCTTGCATGTGTCTGATAAAACATTAATAAATGATGTTAAAAACCAAAATGCATACACTGACAGAAGCAGGTGTAATGCAGTTAACATCATTAAATATTATCTAAATCCAGAACATGATTTTTACCACTTTGGATAGAGTATGCAATAGTTAAAGCCCATCATGTTATTTATTTTTTATTTTTTTGCCATCAGTGTCCCATTGAGGAGATTTCTCTTCATTTTCTGCTTTATAGGTCCAACAGGAAGTGGAAGGAAATCTCTCCAAAGTGAGAGAAATCCCCTCCTAGGCAGTTGTCATCAGAATGAGAACATTTTCTTTATTCTTTTCTACTAACAACTCATACATTTTAATTTGCCTTTTAGTCCTAGTGGCAGTATTTTACCAGGACAAAGGAAGAGTATGAATCTCCCTATTGGGGACACTGACAGCAAAAAAAAAATGGGGTAAAGGTAGAAAAGTGCCAGAAAGGTGTGTAAAGTCCACTTTTTTAATGAGTCTCATACAGGAAAATAGCCAATGCTTTTTGGGACTGAAATGGTGCCCATTCATGGCTCAGTAAAGGTTATGGTGCATATTGTACTTGTGAGCCTAGGGTGTTTTTAAAGGACTTTTTGCAGATCATTGAAGGGCAAGCAGCTTATACTTCTAACACCTTTGCTGTTAAAATGACCAATTTACATTTTCTTAATTTTGTAGTGCATTCGTTGTGTTAATTTTACCATTTTTATTTCTAGACGTGAATGTCTTTCTGGTCACGTTGTTGCACTGAAGTGTTCAGGTAAATCATTTCCCCTGCACTTTGCTCCTATTGTTATGTTATGTCCTACGTACATAAAAAAAAATGGTAATACGTTTCATTAAAGTAATTAGTATTAGTATTAGTAATGAAGTATGAATTTTGTCTTTGGATGCTTCCTGTATCCAAAATCAGTGTTTGGCCAAGTATAACTCCTACCTAGGACAATAGACTGTTGCCACCGTAGAGTGTACAATCAGATGAAACTGGAGGCACATTCAGACACAGTAAAAAAGAACAGAAGCAGAGGTACTTTCTCAGTGTAGACTGTATAGCATTTAATTAAGACAAAGTATAAAACCACTCACCTTTAAGTGAATAACAGGCATATCAGGAACATCCTGCAATGGTGAGTCCTTGTATACATTGGTGGGCTGTGCTCTGCCGTATCTCCTGCTGAAACCGAACACCGGCTCTGTGTGTGGAACGGGCCAGAAAGGGAGGCTGAAAGGCACATGGAGCGCAACGGCAGGCGTGTGCTGTAAGGTCACCAAAATCTACCGCAACGCGTTTCTGAGCATGCACACTTTCGATGACAAGGTCAGGCCCACTCCTTTCTCAAGCTTTGCATTCCTGACCTTGCCATCGCCAGCGCGCACGCTCAGAAACGCGTTGAAGTCATTTCAAATGATGCCACACGCCTACCGCTGTGGTCCATGTGCGTTACAGCCCTCCTTCCTGGCCCGTTCCACACACAGAGCCGGACGTTCGGCTCCAGCAGGAGATACGGCAGAACACAGCCTTCCAGTGTGTACAGAGACTCACTGTTGCAGGGTATTCCCGGTGTGCCTGTTTTTATCTGCTCAAATGTGAGTGGTTTTATACTTTGTCTTAATTAACCAATTCAGCTTCGGAAGGTTTACCCCCCTTCATGACCAAGCCATTTTTTTGCGATACGGCACTGCGTTATTTAAATGATAATTGTGCGGTCGTGCGACACTGTACCTAAATACATTTGATGTCCTATTTTTCCCCACAAATAGAGCTTTCTTTTGGTGGCATTTGATCACCTCGGTGCTTTTTATTTTTTGTGCTATAAACAAAAAAAGACAAACAATTTTGAAAAAAAAACAATATTTTTTACATTCTGCTATAAAACATATCCAATAAAAAAATGTAAAAAATCGAATTCCTTTATCAACTTGGGCCAATATATATTCTGCTACATATTTTTGGTAAAAAAATCCCAATAATCATATATAGATTGGTTTGCGCAAAAGTTATAGCATATATATTTTTATGGAATTTTTATTTTTTACATTTTTTTTACTAGTAATGGCGGCGATCAGCGAATTTTAGCGAGATTGTGACAGTGCAGCAGACAAATCAGACACTTAGTGACACATTTTGGGGATCAGTGATACCAATACAGTGTCCAGTGCTAAAAAAAATGCAATGTTACTGTACTACTGACACTGGCAGGGAAGGGGTTAACATCAGGGGTGATCAAAGGGTTAAATGTGTTCCCTGGGGGAGTGTTTTCTAACTGTGTGGGGGATACTTTGACTAGCGGGAAAGAGAGACATGTGTTCCTGCTTAGCAGAAACATAAGATCTCCATCATCCCCTCCGACAGAACGGCGGTTTGCCTTGTTTACATAGTCAGACCGCCGTTTGGCCTCTCCTGAGAAGGATTGCAAGGTCCCGGCAAACATCCGCTAGACCAGCTGATTGGCTACCGCTGTTTCCAATCACAATGGGAGTGGGTCGCCCCAGTGCATGTGCAGAAGGGCCGCCCTGTCGTAGTATATCTGCGTGGGGTGGTCCAGAAGAGGTTAAATGCTATACAGTCTACACTGAGAAGGTGTCTCTGCTTCTGTTCTTTTTTACATGTTTCTGGAGTGTGCTTCTGCTTTCTGGAAGAGGCTTGCCCTGAGTATTGGACTATCCTTTTAGGATCTTATCATTGGATGGACCCCTGATTACAATTTACCATCCCCTTGTTTTTACATTCAGACACAGAAACATACAAGGACTGCATAGGAGCAAAAGGGGCGAGATACTGGTTTTACTGAGGTGGCAGATGTGTGCTTTTAGTCAACTATTTCTTTAACCAGCTGCAGACTCTGGGCATACTAGACACAACCAAAAAATGACATCATTGTACACAGGGCATGTCTAGTATATCCAGTCCTTCTGCCCTGCTGCGTGGATCCCCCCTGTTCCAGTACATAAAACTTAATCTCTTATTAATCACAGCTCTGCATTGCTGAGTACACACAAAGAAGGCCCTGGCAGTAGGAGCAGTAAAAAAAAAGCAGTCTTTATTTACAACATTGCTCAGCCACGAATGCAGAAAGATACAATGAAACATTGTTTCATTTTGTATCGCTCTGTTTATTCATCTACAGATCAAAGGGATAAACGTCAATTTGCAGATAAAGTCAGTTAACCAGTTTCAGACTCTGGGCGTTCTACACACACCCCAAAAAAAGTTATCATTGTATACAGGGCGTGTCTAGTATGTCCAGTCCTTCTGCCCTGCTGCCGGGATCCCATCTACGACAGTACTCGGCAATTCAGCGCTGATGAATCATAGCTGCAGTATACAGAGAAGGTCCTGGCAATTGAAGCTCTCAAAAAAAGCAGTCTGGCAATGTTTATCAACAACATTGCTCAGCCACAAATACAGAACGCTGCATTGAAACATGGTTTCATTTTGTATATTCCTGTTTATTTATCTACAGATCAGATCTATGAACTTCGATCTGCAGATTATGTCAGTTAAAGCAACCTGACAAGTTAAAAAAAAAGGTTGTTGTTTTTTTTAAATGAAATGTTCCTCTGTTGAACCCCTTATTAAGCCTTAGTTTACTCTAATCAGCATTTTTCTGTTTTTGTTTGCACCTTGCACATTTTTACACCTTTTACATATATTTACATGCATCACACTGAAGAAAGCGCAAAATTAAAGAATAAATTATTTTCTTCATTTGTAAATAACTTTGCAATGCTTTGTTCCTAAATCACAATTTTAGTGTTGTTTTAAACAGGACAACTTACAGAATAAAATGCACACTTTTTATGTGCAGTAATACTATTTTGTATCCTATTTATTTATCTACCGATCAGATCAATGAACTTTGATGTGCAGATTAAGTCAGTTAAAGCAACCTAACAAGTAAAAGAAAAAAGTTGTTGTTTTTTTTTTTTATTAAATGTTCCTCTGTTGAACCCCTTATTAACCCTTAGTGTACTCTAATCAGCCATAAATAACTCCTTATTCTCCTTCTCCATTCAATTATAATTTTCCTGTTGATATTTTTTTTTTCAATTTTTTTAACTAGTATTTAAACTTTTTTTCTGTTTTTTTTTTTTTTTGCTTTGTTCATTAATAGTTTTACACCTTTTACATATATTGGCACGTATCACACTGAAAAAAGCACTAAATTTAAAAAAACTACTTTACTACATTTGTCATCATCAACTTTGCAATGCTTTGTACCAAAATCACAATTTTAGTGTTGTTTTAAACCGGACTAATTACAGAATAAAATGCACACTTTTAATATGCAGTAACACCATTTATTTTTAAACTCACACTGCAAAAGTGCCTTTTGTTTGGTTTTATTATGTTTAATTGCCTAAGGATTGTGAAAGAAAAAATCATTGTTGCAGGACAATATTCATGAAAACAATATATGTATTATGTTGTTATCTTAGGTAATGACAAAATGATAGCAGAATAAACAGGCTTATAGCAGAAATTTGAAAGTTGCTCTGGTCCATAACAGGTGTGAGAGCTGAAGTGGTTAATGAATATTTCATTAATGTAAATATAGACCTTAACTGAATGACATTTTGTTCTCTAAAGCAATGTGTATGATAAACAAATGCTGTGTTTTTTTAAATAATATTTTTTAAATTTATTTTGTAATATTGTGCTGACATTTTTGAAATCCTTTGTTGCATATCAGCTTTGCTAATCTCCCACAGCCTCCTTGCAGCCACCTCCTGTCTACCTGAATATACTGCAGCAACTGCTGCTTGGTATTTCTCAAGGCAGGTTTCCTGAAGGTGACAACAGTGGAACATTCCTGTGCAATGTGTGCCTGCACAGTCATGTGTAATCTCCTTTGGGACCATGTGTGACAGGATAACAATGCAGGAGCACAATGCAATTGTCTTGTTCAATTCTCCTTAAATTTATCTTCAACTATGTAGTGCAAGGGCCTGTCTGATTGCATACAAATTGAAAGTGTTAAGGTTTGACCTCATATAATATGATCTATCTATACATGATGGTAAATCTAAACATACTGTAGCTGCTGATTTTTAATAATAGGACACTTACCTGTTCTGGAGTCCAGCGATGTCGGCACCCGCCGCCGATCTTCGGTGCAGCTGCGTCCATAGTGGGTAAGGGCACCCGGCAGTGTAGCATTACAGCTTCATGCCAGGCGCCCTACTGCGCATGCCCGAGGCTCCGCTGTGCTCTGCTATTGGCCAAGTGGCCAGTAGCAGAGCGAGGGGGGAGGAGGGAGCCGGGCTGCTGGCTAAAGACAGGTGTCCTCTTCCCCCTCCCCCACGAAAGGTGCCAAATGTGGCACCTGAGGGAGGAGGAATCCAACCAGCGGAAGTTCCACTTTTGGGCGGAACTCCGCTTTAAGAACCCTTGTAGCAGGATCAGCAGGCATTTTTGTAAAGTGCATGTAAAGCCAAAGCTTTTACTTAGTTTATTGCTGTCTGTATCCTATTGGGGATATCTTACCAAATGGGACATCCCCTCTTAGACAATTGTTGAAGAAACAGAAGAACCAGAAAAAGGAAAGGAAAGAATACCAGAGGAGAGATCCAAAGTATAGTAAATCAGACATAAAGTTGAAGGTTCAGAAAAAGAGCAGTATACTCACATCTGTAGGGTTGCATGAAGCTCAGATATGGTGAGAGGCTGCTTTCAATGTTCCAGAAGAATGTGTACCTGACAATATAGGGATCCTGGTGTGCAATGAGGTTAGAGACTTCGACCCCTTAAAAGTGGAGGTCAAGTCAGCATAGGGGCCCATAATGAAGCACAAGGATTTAAGGTATTTTCATCAAAAGGTATGTATTTATTTGTCATAGAAAAGCATGCAAGTGGGAGGTGGGTAGATAGAGGGTGTGTCTCAGTCCCAATTTGTACAAACACGCAAGAATTAGATAGCCCACGGGACTTTTATGATACACACCAAAAAATCAACAAAATGTATTGTTTGCATAAAGATCACAACCAGTGGCGGCTGGTAAAGTTTTAGGATGGGGGGGCGCCAGGCACCAGCCTTCCTTTTTGACCACTCCCATCTCTTCTAAGCCCCACCCCTTGTAGAATCAAGCCACTCCGTCTCCTGTATTCCATATATTGTGTCAGGAGTACACAGCTCAGCATTACAGGGCACAGTATACAGCTCAGCATCACAGGTGGGGTATATAGCAGCCAGTAACACAGGTGGGGTATCAGCAGCCAGTAACACAGGTAAGGTATCAGCAGCCAGTAACACAGGTGGGGTATCAGCAGCCAGTAACACAGGTGGGGTATCAGCAGCCAGTAACACAGGTGGGGTATAAGCAGCCAGTAACACAGGTAAGGTATCAGCAGCCAGTAACACAGGTGGGGTATCAGCAGCCAGTAGCACAATGGCCCACCTATATCTAGATGCACACACGCTAGACACACAAAACGCATACACCCATACATACACAAATGAAAAAAAAAAAAAAAGCCTGTACATGGAAAGAGAAGCATATACACAGATTGGCACATGTACACCATTCATATAAGAAACCTCTATCCATACATACACCTCTAGCTACACACACACACACATGCTAGGCATACACAGACACAGGAAACCCATGCATACACACAAATGCAAAAAACATCATGCACATGGAAACAGATCCACATGCATACTAATCACATAAAACCCATAGAGAGACATGTGAATAAGAGAAGGTCCCCGTGCTGAACTCAATCAGGGAAGTGTAAAGTGCTGGGTAATAGAGGTGGCTGATAGATCTGGAGGCTAAGAGCTCTTTACCTAATGGTGGGACAGCAGCAGCGTGCAGGCACACACACAGTCCTGGCATCCAGGCTCCTCTCTCCTCTCCAGGTCAGAGCAGAGGTCGCACTCCGAGCCTCACAGGGCCAGTCTACTTCTCCTCTCTGTGGGGGGGGGATGAACGAAGGACAGCAGGGCTTGTTCATTCCAGTGCAGGAGGCAGAGCACAGAGTACTGTCTGTGTTTTCACTGTTCACATAATAATTACACACACATATATTGTGTGTGTGATACAGGGGCAGCGGCAGAACTGAGTATTACTTAGTACAGACCTGTGTGTCCCCCCCCCCCAATGGTCAGACTCACTTACTCAGGCTTCACATCACCCGCCCCTCCCTGTCTCCACCTCCTTAGTGCAGGAACAAATCAGGGAGCTCAATAGGCGGGCCAGTCCGGCATATCGAACCGTCCTAATGAGCTCCATTGACCAGCAATAGGAGCTGCCAAGAGAGCAAATGAGCGTGGAGAAACGATTTCTCTGTGCTTCTCAATGACATTTTTTATCATGTCTAGGACGGACGCCCTGTTGCTAGGTAGATTAGAAAAAAAATCACAATTTGCTGCTTTTTTCCTAATCTACCTAGCAACAGCATAAAAAAATAATTATATAGTTTATTTTTTTTTCTGCAAACTTTTTTTTTTTTTAAGCAACAGCAGAAAAAGATAATTATATAGTTTATTTTTTTTTTTTGCAAACTTTTTTTTTCTTCTGCAAACTGGTGGGGGGGCGGTGCCCCAGGAGCCCCTATGGAGGAGCCTCCACTGATCACAACATATATAAAAAAAATTCTACTTTTTTAAAAATCACATAGAAACCCTATGTAAAAACCAGGTGGTTTTGTAAGTGTCCACCAAACATTCAAACTGTGTCTGTGCTGTCGTTCTCGACGAGTTTCGCGAGATGATACATTTGCTTCCTCAGGAGAAGCACATGATCACATCTGGGGATAAAGAACACATGTAAGATAGCAGGGAGGAGAAAAAAAACAACCCAAAATGCCAACTTACATTTAATTTAAAAAATTGTCATCTCTCTTCACAATGATTTTCTTAAAAATATAAGCATGATTAAAAACTAATCAAAAATATTCAAGCATATAAAAAAAAACAAAAAGAACCACCCTCAGGTTCATCATATACTCTTGCCCCCGGGGTTTGTGGTAGGTGGGGAAATGCAAGGGAGGTGAGGCACAACCAAGGTGTACCCCTCCCTAGAACGCTGCAGACTTATTGATAATCTTATAAAGACAAACATGGAAGGCAAATCTTATTACAGGAACTCAAGCTTTAACTGGTTTCCGACTGGACTATAGCCAAAAGAGGGCTACAATGTGGCTCTCCAGTTCTGAGAGGACAGCCCATGGACATCCTCCCACGTAAGCACCTCCTGCGACCCTCCCGGGGCGCATAATGGGTCCAACATGTGACCGCTGTGTCCTTTGAACACAGCTGATCACAGATCACAATAAAGGGACAATCACAGTGGCCCTTTACTATGTAATCAGCTGTGTCCAAAGACAGCTGGTCACATATAAACAGACTTGCCGGTTATTGGCATTGCTTTCCTCACACGCTTACTCTGTGCAAGTCTGACAGGGCAGTGATAATCAAGGCACTTTATGGTAGCACGTAAGCCTAAGAACAGTGACTAAGGTGTCCTACTACACTTTCTTATGCCATGCTCCTAAAATTCTGAAACTGCACCATAGCTACTGTGAGTTGTTTAAAAGTTAACCTGGCTTTTTTTCTTCAATCCAAATTTGCAATTTCTGCAGAATGTGGATCTCGTTCCAAGTCTTCCAGGATTATTGGAGGGAGTGATGTCGCCATAGGTCGCTGGCCATGGCAAATCAGTTTATACCTTAATAATAAGCATGTCTGTGGCGGCTCCATCGTGGCACCTAAGTGGATCATAACTGCTGCACACTGTGTGCACAAGTAAGTGGTAAAAGGCAAGCTTTCTCTCATGTCCAAAGTATCATTAAAAAGGAGCTATTAGAATAACAACAATTAAGGAGCAAATCTAGGATTATTTCTCACTATTACACATAATATTAAGTTCTCTTTGACCCTTTCATTATTCTGGAAATGCCTATGGTCTGGACTGACTGAAGCTGTAGTTTAGTTAGTGGCCAATTTAGCTTTATACTAACTTTCAGATGTGCAAACAAATGGCAATCTCCTCAACCTATAGCTGGCCTTTACAGCAAGAAGCACATGGAAGGGCAGTGCATGTCAAAAAACAAACAACAATTCCCAGCTCACTTACCAGGCAGCCCACAGAAAACTGTATGGACCTTGTCTAACAGTTCATGTTAAAAACAGGGGTGTTTGCAAATGTTTGCAAATATATGTGTAAGCTGCAGCGGCCAAGTCACAGCATCCCAATGTACTGCAGTCCTAACTCTATACTTTTTAAAGTCTCCCAAGTTGGAACACATATATACTAATGGATAAATTAAGGGCAGGTATGCCTGGAGGGAGCCCACCCCTATTTAAAGGTACAGGGAGGCACTGGACACCCAGCAAAAGCGCAATGCCAGCTGAAGGTATTCAGTGTGTCCCCGCACTAATTTATCAACTGTATAAACAAATGGCAACCACTCATACCAATAACTAGCCTTTGCATCAAGAAGCACATGGAAGGGCGACGCATTTCAAGAAACAAACAAAGCTTTCTGATGTGTCAATCGATCCCCCCCCCAACTCCAGTGACACTGGTTTCAAACCTAGAAAACAACATAAGTGCATCCTTATTCAAGCATGTACAACATTAGGAATATGAACATTATCATTATGTGTCAGTTACTGGTATCTAGCAAATGTCCACCTTAACATGAATGATTGATGTTTGGTGTTAAGGGGGCAGTGAGCTACATTAACCACTTGCCTACTGGGCACTTAAACCCCCCTCTTGCCCAGACCAATTTGCAGCTTTCAGTGCTCTCACACTTTGAATGACAATTACTAAGTCATGCAACACTGTACCCATATGATTTTTTGTCCTTTTTTTCATTCAAATAGAGCTATCTTTTGGTGGTATTTGATCATCTCTGCGGTTTTTAAACAAAAAAAAGCGACTATTTTGAAAAAATAACATTTTTTTAACTTTTTGAGCGCAAAGGGGCGGGCGTCAATTGACGGCGCCCCGGCAAAATAGGTCCGTGCTGTGGCCATCAATCTAAAAGCTATAGCATGGATCTGAAGTGGTTAATACAATACTGTAGTAAGCAGAATATAGACAATTGTCCATAAAGCTTAACCTCTCTGTTTTATATGAAGTCCATGTGACCAAATCTGCTTACATAATGAATAATGGATAATGTATGATAGTTTAAGTGGGGTGCAGGGAGAAAATGTAAGGTTGCATGCATACAGCAGTACACTGATATTCCGGTGAAGAGCTGTGCGGGGGGGCTTGTCAGCACAAGTCTGAGCATTGGAGGACAGGCAGGCTATGTTCCCAGCACAGCCAGAAAACTGACTAGACTGGGGTTGGATGTGCTTCCATGCCTAGCATAGTCATTTGGAACAGTAAAGCAGGGGGGCTGGCAGGATCCCCAGGAAGAAACACAAAGAAAACCAGATACATTTTAACCCAAGTACATGCTACAACAGACGCATATCAGGAAATAGAAATGCTGGGGTAACAAGCACTTTAAATACTACTGTCATATCAATGGCAGTGGTATCTATGTTTTATTTGTTGGTCCTCTTTAAGTTACAGGTCTCCTCAAGTGTCCAGCTGGTCGGTGCTTGCGGGCATTATTAGCCACTCCTCAGTGGGACAGAAAGGCTCCGTCTCTGCAGTGGAGAAGATCATTTATCATCAGAAGTATGATGATAGAAGTCATGACTATGATATTGCCCTGATGAAACTGGACAAACCCTTAAACTACTCAGGTTATCTAACTATTATTATTTACTGGGTATACTTTATTGGGTTTAAATAAAAATTACCATAAAATAATCTTTAGTCTTTATTACCAGACAGATAACAGACCAACATCCTAAGTCATCAAGATTCACACAGCAATATCTTACACCAACCAAATTACAGTTTACTAACCACTGTCCACACCCAAAGTGGATGACATTTCCCCATAAAAACTGACCCTGACGAGGAAAAAATAGAACGAAGGGGAGATTGGGTGGGAGAGCAGGTCAGGAGATCCAAAAGGAAGGCTGAATCCAGAGGTGAGCCCAGATGACAGCCATAAGATAACTGATAGCTGACACAACCCAGTGACAGGGGTGGAGATACAGGTGATAGGTTACACTCATTGGCCAATTGTTTTCCTGCCACAGGATCTGTCACCGATGCAGAAGTTGACTGAAAATTTGGTAAATCTTCACCACCACACAGCACTGATCTTACGGTGCTGCTGGGGTTGACAACAGTTGTTGAAAAAGCTGTGCCACTCACCCGCCCCTTCTGTCCACCTTCTCCATTCATAGAACTCACAGTATTTACCAGAAGTGTTCTATAAGAAGGCAGTTCCCCTGAGGACGCACATTGTGGGAAACGCGTAGGGCGGAGCTATCCACGTGATGTCATGTCACCACACTGGTTTCCGTGGTGGCTATGTTTTGATGTGAGTTTACGAGCGGCATTCTATATATGTCTATATAAATATAACTGGCTGATTACTACTGTTGCTAGTGATTGCTTTGATGCTGCATTCGGTATTCACAATAAACTTCTACACTATGGTTCATTACCTTTATTGTTTGTTGAACGTACTGCTGCTCACAGGTGAGCCATATCAGCTACTAGATCCAGGAACCAAAGGATGAGGTGAGGTGCAAGCCCTCTCACTGCAGCAGCATGTCAGGTAGAAAGAAAATAGGATTGGCTGCACTCCCGTTGAAAAAATATAACAAAGTTCCTTTATTCAATAGTATAAAAGCACAAAACAGGTACAGGCAGAGGAAGGTCAAGTAGTTAGACGCGTTTCACACTCTGAGTGCTTTATCAGTGCAGCCAATCCTATTTTCTTTCTACCTTAATTGTTTGGTTGTGACTAAATGAGCTGCTCAGTGTCCCCTAGAGAGGAATAAGGAGTGGTTCCCATAAAAGAAGATGAATGCTTGGCTTCCATCCATCCATATTGTGAGGTGTGTTGGCTGCAAACTTTATGGCTGCACAATCATTTTGGTGAGTGTGCACTGCATGAGGGTGAGGAATCCTTGGTCACGAGTGTACACTGAATATCATTTCCATCATGGGTGTTCATTTTTATTATTCTATATAGGATTTTTGAACTATAAATTATTACACAATATGATCTTTCACTTTTATGGTAATTCATATATTTGACATTGCAATATTCCAAGAGGAATTGGATACAGCTAACCATTGAATTCTGACAACCAAACCACAAATTGATCACTAAAAGCATTGTTGAGCTCTATCTTGGTTGAGACAGCATTTATTTCTGGTGAGTTGCCAATTCTCCCACTGGTTACACATGAGGTGGTTTCAACATACAATCATTTTGTAACCACATATGAATGGTTTTATAATACACTTGGACTTTTTTCATTTATTCTTTAGTGCTGCAATTTTGTTGATTTAGTTCCAGTAATTAATCTGCCTATCCTCCATTCACATACTTTGCATTCCAGAAAATAATAATGTTCTATGAATAGAGGAGGCCAGGGGAAGGTGCAGACAAGTGGAACAACTCTTTCACACTTTAGATATACATTTCTTTATTGAAGCATTTTCACAAAGCACAGGGAATGCAGAGTGAAAGCACAGATCAAAGATCATACTTACAAAGTTAGATTGAAGAAAGACACAAGTCCATCTAGTTCAAGCAATAGAAAAAAATGCTTGTTAAAAGTGTAACATCATGTGAAAATGATTTTAAAAACATACTCTACAGAGGCTTATGCATAGATGGGGCCCTTTAAAAAGTAGAGTGAAACGTTGTTGTTTTCCTTTTGAACAAATAATTTATTTTTAAAAAAGTAATGCGATGACTGTAAATTTTACTGATATGGTTTTGCACAGACAGTATACGTCCAGTATGTCTACCCCAATACGACCAGGACCTCATCGCTGGTTCAGAGTGCTGGGTCTCAGGCTGGGGCCATACTCATCCTGACAGCAGTGAGTATCAGTATCAGCTTATAAAGACCTCTGACATTACCTCTGTCTATGTCAACAGTGCTTAGGTTTTTGCACCTTAAAGGGCAGTGTTAATCCTTTTTTTGCAAGAGGTCCCATTCACAGCCTCCACCGGTCGCTGTTATAACCATTCATAAAGAGCAGTTATAACCATTGTGGCTGATATGGCCTTCATCCAACTTTATATTTGAGTAATGAAATCAATCCCTTTTTTACAGTTAATCTTAGTCAAAGAAAACCCCTTGACTACCGCAGAATCCATTCATTCAGGAACCAGCAGCCATTGTCAAAAGAGGAAATTTGTTGTTAGTTTATCAATATCTCAAAGAAATTGAGGGCTGGTACTTATTTTATAGTAGACTGCTGGGCTCCCCAAAGTAGACTTTGGGCTGCAGTAAGATGGTTGCATCCTATATGTAATGTAGAAGATCCTCTCTGCACTGGGGAAGAAAAATAATTTGACATTATATTAACATATTTGGCTGCCTAACACAGGTGCACCAGTCAAAATAATATCAACTAAATGTGATTCTTTTTTTGGAGTATGCAACTTTTTTTATGAGAAGGTGCTACTGTTCTGTTTACATCGATCGGTGGAAGAAGCAATTAGGTGGGACCATTTATATGGGTAGTCATTATACACTATATTACAAAAAGTATTGTGACGCCTGCCTTTACATGAATTTTAATGGCATCCCAGTCTTAGTCCATAGGATTCAATATTGGGTTGGCACACCCTTTGCATCCTTAACAGCTTTAAATCTTCTGGGAACAGGAAGGGGCCATTCCCAAACTGTTCCCACAATGTTTGGAGCATGAAATTGTCCAAAATGTCTTGGTATGCTGACACCTTAAGAGTTCCCTTCACTGAAACTAAGGGGTCAAGCCAGACCTCTAAAAAACAACCCCACACCATAATCCCCCCTCCACCAAATTATTTGTACCAGTGAACAAAGCAAGGTCCATAAAGACATGGATGAGCAAGTTTGGGGAGGGGGAACTTGACTGGCCTGCACAGTCCTGACTTCAACCCAATAGAACACCTTTGAGATTAATTAGAGCGGAGACTGCGAGCCAGGCTTTCTCATCCAACATCAGTGCCTGACCTCACAAATGCACTTCTGGAAGAATGGTCAAACATTGCCATAGACACACTCCTAAACCTTGTGGACAGCCTTTACAGAAGAGTTGAAGCTGTTATAGCTGCAAAGGGGGGGGCAACTCAATATTGAACCCTACGGGCTAAGACTGGGGTACCATTAAAGTTCATGTGCGTGTAAAGGCAGGTGTCCCAATACTTTTGGTAATATAGTGTATATGATTACTTCATGTTTACCACCTTTAACCTGAAGGTGGAAAGCCCACTGCAAAGATTATGATCTGTGAACACTTATTCTTAAAGCTGTTTAAAAATTAAATAATACATAAAATATCAATGTTAAAATTAGGTAATGTTGAAAAAAAAAATGATAGTTTTCACTTTATATGTAAGTCTACTGGTGATTGTTATCCTAGCTAACATTCCCCTATAATATGTATTCTTTTAGCACATATGCCTCCAAGCCTGAAGGAAGCTATGGTGCCTTTAATTAGCACTAAAAAGTGCAATAGTTCCTGTATATACGATGGTGACATAACTCCCAGAATGCTCTGTGCCGGCTACCTTGATGGAAAAGTTGATGCTTGTCAGGTAAGGATTCACGAAATATATTTATAGTTTGGGCTTCTAAAAAACAGAAATAAAGAAAATATTATCACCCATAGCAGCCAATCAGGATTCTTTGGGGTTCTTTAGGTTTCCAATAAAAAAGGCAAGCAACAATTGCACTTTTGTTTTCCGGTATATTTTTTAAGTTTAGTCAATAAGCCCTCATACATTCCAAAAATGCCTATGATTTGCGCATTCCATGTTAGCTCTAGCAATGTATACATGACTAGGAGGAGTTTATGTGTATATATAATGTACCAAAAATCCAGAAAAAAACACTTGATACAAATGTTATAAATTGAGTTGCAGTTCAGTGAGTAAACATGACTTAGTACTTAGTGGAGAAACCCTTGTTAGCAAGCACAGAGGTAAGTCGTTTCTTGTAGTTGGTGACCAGGTTTGCACACATCTCAGGAGGGATTTTGGTCCACTCTTCTTTACAGATCTTCTCTAAATCCTTACATTGATTGTAAAGTCTCTGTGTTTTTTTTTTATTTAAAAATAATAAACATGTTATACTTACCTGCTCTGTGAAATGGTTTTGCACAAAGCAACCCAGATCCTCCTCTTCTCTGGTTCCTCTTCAGCTCTCCTGGTCCATCCCTCCTGTCGAGTGTCCCACAGCAAACAGCTTTCTATGGGGGCACCCGAGCCGAGTCACAGCTTCCTGTGTCCATTCAGACATGGGGCCCCGGTTCGGCCCTGCCCCCTCTCTCTCCTGATTGGCTAAGTGACTTTGATTGACAGTAGTGGGAGCCAATGGTGCCGCTGCTGTGTCTCAGCCCATCAGGAGGGAGAGTTCCAGACAGCCGAGGCACTCTTGGATATTGCTAGGATAGAGATGGGTGAGTATTAAGGGGTGCTGAGAGTGGCTGCTGCACAAAGAAGGCGTTTTATCTTAATGCATAGAATGCATTAAGATTAAAAAAGCTTCTACCTTTACAATGACTTTAAGGTTTCTTAAGGCTAGGCCACTCCATGACCTTAACCACTTGCCGACCGTCAATCGGCAATTGACGGCGGCAAAGTGGCGCTGTAAGGCAAATCGCTGTCATATGACGGCGGCCGCCAGATCGCGCACAGTGAGCGCGCGCCGCCGGAGGCGCGCCCGCGCGCTCACTGTGTCCGGGGAGGGTCAGGGCTTCGATTGCCGCCGGCCACCCGCGATGCCCCCCCCGGAGTGAAGGAGCGGAGGTCCGTGTAAGTAAACACGGACCTCCGCTCTGTGTGAGGGGGAAGGGCTGTGATCACAGCCTTCCTGTACGTGAAGGCTGTGACCACTTCCCTTCCCCAGCTAGGGCAGTCCCCATACAGTTAGAACACGCCCAGGGAACATAGTTAACCCTTAGAGCGCCCCCTGCAGGTTAACCCCTTCACTGCCAATGGCATTTACACAGTAATCAGTGCATTTTTATAGCACTGATCGCTGTATAAATGCCAATGGTCCCAAAAAAGTGTCAAAATGTTCCGACATGTCCGCTGAAATATCGCAGTACCGCTAAAAATCGCAGATCGCCGCCATTATTAGTAAAAAATAAAAAAAAAAATAAAAACCCCAAAAATGAATTCTCATCATCCGTAAACGCGACCACTTTTGCGCAAACCAATCAATAAACGCTTAGCGTTAGCCGCAAATAACTAACCAAACGCGTTTTCACCAGCGCAAATGTCTACTACTCTTAAGTAAAAACCCCAAAAATAAAAAAAAAAATAAAAAATGAT
>BLSH010144771.1:616549-635413 GCA_018402905.1 Glandirana rugosa | reverse complement strand
CCTCGAACTCTTACTAGAGTTTCGTCAACCCTGGTGTTAGTGGTTTGTTTGGTAACCATTGTGTTGTGTGACGGTACCTAACTTTAGGACGTCCCGGGTGTTCCAGGGGGAGGAGTTCTTCCGTGTACATGTCCTCCACCTTTGTAATACGAAACCCCGACAAAGAGACGAATTCCATGTCCCACTGAAACGGCGTAACTCCCCGGGTACCTACCCCGGTACATAACATTTTAGAACCTACTCTTGGAAGGAGGAAGTCGGTCTTGTGACTTCTACCCAGTAATTTACCCAGAAGGTCGTACTGTTACTGGGTTTTTTATGGTACGTCGCACGACCGCGCAATTGTCAGTTAAAGCGACGCAGCGCCGAATCGCAAAAAGGGCTCCGGTCCTAAAGCTGGAAATCCTTCCGGGGCTGAAGTGGTTAATGTGATTCTTCTTGAGCCATTCCTTTGTTGCCGTGGTGGTATTTTTTGGGTCATTGTCATGCTGGAAGACCCATTTAATGACCCATCTTCAGTGTTCTGGCTGAAGGAGGAAGGTTCTCATCCAAGATTTTACAATACATGGCCCCATCCATGGGCCCCTCAATGCGGCAAAGTCACCCTGTACCTTAAGCAGAGAAACAGCCCCAAAGCATAATGTTTCCACCTCCTGTACATGTGCCTTCTTGAGGAGGGGGACCTTGTGGGCCCTGCAGGATTTCAATCCATGGCAGTGTGTTGTGTTACCAATGGTTTGTTTGGTGATTGTGGTCCCAACTGCTTTGAGATCATTCTCAAGCTCCTCCTGTGTAGTTCTGGGCTGATCCCTCACTTTTCTCATGATCATCCTTACCCCATGAGGCAGAATCTTGCATAGAGACCCAGACCAAGGGCAATCAGTGGTTATTTTGTATGTCTTCCATTTGCGAATAATCGCTCCAACAGTTGTCTCCTTATCACCAAGCTTCTTGCTGATGGTCTTTTAGCCCATTTTAGCCTTGTGCAGGTCTACACTCTTGTCCCTGATGTCCTTTGACAGCTCTTTGGTCTAGTCCACGATGGTGGATTTGAATGGAAGAAAGAGATTCTGTGGACAGGTGTCTTTTATACACATAATGAGTTGTCGTTAGGAGCACCTTCTTAAATTGACAGGACTAATCTGTGTACCACATGAGCTGTGTACCACATATACACTTGTAGCCAGTCTGTGGGATCCAGAATTATTGATGGTTGGTAGGGGATCAAATACTTATTTTACTTACTGAAATGCAACTCAATTTATAACATTTGTATCATGTGTTTTTTCTGGATTTTTGGTTGATATTCTTCCTCTATCGTTGAAAACAGACCTGTGATAAAAATAATGGACACTTCATTTCCCTCTTACAAAATCTGCAGGGGGATCAAATCATTTTTTCCCCACTCTATTTGTATATATATATATATATATATATATATATATATATATATATATATATATTTATATAATACACTATATTGTCAAAAGTATTGGGACACCTGCCTTTACACTCACATGAACTTTAATGGCATCCCAGTCTTAGTCAGTAGGGTTCAATATTGAGTTGGCCCACTCTTTGCAGCAATAACAGCTACAACTCTCTTGGGAAAGCTGTCCACAAGGTTTAGGAGTGTATCTATGGGAATGTTTGACCATTCTTCCAGAAGCGCATTTATGAGGTGAGGCACTGATGTTGGATAAGAAGGCCTGGCTCGCAGTCTCCGCTCTAATTCATCCCAAAGGTGTCCTATCAGGTTGAGGTCAGGACTCTGTGGAGGCCAGTCAAGTTCCTCCACCCCAAACTCGCTCATCCATGTCTTTATGGACCTTGCTTTGTGCACGGTTCCAAATCATTTGGTGGAGGGGGGATTATGGTGCAGGGCTGTTCTTCAGGGGTTGGGCTTGGCCCCTTAGTTCCAGTGAAGGTAACTCTTAAGGCGTCAGCATACCAAGACATTTTGGACAATTTCATGCTCCCAACTTTATGGACCTTGCTTTGTACACTGGTGCGCAGTCATGTTGGAACAGGAAGGGGCTATCCCCAAACTGTTCCCACAAAGTTGGGAGCATGAAATTGTCCAAAATGTCTTGGTATGCTGGCATCTTAAGTGTTCCCTTCACTGAAACTGTTTTACCAGACAGGGATTGAGCAAAACTCTCCAACAGCAATAGAGGCAGAACAAAAAGTGTTTTTTTAGTAGAGTAGCGGAAAACTAAAACCCCTGTCCATGTTGCAGATTTTCCCCCACTTCCTGTCTGCTGAAACCATTGAGTAATTGTCTCCAACTACACCCTGTATTGTTGTTAAACCCAAAACGGGCACGAATCGCTGTTTTTAAAGGGCGGCTCACGCATGCGCGGCTAGCAGGAGGGAGCGTGCTACCAGCAGCGAGCTCTCATGCCCGCCGCCATTTGCAGGAGTGTGTCCGCGGACACTTAGGACAGATGAAAAACGGGGAACTGCCGATGTAAACACGGCGGTTTCCCGCGCTGTCAGGCACCATCTAAGAGATCTACTGATCCCTGTCACTGGGATCAGTTAGATCTCTTATGCCCCTGACAGCCCAGCCCCCTCACAGTTATAACAAGCCCAGGGAACACAGTTAACCCCTAGAGCGCCCCCCCAGGTTAACCCCTTCACTGCCAATGACATTTATCCAGTAATCGGTGTATATTTAAATTTCTGATTGCTGTATAAATGTCACTAGTCCCAAAAAAGGGTAAAAAATGTCAGACATGTCCGCCCCAATATCAAAGTCTCGATAAAAATCGCAGATCGCCACCATTGCCAGCAAAAAAAAATGTAAAAAGGCCAGAATTGAATTCTCATGGTTTGTAAACGCAGCAACTTTTGCGCAAACCAATCAATAAACGCTGATTTCATTTTTTTTTACCAAAAATATGAGGAAGAATATATATCGGCCAAAACCAATGAATACATTTGTTTTTTTTATTTTTTGGATTCGTATTTTAGCAAAAAGTAAGAAATATTGTATTTTTTTTTTTTTTGCAAAATTGCCGCTTTTTTTTTTTTTTGATGATCAGAAATGACACAGAGGTGATCAAATACCACCAAAAGAAAGCTCTATTTGTGGGGAAAAAAAGGATACAAATTTTGTTTGGGTACAACGTCTCACGACCGCGCAATTGTCAGTTAAATCGACGCAGTGCCGTATCACAAAAATTGCTCTGGTCCTAACATGGGAAATCCTTCCGGGGCTGAAGTGCTTAAGCTGGCTATTCACACAATGAATTTCATCCAGTTCCTGACATCCTTTGATTGTAGGCTGAACAGAGGCTTCATACAATCACATGCAGCCACTATTTGGGTATTCTGACAGCCGCGGGTGCCAGCTGTCAGAATACAATAGCCAGCAGGGCAGATTCCTCCATCCAAACAGTTTTGCATAAGGGGACTCCTTAAAGTTATTTTGCTCAGCCTAAGGGGGCTGAACAAAAGAGATGTAGAGTATGGCCAGCTTACTTGAGTTGTCAATAACATACTAAAATAAATCTCATGGACATAATTTTCCAATGTTCCAACATATACATACTTATCTTTGCTAACTGCTCTTCTAGAAATGACTGATCCAATTCACTTGTACAGCCTATCCATACCGTGGCCCAACTTTCCTCTTGCTTAGTATCCACTTTTAACTCAGTGATGAATAAGCTGATATTAACTGAACTGACACAGCGCTAAGCCTACAGTGATATTTAACTTCATGAATCACCTTTAGAAACTCTTGTTAAGATCTGTGTAGCTTTGTCAAACTGCAATTCATCATCTGCCAAAACGTAAAGTCTGCTATTATATTTACATAAAAAGGGGTATTCTTATTTCTCTATCTACATCTCCTCCAATCTATCAGAAGATTAGCATTTGTATAGTGGAGCTCTTTTCCATAATAATTCTTCAGTGTATGGTGAAATTACTGTTGGATTAGGCTGTCATTCATTTAATAAGTAAAGTTAGTAAAATACTGTATATAGGGCACTGTTTTAAGAATGACATTCTGAGATATTTTACTTAACACTGAAAGGTTTTGTCACTGTCCCATTAACTTTATGATAGTGCAAGGTGGGGGAGAGTGATTAGTTATTAACAACACTAACGCCCAAATCCACCTTTGTCTGTTGATTCTATGTTTTGTATAAATGGAGATTCGTCTCTTTCTCTAAACACCAGATAGACTGCTGAATACATTGTTTAGTAATGTACGTATTTTATGTTCTATTTTCTCATGCTCCGATATGCTGGCTATAAACTAGTAGATTTTCAAATGAACATTTGTTTAAATATTGTACAAAGATTTGCACGAAAAAAATTCTTTGTACAGTCATACTTCAAAATGTTGTTTGCTTTTAACATTTTTGAATGAATAGAATTTCCCAAGCGAAAACCACATGCACTGTTAGAAGTATGTTCGTTCAAGAAGTATTTTCTGTCCTGATAATTTTCTCACCACTGTGGGCAAAAATGAATGCCAATTTCACCCCACTAATGATTAGAAAATGGAAGAAACCTTCTTATAACATAAAAATGTCAAATTAAATTCTACTAGTATATGCCCAGCTTTATGTACTGTATATAGCCATATAAGGCAGGGGTGCTCAACCCATGGCCCCCGGCCACATGTGGTCCTCAGAGCCCTCTGATGTGGCCCGTGACCTCAAACTGAATGCAGGAGTTTTGGTGCACTTTCAGAAAGTGTACTGCACCCTCAAGAAATAATAGAAGTCCATAGCAAAGCGCAAGTAACCTGTAGGAAAACTGCAGTGCATCAGTGTGAATGCAGCCTTATAGGGGACCCAGAAGAGTAAGTGCTTGTTTACATTTGCGGTTTGGGGGAGGTAAAACCCCATAGTTGAGGCATGTTTTCACCACACCCCCCCCCAACCACTGGTATAGTGTCAGGGGTTACAATGGTAGACCCATGCTCCAGGGGGCTTGTGTGGCCTCCCTGTCACATTAAGTTTTACACTAGGACAGGAGGGGCAGCAGGGGTGGCATATACAGGAACCAATCCTCTCCATTTTCCTCCTTCAGCTGCTGAAAGCCGGCTTCTCCTCCCCTTCTTCTCACCAACATTTAGCAGCTGCAGGTGGAAAACCTTCATTATGCTATTCAGAAAAAAAAATTTAATTCTGAACCATTTCATTTCACTGTGACACGTGACCGGTTCCCCTCGCTCTTCGAAAGGTTGAGCACCCCTGGTATAAGGTGACTGATAAAACTTCCAGCAGTTCCTCAGGTTCTGTGCCATTTTACTCTCACACCCATTAGCTTACAAAGCAGGTATTCTCAGTTGAAGTATGATATCAACTTTCATCTGGGGTATGGAAATGTGCTTTAAAGTAAACCAGTCATGAGAGTTTTACGTAGTCTGCCAATGCCGAACCTTCCATTTGAGAATGTTCGTTCTTTTATTGGTAGATGCTAATGCTTTAGCAGTTTCTGAGGCATTGACCTGAAATAAGTATAGAGGGAGGCACTTCTCTGACATGGAGTTGTACACATGCCACAGCTTTGATGCCTTGCTTCATGGCTGTGGTAGAAGTTATACCTCCTGTCACATTTTGGAGGGCAGTACTGCTGCCAAAATGCAACCCATTCAAGTGCGTAGGGTCAAGTCCCAACCACCCTGCAACCAAGCGTAGTACACGTGGTTGCAGGGTGGTGGTGCAGCATTTACAAGGTTTCAACCAGTGGCGAAGAGGCCTTCTCACCCCCTATCAACTCCTCTCAAAGGTGATCCACAGCAGATATGTTTTCAGAGAATCAGAAAAGTCTGTCACACATCTAAACGTAGCTTTACTGCTCCTTTTCACAAAGCAAGTTTAGGAGTCATCCGACTAAATAAAAACAATGAATTCCCTGGGTAACTGATATCTTATCCCAACAGCTGTTAAATGATAGAGTAATTGCACTGAACCATATTTGTTCTCCCTGTAGGGGTTCATCTACAAACTAGTACTGTATGGTTAACAAAAAAGTAAAACTGTGAATGATGTATGAAAATGACCCACAACAAAAATGGCAGGTGCAGATCAAAGCTCCACCAGGTACTCTTGTACGACAAACCACTGGGAGTGCTGAAAAGGACAGAGCTCATCCCTGCTCAAAACATCTAGTAGGGAAAGGAAGTCCTAAAAGTTGCACATCACAGCAAAACCCTATAGCCTCAGACCAGGCTACAACTAGGCCACGCCCCCCCTCCCCATAATTAAGCTGTGGAGTAGAATGCATTGTAGGGCATGGCCTGGTTGAAGCCTGGGCTGAGGCTGTCATACACCCCTTACAGGGTTTTGCTGTGGTGTGTGACTTTTAGGACTTCCTTACTCTACTAGATGTTTTGAGCCAGGATGCTTTAAACAACTACACCTGGTTATCTGAGAACCCCTGCTTGTAATGCAGAAAAATAATTCCCAGACATACCCACTGCAGGTCCCTTTATGCCTCCGGTAAAAAAAGTTTTGGTCATGTATCAGATTCAACAAAAATTGGAGGTAATAATATCTGCTTATTCAGGCCAACATCCCTAGATTATGCAAACAAACTAGTTTTCCCCTAGGTAATAGGACTTTAAAGGCACAGGAGCGTCACAAATAGTTTCATAAAATTTTCAACTTTAATTGTATCAAAAATGTACATCCTTTTTTTCCCCACAAATAGAGTTTTCTTTTGGTGGTATTTGATCACCTCTGCGGTTTTTATTCTTTTGCGCTATAAAAAAGACCAACAATTTTGAAAAAAAAAAATATTTTTTACTTTCTTCTATAATACGTATCCAAAAAAATATATAAAAAACAATTTTATTCCTCAGTTTAGGCCAATATATATTCTTGTACATATTTTTGGTAAAAAAAAAATCGCACTAAGCTTATATTGATTGGTTTGTGCAAAGGTTATAGCGTCTACAAAATAGGGGATAGAGTTAGGAACTTTTACTTTTTTTTTTGTTTGTTTTTATCGGTAATGGTGGCGATCTGTGATTTTTAGTGGGACTGCAACATTGCGGTGGACAAATCTGACCCCAAGTGACACTTTTTGGGGACCAGTGACATTGTTACATTGATCAGTGCTTTAAAAATGCACTGATCAATGTATAAATGATACTGGCAGGGAAGGGGTTAACACTAGGGGGCGATCAAGGGGTTAACTGTGTTCCCTCAGTGTGTTCTAACTGTAGTGGGGATGGGCTGCCTGAGACAATACAGAGATCGCTGTTCCCGATCCCTGGGATCAGAATAGGGATCCGCCTTATTTACATAGGCAGATCCCAGTACCACGAACGAGGGTCGCCGGCGGACCACTGTTTCACATGCACGGACCACCGCACAGCTACAGCGATTTGTGCAATAAGACCGAACTGCCCACGTATATATACAGTGGCTGGTCGGCAAGTGGTTAACATATCCAACGTGTTTCGGAGTAGTCTTGACTCTTTCCTCAGAGATAATCCCTGGGTTTTTATTCATTTTCCTTTCCACATTTTTCACTTAAATTTATGATACAATTACACTTTTGAACTATATGTGATGCTCCTGTGCCTTTAAAGTCCCATTACCTAGGGGGAAACTAGTTCTTGGTATGTATCAGATTCAAACCTGGTCTTGCATGCATCAGATTTAAACCTGTTTGTGATGACAGAAGCAAAGAAAAGAGAAAGTCACACAAGACACTTCCAGTGATCATGGGAATATTCTGTGAACGTCCTAAAACTTGGATACAGGACATTCAGTGAACAGTGCTATGGCTAAGTGGTTAGCACTTCTGGTTGGCAACACTAGGGTTGTTGGTTTGAATCTCAACCACTGCATAACATAGATAGGGTAGAAACAGTTCAAGTTTCACAATAGAAGAGATCCCTACCAACTTTATCACCATTGGTATGCTGCCAATTTCACCCTGAATTGGTGGCTAAATGGCAAGTAAATAACATTTAGCTTGACCACCCACCATCATCTGACGTCGTAAAAGTGGTTTGATGTTGCGAGATCGTGGATCATGAGCACGCGCCGCCGGAGGTGTGCTCACTGTGTTCCGGGGGGGCCAGGGAGCGGGTAGGGCGGACTCGATGTTCACCGGCTACCCGTGATTGCTCCCCCGCAGTGACAGAACGGAGGTCTGTGTATGCAAACACACGGATCTCCGTTCTGACAGGGGGAAGGAATGTGATCGCGGCTCCCTGTTTATGGGAGCCGCAATCACTCTCCTCCCCCATTCAGCCCAGCCCCCATACAGTAAGTAACACACACAGGGAGCACAGTTAACCTTTAGAGCGCCCCCTGCATGTTAACCCCTTCCCTGCTAGTGACATTTATACAGTAATCAGTGCATTTTGATAGCACTGATCGCTGCATAAATGCCAATGGTCCCAAAAAAGTGTCAAAATGGTCTGACATGTCCACCGCAATATCACAGTCCCACTAAAAATCGCAGATCACCGCCATTACTAGTAAAAATGTAAAAAATAAAAACCCCATAAATTAATTCTCATCATTCGTAAACGCGGCCACTTTTGCGCAAATCAGTCAATATGTGCCGATTGTGATTTTTTTTTTAACCAAAATTATGAGGAAGAATATAAATTGGCCAAAAATGATGAAAAAATATTTTTTTTAATTTTTTTTTTGGATATGTATTATAGCATAAAGTAAGGAATATTGTTATTTTTGCAAAATTGACGCTTTTTTTTATTTATAGTGGTGATCAGAGATGATGCAGAGGTAATCAAATACCACCAAAAGAAAGCTCTATTTGTGGAAAAAACAAGACAAAAATTTTGTTTGGGTACAATGTCGCATAACCGCGTAATTGTCAATTAAAGCGACGTAGTGCCGAATCGCAAAAGTGCTCTGGTCCTAAAGGGGGAAATCCTTCCGGGGCCGAAGTGGTTAATTAAATAATATCAAGAAGTGTAATATTAACAACATAGTTCCTGTTGTGCAAGTGTAGATAAACCATGTAGTGTAGGCCGCTTTTCAAGTCTGGTTGTCAGCATATCAGTTGCATTACATAGACATTGACCGCAAACCCTTGGCAGGGGGTGAATGCATGCATATTTCAAGCAATTTACATGTCAGTACTATTTTTAGGAGACCTATCTATAGCAAGAACCTAATATGCTGTCCAGCCCTCCTAATCTTTAACTGGCTACACATCAGGTAGACTTTCCTCAGACATGAAGTGTTAGATCAGCAAAATTTGCCATTGACAATTTAATATGAGAGCCTACCTAAACAACCCATAGAACCAATATTCAATCAAGTAGGTCCTG
The DNA here is from genome assembly GCA_018402905.1 of Glandirana rugosa. Classification (NCBI taxonomy): domain Eukaryota; kingdom Metazoa; phylum Chordata; class Amphibia; order Anura; family Ranidae; genus Glandirana; species Glandirana rugosa. Next base: position 626,127 of record BLSH010144771.1, on the reverse strand, counting down.
GTAATTATTGTTGGTAAATGTTGTTGATGTTACGGACTAGTGTCTAAAGACAATCTAGCTGATGGCCACTAGAGATATTCAGTATTTGGTTGCACACCGTTTTGTATCCAATGCTAAATTTTTACTGAAGGATGGATCCTTACATGGGGAGATGATGTCCTTTCAAAGCTGATTTCCCTTATTCTTACAGGGTGACAGTGGTGGCCCCTTGGTATGTCAGACTGACTACACCTGGCGCCTAATAGGAGTGGTGAGTTGGGGCATGGGATGTGCTGAGCCAAATCGTCCTGGAGTCTACACTAAGATTGCATCGTTTTTAGACTGGATCCACAACATCATTGAGGTTAGTTTCTTTCTATAATTATTTTTTTGCCATAATTTTCACATACACATGAACTATATATGAATCAGAATTTTTTTGCAAATATTACAGGATGATTTGAAGAGATAGAGAAGACAGAAGATGCCTGTATCCCTGAGTTTCTGAACTTCAAAACGTATGGGTGATATCTCCAACCAGTAGAGTGTCAATCAGTGTTGAATCTTCCAGAGACCTCCAATTGTAACACTGCTGTAGTCACCATACCCCATCTACAACTGTGTCAGTAATTAATGTGGTGTGAGTAGCTCACATACAGGACTGGGCATACATGTCATTGCTATAAAACTACACCCACCATATTACATCTATGAAAAGCCAGTGTATCACTGGTTTATATATATAATACATAAGAGCAACACCAGGAATGATTTCAAATCTCACCATATTATAAAATACAGCTTTGGGGCATATGTAAAAAGAAGTGTTAGTGGTAACTTAAGTAACCAACCAGAGTTTTCTACCTTAATAATATCTGCCATCTGATTAGCTAACTGATTGGTGCTCATTTTTTCTTCTATGCCACATTAGCCAAAATGATTGTTTTTGGGAAAAGTATTTTCTGCAAATGTTTATGTTTTGGGAGGTCAAATCTGTACTTTCACATTAGCAGTAGAGTTAGAATCCTTCAGTTGTATGCTTCATATGCAGGGTCAATGAAACATCCAGGTTTTCCACTGGTTCCTCTGTAAAGAGGTTTGCCGTACGATGCTCCCATTTTGCAACCCCCTGGTTTGCTTTACCAGCAATAGTTGATATTGACAGCAGGAGAAAGGAGTGAGACAAGAAAGATAAGTACATGTATGGAATTCTATTAAACAATTTGGTCACAATACCAGCATCCTGGACCTACTGTATAACAACACACACATATAATAGAACTTTTAAGGTACCATATATCCCAAAGTCCAAACAATTTAGTATTTATAAAAAGTTTTTATTGTTATACATCTTACACCAAAATAGCACATGTAACATTTCCAAAATCATGCTGCAGCTGTTCTGCACTGATGTGACCGGGTACCATTGAAAATATTGTGATTTCCTTTGTGAACGATATGTGTGTATGGGGGCTTGAAAACAATCTTGTACATCATTCATTAAGACAATATTTAGAGCATGAACATAAAAATACCCATCCTGGTTCTAACATAAAGGTGATCAACAAATGTTGTTACCATGGGACCTCTTGTATATCTGTATATGAATAACCATACTACTTGATTGAACTGTACAAGTATCTTGTTAGTAGTGTTAAATAGGTCGAATCATGACATATCCTGGAGCCAGCTCAAAAATATGTTTACTTTCATGCACTAAATATTGTTTTTATAAATTATGTACATTATTGTTTTTAAGATGTATACAATTAAAAACTAATTTTAAAAAAACACTAAATTGTTTAGGCATTAAGAAATGTGTTACCATTAAAGTCCCACTATATTTTTGGGGTGTTATAAATGACAATGGAGTGCTGGAGTGAACAAGCGATGATTGGGTGAGATGATGTTTATGTACAGACTGAGGATGGGTCTAGCATTAGTTATGAGTACCAGGCAGGGTCACAGTAGATAGCAACTAGATCTGATCCTAAAAAAAAGCCAGGGTTGGTACTAGAATATCAGCAAACAATAAAAGTACAGTACAAATGGTCAGCAAGAACCTTGTTCAGAAGCTGTTCCAGGGAACTTCCCAGAATTTATGTCTATGGCTTGGAGAGTTATGAGTACCAGGCAGGGTCATAGTACATAGCAACGAGATCTGATCCTAAAAAAAAGTCAGGGTTGGTACTAGAATATCAGCAAATAATAAAAGTACAGTACAAATGGTCAGCAAGAACCTTGTTCAGAAGCTATCCTAGGGAACTGCCCAGAATTTATGTCAATGGCTTGGAGTATCAGAGGCAATTTCAGCAAGACTCTGTTACATTCTTAGTAAGAAGACCATAACGGGTCAGAAGAAAGGAACACTGGGATCCCAGATAAATCCATAGAATGGTAAGCAGGTGCTGTTGGCTTGTTTATTGTAGCAAGGTAATCTGAATTAGGTGAAGGAATGGTCACTCAGAGGCTCACTTTAATCCATTAGGGTTATTTTGTGTTGAGAACCAAGGAGAAGAGCCTCAGGTTCAGCAGGAACGAAGCTGGTGTTAGTTTGAATGGATCAATATGCAATCCATGGGCAGGAAAGACTGCACTTCCAAACCCCTGAGCCAGCAATTGTACAATCACTTCTTAGACTCAAACTGGGCCCCCTGACACTGGGTCCCATACCAGTCACATGGGCTGTTGTAACTGTAGTTAAGCCCTTGGGAGAAACCTTCAACAGCAAGATCTTTTCAGAATGGTAGAAGCAAGTAAGTTACCAGTATCTTACATATCACACTAGATGCTACTCATTATTCTGTATTCATTTATTGGTGGAATTATTCTTAAAAATGTAGAACAAAACAAAAAATGTCAGTCCTGAGGGGTAATGAATTGCAGTACTGCTGATCAGTGTACTATAAAGGATATGAAATGAATCTAGAAATTCATTTCCTGGTGACTAAACTTATTAGAGTCCGTTAAGTAAGTAATTCAGCGAGCAGCCCTGAGCAAATCGTAGACCTTTCTCAGAACGAGAATACAAAACGGTTATAAATGTTATCATAGCCCTGAGTTCTGCGGACGTGTTAAATATAGTGCATGCATAGATAACGTGAATTACATTTCATATCCATTTATAAAAAGATTTGCGTGATGGATTTTCATGTAATTAGTATAATTGATTGCTTCCGTAATTACTCTCAGTCATGTGCTGGTGTTTTTGCTCCGTTCTTGTTGAAGTGATATAATAAATCTTCTTTAACTAGTTTTGACAGTTGTATGCTCCATGGGGATTTTTTCACATTTAGATATTTTATAGCTAGGGTAGGCAAATACAGACATTGTAGCTGAATTGCCAGTTCTGTAATTCATCCTGGCAAAGAGCATAGAGAAAAATCTGATACCCGATTTTGTTTTGCTTTTATATTTTGTGAAAATGTATTACAGGTTTTTTTTTAACTCTATCCCTTTTGTATGTAAAGCTGTTTTATTTTCCTTTTTTGTTCTCCATCAGGCCACAGTATGTGAGATGGCATCATTGTGGGCTTACTGTGATGATAACATCAAGGTGCATGACAAATAAAAAATTGTCTGGATCTGCAAAAAACAGTAACATCCCTTGACAGTATATAAAACAAACACAAGAGGTGCCTCCATCTAGATGTAGTGATAAAAGACAATAAAAGTGCACTCACTAGTTAAAAGTGCTTGTCATAAACCCAAATAGACCTCCACAGGATTACCATGAGGCTGCAAAGCTCTGCAGGCAAGTGGCTGACTGAAGCAGAATTCTTGGTGGAAGTACAGCTGGCAGGCTGCAGGCTGGAGCATAGGCAACAGCGACTTCCGACTTCTGGGAGTAGCAAGATGGCTGCAGCTCCAAACAGCACTTCTCTTGGCTGCCCAATGATGACAGGAAGTGGATGGGGTGTCAGGGCAGACAGGAGGGCCCCTTTATCAAACCATAAGAAGGAGATTGGCCAAAGGACAAGCCTTTATATGCTGTAAAGAGTGGGAGGGAGCCGGAACAGGAGGCCAATACTATTAACTCTTGTTTAACCAAACTAGTGCTAGACAATGCATGTGAAGGAAAGAACAATTGGGTGCATAAGGCTAGAAAAAGGGGATAAAACGTCCCTTAACAATATACACAGATGGTAAACAGTTTGCAAAGCATCTTGAACGCTAAACCATATATAGTTGGTGCCTCTAAAAAATAGTGGCAACCAAATTGGGAGAATATTTTAAACATCCACCTTGGGGGTCCACACACAGGGCCCTGAGGTCTCACCATGAAACCTGAATGGCAATGCCACTGCCATAGCTTGCCACTGTGAACAGCAGCAATAGTATCCACCATCATGCATGCATGGACGGAGGCTGTGATAGGAGTACTGCGAACTCACATTCACAACATCCACTGTTTGCATCGGACGGGCGGTATCCCCCGGCTGGGCGGACTTGGACATGTGAGCTGCCTGGGTGGATCGATTTCCGGAAATGCGAACAGTGAGTTCCCTCCACATAGATATTAACACTGGGTCTCTGGTATTACCTGGTGATTCCCCACAGAGTCTCTGTCTCCCGCACTGGTGATCTAAGCTGGATATATAGCTTGAACTGTATATCATTTGCCTGACTGACATGCACCTCTATCGAGCATGCTGAGAGCCCCTGCTGTGCTTATGATTCAATGAAGGAACTAAGTCAGATTTAGATGTCTTCATGACTCAAAACTTTGAATGACTGGGGTGTTCCAATGCTGATATACACTATATTACCAAAAGTATTGGGAAGCCTACCTTTACATGCACATGAACTTTAATGGTATCTCAGTCTTAGTCCGTAGGGTTCAATATTAAGCTGGCCCATCCTTTACAGCTATAACAGCTTCATCTCTTCTGGGATAGCTGTCCACAATGTTTGGGAGTGTGTCTATGGGAATGTTTTTTTTTTTTACAAACAGAATTTCTCTTTATTGAAAGGTATGTAGAAAAAAATAACAGCAGGTATTCAGGGTCATGTTGATAGGATACAGTGACAACGTCTTAACACACAATATAGAATGACACTTGTCCAAGATAAAAAGGACCTTAATGAAATGCTCACAATCCCAACCAAGCACCCACAAATCTTCCCCTAGGAAAGGGGTCACGTACAATCCACCCATGGTTGCCATATTTTGTATTTTATATTGTTTTGCCTGGGGCAGTTCCTATTGATATATGTCAGTTTGTAGAAAGGCCACACACTGTTAATGGCTGATTCCCATGTAGGGGGAGAGGGAGAAGTCCACTTAAAAAAAAAAAGTATTTCTTTTTTGGCATAGTACAGTAGGTATGAAATCAGCAACTTGGTATATCGAGGTGTTTGTTCATCAGTATGTATGCCAACAGTGCCAGTGTGGACGAACAAGGAAGGGAGAGCTGCAGACAGGAGTTGATGAGATCAAACACCGCAATCCATAAACGTGCCACCCTCAGACATGTCCAGAACATGTGGAAATAAGAGCCCTCTGTTGTGTGGCATCTAGTACATACAGGGGAGCGTTGTGGATTTTTATTAAATTTATTTTAGGTACTTATATAGCGCCGTCAATTTACACAGCACTTTACATATACATTGTGCATTGACATCAGTCCCTACCCTCAAGGAGCTTACAATCTAAGGTCCCTAACTCACATGCATACATGCATACATACATATACAAGGGCAAATTTTTAGACAGGATCTAATTACCTACCGGCATGTCTTGGGAGTGTGGGAGGAAACCCACGCAGGCACAGGGAGAACATGCAAACTCCAGGCAGATGGTGTCATGGTTGGGATTTGAACCTGCAACCCTTTTGCTGCTAGGCGAACGTGCTAACCACTTCACCACTGTGCTGCTGTTGATAGATTCTGTGCAATCTCTGTGGTGTAAAATACTATGAAGACATTTTGTCCGGATTAGTTTGTCCCTGGAGGCTATCATCAGTCTGGAGCAACCCTCTAAGCATTCTTCCTAATCTTCCCTGTCCAGCTCAGGAATGTCTTTATGCCATTTTTTCCCATAGCCTGTCCATCTTAGGAGACTGCAAACTAAGAAGAGTTAAATATAGTGCAGAGAGAGGCTTAGACAAAGATTCCTGTGCCAGCAGCTCCTCTATCGGGTCCGCCTCAAGCGTCGGGGGATCTGTAAATTGGGATCTCACCGCATGCTGTAACTGGTAGTACCAAAAGTATATCCAGCGAGGCAGTCTAAAAGTAGTGGACGTCATCCCAAAGGACAATAACAGGCCTGATGGCATAATGTCCCGTAGTCTGTAAATCCCGAACCTAGCCCATACCTGCGGGTCTGGTAACAGCATAAGGTGTGGCTGGTAGGGGGACCAATGGTTAGGCTTAATAAATCTAGCCCTAGCAGCTATCCACACCCTCAGTGTCACTCTGGTAGGCAGCAGAAGGGATGTATAAGCCCTCAACCCCCTGTATATCAAATTACCCAGCTCGTTAAGCAAGCCCAGTAAAACCACCTCCAGACAGAGTGCCACATTATCCCTAGAACCCGCCACCCACAAATGTATTGCAACAAGTATTGCTGCCCAGAAATAGACTCTGTAGTTTGAGAGGGCCAGTCCTCTGTAACTGACCAGAGGCTGGAGGTTAGACCTTGCCAGATATGAGGTGGCCCCAGCCCAAATTTATAAAGGAACCCACACAACTATCCACTTCTCTAAAGAAAGTCTGTCTCAGCAGAATGGGGCAGTTATGGAACTTAGGAAGGAAAATCTTTTTTAGGATATTAATTCGACCTAAAACTCCAAGTACCCAGATACTTAAACTCCTCCACCCACACCAGAGGTATAGATGCAGCCAACCTCCCGGCCTCCAGGTCTAATGGAAACCAGATTGATTTGCTTCAGTTAATCCTAACTCCCGAGAAGTGTCCAAACTCGTCAAAGATAGCCAAGGCGGCCCTCAAAAAGGAGTTTGCATCTTTTAAATAAAGTAGGATATCATCCGCATAAAGCAAAATCTTCTCCAGGGGACCGACCCGCCAACCCTCAACAAGCAGGGAGCTCTGTATAAGTATAGCCAGTGGCTTAAGCGCCAGAGTGAATAGGCTAGGCCAGAGGTAGGCAACCTGCGGCCCTCCAGCTGTTGTAGAACTACATTTCCCATGTGGCATTGCAAGGCTGACGGGTACAATTACTCCCAGAGGCATGATGGGATTTGTAGTTTTGCAACAGCTGGAGGGCCGCAGGTTGCCTACCCCTGGGCTAGGCGATAGGGGGCATCCTTGCTGAGTGCCCCTCGCCAGGGAAAACAGTGCCAAAATGCTGCTATTAGTATGGACTCGAACCCTGGGGGTTTTATATAAAATTCCCAACCATTGAAGAAATCTGGGGCCAAAACCGAACCTTTGTAATACCCGCCAGAGAAAAGGCCATTTGACCGAGTCGAAGGCCTTTTCCGCATCAAACGAAGCCACCACTCTCGTTCCAGCATTGTCGTGGTCCGCTCAGAGATTAAGGAATAAACAACGTATATTAATGTCAGTGCCCTTCCCCTGCATGAATCCAGTCTGATCTGCTTGAGTGAGCTGCTCAAAGACTATCGTGAGGCAGAAAGCCAAGATTTTTGCTAACAATTTAGCATCAGCATTAATCAGAGATATCAGCCTTTATGAGGCACAATCCTCTGGTTCCTTACTAGGCTTGGGCACTAACACAATAACCTCGGACATAGAGTCTGGAAGGGCATCTAGATCACTGAACTTGGCAAGCAGAGAGGTTAATCTAGGCGCCAAGCATTCTTGATAACAAGCGTAAAATTCACTGGGAATACCATCAGGCCCAGGGGCCTTACCTGATTGCATGTGACTCTGCTGCACCTCCTCTAATAATAATGTGATATCCTTGTCCAATCTATCCCTCTCCTTGTCCCCAAGCACAGGAAAGTCAATACGGTCTAAATAACTGTCTAGGGCCAAAGTGTCATACGTCACTCTAGAGGAGTAGAGGGTCTCATAAAATTGCCGAAAGCACTGATTAATAGAGTCCGGTGTCACTAGTATTACCCCCTCCGCATCCCTTATTCTACTTATGTGTGTGGCCGCAAACTGCCCTTGCCAGCCACGCCAGCAGTTTTCCATTTTTTGTCCCCAAATTTGAATATCCGCTAAGCGGACTCCTAAACCTTGTGGACAGCCTTCCCTGAAGAGTTGGAGCTGTTATAGCTGCAAAGGGTGGATCAACTCAATATTAAAACCTACGGACTAAGACTGGGATGCCATTAAAGATCATGTGCATGTAAAGGCAGGTGTCCCAATACTTTTGGTAATCTAGTGTATGCTGCAGTGATTGACCCTGCCCACAGCTGATTGGACTTAAAAAGAACACAACTTTTAAGTCTGGAGGATTCCCAAGCTCATATCTAAGCTGCACTGGGAGACTTTTCTCTCTTGTCGCCCGGAAGCATAGCTCAAGATAGAAAAATGGTCTTAAGTATTTTGTTAGCCTTCTGCAGATGAATCATAAAACACAAAGCCAGGTGATTTAATGGGAAATCCATGGTGAAGCTGCTACTGGAAACTCTCCCAGCAGGTCCTGAAGTTTTCAGCACATATGAGGACAATCCCATTCATTCCAATGATGAGGCCACCTGTAGTTGCCACCTAACCCTAAGGGTTAAAGACAGTTAGGTAAGCTGTTTTACTTCAACACTTTTTAGTACCATATGCGCCCTGCCAAATATGTGTTTCCTGCTAATGTTCTTCTCATCACAGATGTGTACTCCTACGGTCCCTTCCACAGGCTCCTAGATGTGGCAAGTGGTCACAGATTTGTTTAAAGTGATTCTCTTGCAAGAGAAGTATGGAATCTGCTATTGCTAACATGCTTATATAGAGTTAGTTGCCTGGCTGTTTGACTTACTTCTAAGTCACAGACCCAGAAAAAGCATGCTGTAATTAAGTGTCAGCATGTCTTATCTTTATACTTGCACCGGGTCATTGAATCACACAGCATTGAAGTCAAAGTATCATCAAGACATCAAGGAAGCTAGAATTCTCAGAAATAGAGGTCAGCAATGGCAGCCACCATTATTCTCAAGGAGCTAGCTGCTGACTTGTGATCCATGTTGGATGTTGTATTCCTGCTACCACATATCTATTTTCAGAGGGATTTCACACTGTATGTCTGCACTAAATGATTCTTCCCCATAGGCTAGCAAGTTTGTTCAGATTGTAATCTCAGCATGCCTTGGGTGTTGAGATGAATTAACCCCTGTTTTCATACGTAGGAGATAAGTCATCCTTGCTGGTCCTTCATGATGGCCGATGAAAGAAGAGAACCCATGAAATATGTCAACAGTGGCATTGAAGCGATTAGGGAGATTGTGGACATCACATGACTGGAGATAAAGACTCTTAAGATCGAAGGAACTACAGAACTACTATGAAACTGAAGTTACGACACACTAAGTTACTGGGCCACGTTCATATTTCTATTCCGTACGACTGTGAATTAATGTCGTACGAAAAAGACCCAGACACTGAATCTTCATTCAGTTTGTCGGTCCGTTGATTGAGATATATTCGTACAATCGTTATCGTCTAAGGTATGAAG
>BLSH010144771.1:573049-598532 GCA_018402905.1 Glandirana rugosa | reverse complement strand
CAACTACCATACTCATTTACATAGGGTGGGGGGCCGGCATCTGGGGGCCCCCTTGTTAAAGGGGGCTTTCAGATTCCGATGAGTCCCCGCCCGCAGACCCCGACAACCACCGGCCAGTGTTGTCGGGAAGAGGCCCTTGTCCCCATCAACATGGGGACAAGGTGCTTTGAGATGGGGGGCGCAGAGCCCCCCCCTGCCCCAAAGCACCCATACTCCCCATGTTGAGGGCACGCGGCCTGGTATGGTCCAGGAGGGAGGGGGCTGCTCGCTTGTTCCCACCCCCTTTCCTGGCCTGCCGGGTTGCGTGCTCGGATAAGGGTCTGGTATGGATTTTGGGGGGACCCCACGCTGTTTTTTCGGCGTGGGGGTTCCCCTTAAAACCCGTGCCAGACCAAAGGGCCTGGTATGCTCCTGGAGGGGGACCCCATGCTAGTTTTTTTTTAAATTTGGCGTGGAGTTCCCCTTCAAGATCCCCAGAGCACAAAGTGCCTGGCATTGTCGGGATCAAAGTCGGATCCCTGTTCACAGACAAACGGTCCGACTTTGACCCCATGTAGGACCGTAAATCACACAGCAGTGTAGGATCAAAGTAGGACCGTTTTTTTTGTAGGATAGTGTGAACCCAGCCTAAAACCTTGAAGCTGATTTGTTGTGTGGAGCTGCACCAAATTTTGTACTTTCAAGCTTTAGTAAACCAACCCCTGTATGTGTTCAGCAAAATCTTGAAGTGAGTGTAAAGACTGTGAGTCATGTACTAGATAATCTCTTATGGTATATAGTATTGTGAATCTGTGGCCAAACTATGAACATCAACTAATTACATTCGCTAAACAAGTATTAAAATATATCTAGCATTCCCTGATTCCAAACTGTGCAGACACTAAGCAGTCATCCAATCGGGACTTTCACAGACAGCGCAACTTGCATTCTTGGTGTTCTGTCTCATTAACCTGCTAACCCTTCTCACTCCTCCTCCCATAGGCGTGCGCACAGGGTGTGCCAGGCATGCCTGGGCATGCCGTAATCCATGGGAACTGATCTGTATTTTCCTCCAGCAGCAGCTGAAAGCCTGCTTCTCCTCCTCTCCCTCCTGCAGCATTCAGCTGCCACAGGAGGTAAATACAGGGGATCGGTACCATTATATGCCACCTCCCTATCCCTGTTCCTCTTTTTGCTGCTCCCCTGCCCCCTCTGTGTGCTCCCCTGGTCCCCTGTCTGTTCACAGTTCTGCCGATTTCCCCTACTTTCCTTGTGACCTAGGAAAAACGTGTGTGTGCCGCTCAGGCTTTTGTGAGATACTGTATATATACACACACACACACACAAGCATGTGTATTTGAGTTTTGGGGTGCACACCCTAATGCAATAGTCTGCGTACCCCTATGCCTCCTATGGCCTCATTCAGACAGGTGCTGGCACCCATACTGCTGCATGCAGATCGTGTTTGATTTGATGTCGGCATCTATCCCAAGCAGCATGCTGGCAGCCTATAGAGGTGGATGCAGACATTCATGCAAGAGCGGATACACTGCCCTGAACCCAGACAGTGTGCACTCGGGGCCATGTAACTGCTACCACATGACTGCCAAATTTTGACATGCGGCAGTGACCATGCAGCCACTACATCTGCATTCATCTCTATAAGCTGTCTACACACAGCTCCAGGCAGATGCAGATGTCAAAACAAATGCAAATGCAGCTTGCATGCTGTATGGATGCCAGCACCTGTATGAAAGAGGCCTATCTTTGACTGCAGCATTTTTATCTCAGTTTAATTATAATCGTGTGCAATACTCCTGAATATAAACCATCCTTTCTCAACCTTTTTATCCCAGATGTACCCTTAAAATAATTTTCAGGTCTCAGGGAACCCTTACTAAAATAAATTCATTGGTGGCTAGAGGGATAAATGTCCCCTTATAGCGGTGGTCAGAATGCTACCATTACAGGCAGTAGACATGTGTGATTTGTTTCGTTACGAATCAAAATTCGGACAAAATTTTCATTATTCGCCAATTCTGATGTATATGAATCCCCCGAATCACAATAGTAACAAATTTCAAATAATCCGAAATAAATTGTAATCATTATAAAAATGCATTTGTTTCATATGAATCAGAAAAAAGCGTAATGACATAACGAATTACCTAAATTGATTCAAATCCATTTAGTTTCTTATTTAGCATTACCATTTTAAATTATTATAAAAAATGCACTACATATGTGTAGCACCCTTTAGGTTGCTAGATGATGTAATAGGGTTTTTGGTAGAGTAGGTAAATTGGTAGAGTAGGTAAATTTATGCAGGCCTAGCTCGTAGCTAGGCCTGTTTGTTTTGATATGGGTCAGGAGTGACTCAGGGTAGAGCTGGTGACTCACAGGCAGCATCACTGGGACCTCCCACTTCTTTCTAGAAAGTACTAATGTTTTCTACAAAGGAAGGAGGAGAGGAGAGGTGGAGCTGTCTGGGGTATTCTTAGGAGCCCTGACCAATCCCCAACTTGGATTGGCAGGGGGTAGGACTCCTTAAATACCTAGGGTCAGCCCAGCTGGGGAGGAGTTGTTTGATAAGGAAGCTGGTGATGGAGTGCTAGGCTGTCGGTGGGCTTTGAGGGTACTCCTCAGCCTGGGGGGGGGCGTGACCTTGGGCCTGGGCTCGGGTGTGGACGGGACCCTCTAAGAACACGTAGAGGTGTCCTAGACTGGAATCACAGGAGCAAGGAGAGGACAGCAGGAGAGAGCACTGCCAGGCAAGTCTCCAGGGAGGAACAACAGGTTGTAGTCAGGAGGGCTGGTGAGTGATGCACAATCAAGAAGACTGGGGAGGCACACCTGAGAGGACTGGGAGAGCGCAGTCTGGGATGGGTGCAGAACCAGAAGAGAGGACTGGAGAGGCACGCCTGAGAGGGTTGGAAGAGCTCAGTCTGGGATGGGTGCAGGAGCAGAAGCGAGGACTGGGGAGGCATGCCTGAGAGGGCTGGAAGAGCTCAGTCTGGGATGGGTGCAGGACCAGAAGCGAGGACTGGGGAGGCACGCCTGAGAGGGCTGGGAGAGCGCAGTCTGGGATGGGTGCAGAACCAGAAGAGTGGCCTGTGGAAGCATGGGCAGTGGAGAGACGCAGTGCAGCCAGGAGGGCTGGCAGGGCCTGAAGAGGTGGTAATGGGAGAAGTAGCCACATAGACAGCTAGCACTGGGACTTACCCACATCTATGCTACACTAAAGTGGCCCGCGGTTCCTGCCTGCAAAAGGCATTGACCTGAGGTCTGGTGGAGTCAGTGCCAGGCCTACAAAATCAGTGCTAGCTGGTCTGATAAGTGCAAGCAAGTGATGTGCGGGAGGTGTTGAGGAGAGATAGTCTGCAAGCAAGTGATGTGCTGGAGAGAAGAGAGGAGGTTATATACTGAGGTGCATATACTTTGAGTCTTACCCTATCCAAGTGTAATACCACTCAATAAAAATACAAAAACAAGTGCAAGGACTGTTTCATGTCTCTGGATGCTTGAAATCGTGTGCCTGGCTGGGAAGGGTGACAGACAGACCACAACACTCAGCAGCCCCTATGGGGGTACCGCTACATATGAAATGGAAACATATTGTCATAAATACAGTAAGGTATCATCAGAATCTCTGAATCATAACATGACATGACATGAATCATAACATAACATAATGAATGAATCCAAGATTAATTCTGTTCCATTTGTTATCTTATGATTCAGAGATTCTGATGGATCCACCTCCATCCAAACTAAACAAAGTGCATAAGTATTCTCCAGAAATAATGAATTAAGACATTAAAATGAATATAGCCAATGTTCCAAAATACGATTCGGTTCGGAACAATAAAACAAATCCAAATATGAAAAAATAAATTCAGAAAACTAATAATTCTAACATATCGAATATGGCAAAGCAAAACAAATTTTTCTGTTTTGTACATCTCTAACAGGCAGCTAAAAATATCATTGATGTCTGCATTGATCCTGGAATTATGCAGGCACCATCAAATGGGAGGTCAATCAGCCATAGCTCATGGAACTTCTAGTACCCTCTGAAGGAACCCTGGTTGAGAATGGCTGATATAAAGAGAGAATGACACAGTAGCATTCCAATTAACATCTGTCACCCGTCCTAGGTTCTCCTGCAGGAACTCAAGACATATTCCTATAACAGCCTTGTGCATAGACACAAGTGGAAAATATTTTGAGTAGTAAAATGTTATCGAGGCCCTTATGTCCACTTATTACCATTGGGGCAAAAATAGTTTTTTTTCCCCAACAGGTGAGCATTACTGGACATTATGGATTTTTTTAAACAGTGCCTCACCTCACAAATGCACTTCTGGAAGAATGGTCAAACATTCCCATAAACACACTCCTAAACCTTGTGGACAGCCTTCCCAGAAGAGCTGAAGCTGTTATTGCTGCAAAGGGTGGGCCAACTCAATATTGAACCCTACAGACTAAGGCTGGGATGCCCTTAAAGTTCATGTGTGTGTGGCTAGCAGTGGCATGTTAAGAGGACGCTCATCACAGAACTCCTGCGGTGAATACTTCATTGGTCCTTTCCTCACATCCTGAGCTGCTTTCTACCAACCTACACTGCCAGCTATGGACTCCTGGACTCCTCCTGTCCTGTTTCTGCATCGCCTAGAGCAAATGATGACCAGCAAGGGGGAAAAAGAAGCCACGATCGCGTCGGCCATGGAGGCCCAAGATGGTGCCAATCCACCTCAGGCTCAGCTCGCTCCGCGTGCCACAGACAAGCCCAAAGACACTGGTGGTAAGTCTCTCAAGCCTAACAAGCAGCAGGGGAAGAAGCAGCCCAGGGATATACTATACTATACTCATAAACTGTCCAGTGCAGGCTGCTCCCAGCTCTCTGATACTCTGGCTCTCCTGCATGCTCCTGGGCCTTCTGACCAGGAGAGCCCCGGGGCCATTGATGATACTATACCTCTAGAAACATCCCCTGTTCTTACTCCGGATATTTTTGACATGCCCACCAATGAAACTGTACAGCCAACACTGAGTGGTATACTACATGCTGTGCATAAGTACACTGCTTTGGTGGTTTATCTCAAAGAACAGTTTGGGGGCCTTTAAGAAATGGTGTCACTTCCCCGCCAGGACCTCTAGAAAATCCAGGAGAGAACCACTGCAGTGGAGGGCTGGGTAAGCGATTTGGAGGACCAATTACCCATCTCATACGTGACTCCAGGCTGGCCGACCAACAAGTCCTGCATGCTAATAATAAAGCCGACGACATTGAGAATCACCTACAGCAAAATAATGTCAGGATGATTGAATTGCCTGAGAGGATTGAGACCCCACTAAATTTGTGGAGCAGTGGCTACAAGAACTGTTTGACAGGGAAGCATTTACTTCTCTTTTTGCAGTGGAGCGAGCGCATTGTACCCCCCTCGCCCCCACCCTCCGGGCAACACGCCACGTTCTATGTTAGCCCACCTGCTGAACTACAAAGACTACCAACGATCTCACTGGTCACAGAAGGAATTGCTTTTTGCTCTTATTATCAGGACACTAGACCCATCCCCTGTTGTGCACTGTTGCATGTTGCTGCTGCAAAACGATTATTACCAGGTACTCCCAGTAACTATGCCTCTTTACCTCACACAACTCCAACAATGTGACAGTTCATCACTTCTGCAGAGCTTGCCCCCCTATGGCCTTGCTGGCACAGTGGGCCTCATCTTCCCTAATTCTGCACCATGGCTAATGTGACAGGTACTCCCGTGGTCTCATGGAATGTTAGGGGAGTCAATGACCCACTGAAGCGCACCATGATTACTTCCTGTATTCGGAAATTCCACCCTGCCATAATTGGTCTCCAGGAGACACTGTTGCCTGCCTATGTTACTCCTGGGTTGGCAGTGCATACCACTCCACACACTTACTCTCGTGGGGTGAATGTACTGGTGCACAAATCCTTTGTATTTCAGGAGCTGGACTCAATGATGGACCCATTGGGTCGCTTAATTTTTCTACATTGCAAACTGTTTACCTTTACATTAATCTTGGCATATGTTTTCAACCCCCCCCCCTTCCATTCTCCAGGGAAGTATTGCAGATATTGCTGTTGTACCTGGACTGATTATGGGGGATTTAAATTGCTATCTCGATCCCAACTTAGATAGACACCCGCCAATATTTACTATCACTCCGGGGAGGGGTGCTACCCTTAGTTGGTTCCTGGCAGAGGTGGGTTGGCTTGATGTCTGGCATCTTAGAAACCCTCATGTTAAACAATTTTTCTTTTTCTCCAAGACACACCTATCTCTATCTCGCATAGACCTGTACCTGTATTCGACCCACATACCTCGCATTACAAATAGGGTGGAATACTTCCCTCTGGGGTTCTCAGATCACTCTCCCTTGACAATCTGGTTGACCACCAGGCCTTCCTCTGCCTTATCTGGGGCCCTGTGGAGACTGAATGCCTTCTGGCTCCAACTGTTCCCTTCCGACGACTGTATAACTCAACAAATTGCCCAATTCTTTCATGCTCATGTACAGTGTGATGACGTCCTATTGAGATGGGAAGCTTTTAAGGCACGCCTCAGGGTACTTTTATAGCCGAGATTGGTGCTGTTAAACGCAACTCTTCCGTTCTTCTTGAACAGGTGGAGGGCCAGGTATGACAGTTGGAGTTGTCTTATGTAATGAATTCCACTGATTCCACGAGGGAGGCATGGATGTCGGTCCAGGACTCTTTGGACCATCAGAGATCCTCCGCAGTGAAATGAAAACAATTTTTCACTAAAATGGCATTTTATGAAGAGGGGGAGAAAACAAGCCACCTATTGGCGAAAATAGCTAAGTCACAGCAATCTTCCCCAGTCATTGGAGCCATTTGTTCCTCTGATGGTAGGATAGTTAGTGACCCGGACCAAATTGCTACGGAACTCTCTGCCTTCTAAGCGGACCTCTATGGGTCCAAGGATGATTATTCTCCTATGTCGCTGGCGAACTATCTTGCCGAGTTTCACATGCCCACTCTATCACCCGCGGCTTGATTGGAACTAGATGCTCCCCTTACCCTTGAGGAGCTTCAGAGTGCGGCTGGTTCCTTCCCCATCTGTAAGACCAGCGGGGACGATGGTATTCCCATGGAGGTGTTTACCACCTACGGGGTGACGATCCTGCCCAGGCTGCTGGAGGTCTTTAATGCTTCTGTCAAGGTGGGTTCACTACCCATGTCTATGTTATCTTACTGCTTAAACCAGGAAAGGACCCCTTGACCTTAGTTCTTACAGACCTATATCCCTGCTGCAGTGTGATGTGAAGATTTTAGCTAAAGTTCTAGCACTAAGGGTAAATATATTCATCTTGTCCATCATCCACACAGACCAGGCGGGTTTCATGCCCCAAAAGTCCACTGCCACCAATCTTAGGCAATTGTTCCTGAACATGCATGCACAGGCAGACAATAAGGGCCAGAGAGAACTTCTTTCTTTAGATGCTAATAAAGCATTTGACAGTATTAGCTGGCCATACCTTTGGGCAGTTTTGTCCAAATTTGGATTTGGCAAGCGCTTTATTGCCTGGGTGCGTCTCCCCTACAGCTCCCCTCAGGCTGTGATCAGGGTGTCTGATCGGCAGTCACTGGCCTTTGCACTGGGCAGGGGAACCAGACAGGGTTGGCCCTTGTCTCCCCTGCTCTTTGCCATTGCAATCAAACCCTTGGCCATCCTTGTGCGCAACACCCTGCACATCACCGGGTTTCAATATGGTCAACTGCATGAAAATATCATGCTATACACCTATGACATGCTATTGTTTCTTGGGGACACCTCCTCCTCCTTGTCCAATGTTATGACCACAATTCTGGAGTTTGGGCGTTTCTCGGGTCTCACCATCAACTGGACCAAGTCGGCCTTAATGCTGTTAGATAATGAACCCGGGCAGGCGGAATCCATCCACGGTTCCATCCGGATAGTGACTTGCTTTAGATACTTAGGTATCCAAATCTCCCCTGTTTTCACTGAATATTGTCGTCTCAACATATATCCCCTGATGACGTGGTTTAGAGATACAATTCGCATTTGGAACAACTTTAGAATGTCCCTGTCAGGGAAAACAAACTTAATTAAAATAATACTTATGCCCCAACTCTTATACATCCTCCATAATTCCCCCATAGTGGTCCCCCTTAAAACGTTCCAGGTAGTTAATTCCCTTTTTAGATTGCTACTATGGGGAGTACGCCCCCCCCCAAGAATCAGGCTGGAACAGCTGCAGCACCCGAACGATGGTGGAGGCCTTTCTCTACCGAACCTCTGGATTTATTACATAGCCGCCCAACTCCAGCACCTCACTGGATGCATGTCTCCCACTTCTGACAGTCCCTCTGCTCTCCTATTACTTGTTGGCACCGGAGCTGACTCCATTCCGGCAGGATTGGAGGAACAGATATTTCAACAACCTAATAGGCGAAGGCCAACTTTTGCCTTGGTTCAGAAGGTTTGGAACAAGGTGAGACAATTGCAGCGGCGGGCTACACGGTGTACAGTCCGCTTTGGGAAAACCACACATATCCTGAATTAGCTAAGCTCCAACAGGGCCCAGGTGGTGAAACTGGGGGTCACCCACTTCTCCTAGGTGTTCCAACAAGGGAAATTGATGAATTTTGGGGGCCCTCCAACATAGTTTTAAACTACCAGACCATGCATTATTATTACCTACAGCTATCCCATGCAGTTATGGCAAAGGCGCATCGACGGACTGGTCGCTATTTCCCGCCCCCATATTCCACCTGCTCCAGACTACGACAGTGACAAGGGGGTTTATCTCCCACTGTTACTGTATGCTACTGACGGAATATTTGAGGGCATACAGTATCCCACTAGGGCGATGTCACAATGGGAGGAGGACGTGGGGGCCTTGACAGAGGATCAGTGGGAGGAGGCTCTCCAGTCATTTAACCAGAGTCCCCTTAATGTTTCACAGAAAATGACGCAACTTTACATTTTGCTCAGGGTGCACTATACCCCAATGAAGCTTCATAGGATGGGCTGTCGCCCAGATTCACTATGCAACAGATGTAGGCAAACATCCAGGAATCTGGTGCATCTCCTGTGGCAGTGCCCCAAATTGCACTGCTACTGGAGTGTGGTGATCTCCACGCTTAACAGCATATTTCAGGTAAATGTCCCCTAAAACCCTGTTGATTGCTTGTTGGGAATACTGGATGAAGTGATACCCGAGGAGGCGACTAGTGTGGCCTTCTCTAGGGCCCTGTTTCAGGCCAGGAAGGTTATCCTGTTGGGTTGGAAGTTCATATCTTCCCCTTTGGTCAAAACATGGATAACTCACATGGGGAACATGCTTCACCTGGAGAGATATACAGTATCTCACAAAAGTGAGTACACCCCTCAAATTTTTGTAAATATTTTATTATATCTTTTCATGTGACAACACTGACAAAATGACACTTTGCTACAATGTACAAGTAGTTAGTGTACAGTTTGTATAACAGTGTGAATTTGCTGTCCCCTCAGTGAAAATGTCCAAATTGGGCCCAATTAGCCATTTTCCCTCCCCAGTGTCATGTGACACGTTATTGTTACAAGGTCTCAGGTGTGAATGGGGAGCAGGTGTGTTATATTTGGTGTTATTGCTCTCCCTCTCTCATACTGGTCGCTGGAAGTTCAACATGGCACCTCACGGCAAAGAACTCTCTGAGGATCTGAGAATCTGAAAAAAAGAATTGTTGCTCTATATAAAGATGGCCTAGGCTATAAGAACAAAACATACATTGGTTTAACAGGACAGGTTCCACTCAGAACAGGCCTTGCCATGGTTGAGCAAAGAGGTTGAGTGTACATGCTCAGCGTCATATCCAGAGGTTGTCTTTGGGAAATAGACGTATGAGTGCTGCCAGCATTGCTGCAGAGGATGGAGGGGTGGGGGGTCAGCCTGTCAGTGCTCAGACCATACGCTGCACACTGCAACATATTGGTCTGCATGGCTGTTGTCCCAGAAGGAAGCCTCTTCTAAAGATGATGCACAAGAAAGCCCGCAAACAGTTTGCTGAAAACAAACACATGGATTGCTGGAACCATGTCCTGTGGTCTGGTGAGACCAAGATAAACTTATTTAGTTCAGATGGTGTCAAGCATGTGTGGTGGCAACCAGGTGAGGAGTACAGACAAGTGTGTCTTGCCTACAGTCAAGCATGGTGGTGGGAGTGTCATGGTCTGGGGCTGCTTGAGTGCTGCCGGTACTGAGGAGCTACAGTTTATTGAGGGAACCACGAATGCCAATCTGTACTGTGACATACTGAAGCAGAGCATGATTCCCTCCCTTCAGAGACTGAGCAGTAATATGCAATCTAATTAGTGTAATGTTTCAATGCTATGGGTTAGAATATGGGTGTGAAGTTATAGATAAATTAGCTGCTGCCCCCACCTTATATCTGACAAACAGATGCTGGTATATGGCGATAAAAAATAGATAGAGGGTATGGCACTGCTGAAAGATATATATATATATATATATATATATATGTCTGTGTGATGGGTTCAAAGTGTGAAAAGCGCAAAAAGTGTTAATGGGGTAAACAATGCGATAAAGTGCAATGTGCCATATATGCCTTCAAAGGTACACAAAAGCAGCGTTTATCTCAAAAGGTGCCAAGTGCAAGGTGTCTAATTGGGTGTTACGCGTAAAGTGCTGAACACGCTAAACAGATGAAACCAGAAAATATAATGGCAAATAAATGTGAAAATATTGAATAATAAGTATTATAAACTAAGGTAAATATTAAATATATAGTACTAAATGAAACACAAAAAAATTATGAAAAAATTATGAAAAGAGATTCCGACCCTTCAATCCTGTGCCACAATACCATGTAACACACATCCCAAACGAACAAAAGCTATTTGGCTATTTGTGCTAGATATATTGTTCCAATACAGATTCAACAAGTATTGTCCCAAAAAAAACGTACATACGCTGTCACAGAGAATGAAATGCTGGTGTTCCCACTAGCAGCCACCAGATGGAGCTGGACATGTGGCTCCTATAGGAATCCCCTCTGATGCCGGCTTACTGTTCCTAGCCCAGGGACCGCTGCGTGTGGGCTTAGTGTGCCATTCCCGGGGTCCGGTACATGCAAGCAAAAAGGGATCCAGGTGGTTAGATAAGACAGAGTGCCATAGCAAATGGTATACTTTTACTCACTCTGAAGCTGGAGAAGTCAGATGTACGGGAGATCCCGTGGCTGGCATCCTGTTGCTTACTCAGCCCGGGATTGTGAGTGTGTAGTGACGTAATAGGCTCTGCCTTACGCGTATAAGCCGATGGGTGTAGTAAGATGGCACCGCCTCAGGTGACGTCCGATGACAAAACTTGTAAGTCGGAGCCTATTACGTCACTACACACTCACGATCCCCGGGCTGAGTAAGCAACAGGATGCCATCCACGGGATCTCCGTACGTCTGACTTCTCCAGCTTCAGAGTAAGTAAAAGTATACCATTTGCTATGGCACTCTGCCTTATCTAACTACCTGGATCCCTTTGTGCTAGCATGTACCGGACCCGGGGAATGGCACACTAAGCCCACACGCAGTGGTCCCTGGGCTAGGAACAGTAAGCGGAGCGGCCCAGGGGGAAGGTTGTCATCATAACACACAAAAACTGCTGGAAAAAAAATCTTGGTTGTCAATTTGCTGGGTAAATAGAAGAGAAGGAGAGGAAGCCATGGTTCAATTTGCTGCCCCTACCAAAGTGCTTCCTGGGACCCCTGTTTCTAATGTTCCACTTTAAGCATGTAAACAAATCATTCTCTTGGCAAAACTGAATTTTTTTAGTTTACTTAATAATTTATTTAATTTTGCATCGGTACATGTTCTCCAGGGCAGTAAACGTGTGCCCCCCCCCCCCAACAATTTCAAAGGGGTTCACGTTCATGCTCAAATCACACCTAGGATACTGCAGCTCATCCCTAATGTGGTGTTTATAAAACCCACCTCCATTTATCAATAAGTAAATAAACTGGGGTATATTAACCACTTCAGCCCCGGAAGAATTTCCCAGGTTTGGACCAGAGCACTTTTTGCGATTTGGCACTGCGACGCTTTAACTGACAATTGCGCGGCCGTGCAACGTTGTACCCAAACTAAATTTGCGTCCTTTTTTTCCCACAAATAGAGCTTTCTTTTGGTGGTATTTGATCGCCTCTGTGTCATTTCTGATCACCGCTATAAACAAAAGAAGAGCGACAATTTAGCAAAAAAACCCAAATTTCTTACTTTTGGCTAAAATACAAATCCAAAAAAAAAATATAAAAAAACATTTTTTTTCATAGATTTTGGCCGATTTATATTCTTCCTCATATTTGTGATTAAAAAAATCGCAATCGGCGTTTATTGATTGGTTTGCGCAAAAGTGGCCGTGTTTACGGATGATGAGAATTCATTTCTGGGGTTTTTTATTTTTTTACTAGTAATGTCGGCGATCTGCGATTTTTAGCGGTACTGCGATATTGCAGCGGACATGTCGGACATTTTTTACACTTTTTTGGGACCAATGACATTTATACAGTGATCAGAAATTTAAATGTCCACTGATTACTGTATAAATGTCATTGGCAAGGAAGGGGTTAACCTGCAGGGGGAGATCTAGGGGGTTAACTATGTTCCCTGGGTGTGTTCTAACTGTGGGGGGCTGGGCTACCATGGGCATAAGAGATCTAACTGGTCCCAATGACAGGGATCAGTAGATCTCCCATGCCCCCACTAACAGAGCGGGGAACCGCCGTGTTTACATCGGCGGTTCCCTGTTCTTTGCCTGTGGCCACTCATGGCTCGCCAGCGGACATCGAGCCCGCCCGAGCTGCGGGCACACTCCTCAGGAGTGCGGCTGGGGCGCGCCCCCTAGCGGACACTCGTAGATCAGCGATTACGCCGATTCGCACCCAGCATCCACACTGCTGCCGTAAATAGACGGTAGGCAGTGTGGAACTGGTTAAGGAGTCCTGACCAATCCCCAACTTGGATTGGCAGAGGGCAGGCCTTCTTAAATACATATGGCCAGCCTAGCTCGGGGAGGAGTTGTCAGGTGGAAGAGCTGGAGTGAGAGAGTGTGAAAGCCGTCGGGCCCACAGGGAGCTTCCCAGTCTGGGGGGGGGGGTGACCCTGGGCTGGGGCTCGGGTGCATATGGGAGGTGTGAGAGATCCTGGAAGGAGAGGCACATGAGAGAGCAGAGGAGAGGACAGCAGGAGAGAGAACACTCTAATGGCTAGGTTACACTTGCTTCGGCTTCAGCTTTCATTAAAGCTCATACAGCTTCAACAAGCTTTTATGATGTGTTTTTGAGGCTTCGGCAATGCTTCGAAGAGGCTTCAGTGAGGCTTCAACAAGGCTTTGACGAGGCTTCAGTGATGCACTTCTAAAGCCTTGTTGAAGCTTGGCCGATGCCCTGTGTATTTGTTGATATCTCACACCTGCAATTTCTCCAAAACAAAGCAAAGCTAAAGCTGAATTACAGCCTCTGAAAAGCCACAGGTGCTTCAAGCGAGCTTCAAACAAGCTTTGTCATAGACTTCTATGGAGGCGTTGGAGAGGCTTTGAAGCCTGGCTAAAGCTACATGGGGTATAATTTTTGATGCAAAGCTGAAGCGCAGCTGGTGTTAAGGGAGCTTTAACAATGCCTGTCTGATGCTCTGTTTTGAAGCAAGTGTAAACAAGCCCTAAGAGTCTCCAGGAGGACTACTGGTCGCAGCCAGGAGGTCTGGTGAGTGAGGACAGTCGGGAGGACTGGGAAGGCACGCCTGGGAGAACTGGGAGACTGCAGTTTGAGAGATGGGTGCAGAACCAGGACTGTAGAAGGGGCAGTGGAGAGTGGTCATTGCAGCCATGCTGGCTGGCAGGGCCTGAGGAGAGCTATCTGGGAGTGGTAGCTGAATAGATGACATCTAGCACCTGAACTTTTCTACACAAAAGAGGCCCGAGGCCTCTGCCTGCAAAAAGGCAATCCACTGGGGCCTGGCTGAGTTAGTGTGTCAGGCTTAACCATGCGGTGTTAGCTAGTCTGGAGAAGTGATAGTCTGCAGTAAGGGATGTGCTGGAGGAAGAGTAACAGTCTGCAGCAAGTAAGGAGAAATTCTAGAAAGCCGCACTCCAAAAATGCTTATTTATTGCAGATAAAAGTCCATACAGTACAAAAGTAGAGCAAAAAAAGCTAATGCGTTTTACTCCCTTCTCACTAGTGATTACTCATAGTTGCTAACAAAACAGTACAAACACAATTTTATATATATTGGCATTGTATAGAATGTAACCAATCAAAGTCCATAGTTCATTAAAGGTGATTATACCGCAGGTGGTGAATTTCTCTGACGGGCGGGTTCCATGGAGGAATAGTGAAGCCAATCAAAAAGAAGATTGTAGAGGCAATCAATACACCTGGAAATTCCAAGTGGATGAATTTTCTTCTCTCCTATGGGAAACAGCCCCTCAGAGTGGCCGACCTGCGGTGACTAAACAGAGTAATAAAATAATTAGGACCATCAGTATACAAAAATCAAATCAAATAGACACAGCGGTATATGTATAAATAAATGAATAAATAAATACATAAATCAATCAAGACTCCACATGGTTAGCATATTAGACAGACTGACGGTGACCCCAAGAACAATGACATGCCCCTTGCAAAATACATGGCATCAAATGATTGGATTACACATAAATGATGAAGGTGTACATATATATATATATATATGTATAAAAGTGTGTGGATGCGTGCTTGAAGGCTCATTAAGATACATTAAAGAAAGGAGATGGTGAAAAGACTCCAATTCGTGTTAGCTATATAGAAATAGCGAGCCCACACATGCACTGATGTACACAGAAAGGTCAATGCAAGGAGCATTTGTATCGTTGATGTAAGTAATTGAAAGCCCACACATATAAAAATGATAAAAGAGTATATGTGAAGGGTCAAAACAAGAAGCAAATGTCATATCAATGCACATAAAAGGCATGTTGTAAAAGATGTGTAAATAAGTGGAGGAGAAAGGGGACAAACTAAAAGGAATGACAGAATGGAATGCCCATAGACTTTAACAGGGAGATGGAATGCCCATAGAGAATAATGAAAGAAAATGGAATGCCCATAGAGAATAATGGAAAAAAATATTTCAATTAGTGACAGAATCTTTAGACATATCAAATTAATCTTTAGGAAACCTACTTTAAAATATCAGTGGTGATATTTAATATTGATATTAGGTGGGATTAGTATTGTTTTTATTGAAATGACCGGGGTGAATGACAGAAGGAATGCCCATAGAGCATGGGTCCTCAAACTATGGCCCTCCAGTTGTTCAGGAACTACAATTCCCATCATGCCTAGCCATGTCTGTGAATGTCAGAGTTTTGCAATGGCACATGGGATGTGTAGTTCCGCAATAGCTGGAGGGCCGTAGTTTGAGGATCCCTGCCATAGAGTATAATGGGAAGCAAAATATAAACTCATTTGAAGGGAAATCTGAGAAGCACAGCTATTTCACCTTTCCCACAGGTGTTCCTCAAGTAGAGTAGCAGATTGTAAGATTGAGATAATTTGGGATTACAGCTGTTTTCTATGGAATGACAGATAAATGATAGAAAGGAATGCCCATAGAGTATAATGGGAAGCAAGATGTGACCTGGAGTCAGAACCATTCAACATATCAGATCAATCTTTAGAAGAAATTCTCTCCATGTTCAGTGGTGATGTTTATTATTGAGATTAAGAGGGATTAGCATATTTTTCTATGGAATGACAGAAGGGAATGCCTACAGAGTATAATGGGAAGCAAAATATCACCTAATTAGCAGGCAAACGTAAGAATCACAGCTATTTCACCTTTCCCACAGGTGTTCCTCAAGTAGAGTAGTAGATGGTAACATTGAGATTATTTGGGATTATAGCTGTTTTCTATGGAATGACAGATAAATGATAGAAAGGAATGCCCATAGAGTATAATGGGAAGCAAGATGTGACCTGGAGTCAGAACCATTAGTCATATCAGATCAATCTTTACAAGACATTCTCTTCATGTTCAGTGGCTATTTTTAGTATTGAGATAAAGTGGGATTAGCATTGTTTTCTATAGAATGTCAAAGGTGAATGACAGATGGGAATGCCCATAGAGTATAATGGAAAGCAAAATATAAATTAGTTTGCCTACAAATAGAGAGACATAGCAATTTCACCTTACCCACAGGTGTTCCTCAAGTAGAGTAGCAGATAGTAAGATTTAGATTATTTGTGATCATATTGTGTCTTTCAGAGGTGTTGATTGCTTACCCCTGTTCCCAGCACTCAATGATTGTTATGTTGGATTCTAATTTTTTATATATATATTTTGCTATTTGATTGGCTGCTGCTATATTCTTTTCCGTTATTCTGTATAGGCATTCATAAGAAGAGTACCTAGTATGCTGTTGTGTACTCTGCTGATAAATGCTAGCTGCGCCCTATGAGCTTCTAATATTATACCAATAAAATCTTTAAAAAAAAACACATAAAATTACAACTTAAAAAATCATAGATTTCACATAAGTCCTCATATTATTGTGACTCCAGACGCTATTATTGGTCAATGGATGTTATAGTACATTCAGTCTAATGTTATTTTCAGGAGGTTATATGAGTTCAAAACTTTTTCTGCAAATGTTTCACTCAGATAAACTAGCTGCTCTTCTTAAGGTGAGTCCCGCAATCAAAGGATTAACATTCAGGCAATAGTCCCAAGGATATTGTTGTTCTATCCTGACTCCTTTGTTCCTGCCGCCACCCTTATGGGTCCCCACTTACCAGAGCAATAGACTTTAAACGCCTTTGTTTCCTTTGGGAATAAGCCTAGTTATCCTCTGACCTCCTCCTATTCGGCTTCAGTGAAGGGTGTTCTTTTCAGCTGAATCTACTTTCAGTAAATGAAAGGACAAAAAAGAGCTTCCAGAGTGTAACACTGTTAAACTTTATGCATGCCCCTTCCCCTAAAAACATGCTTACATCAATAAAATTCAATAACGTTTTGTGCTTATAGTACAGCGTACATCACCGTTCTCCTCCTCTCTCTCTGCTTTCTTTGAAAGATCCCGGGTTGAGATGTTTTGGTGACGTGCTGTCCTGTGTGTGATCGTAGCCGTGTGGTCACGCCTAGATGCGTTTCGTCATTCAGACTTTCTCAATAGGATGACTATTGAAAGCAGCTAGTTTATCTGAGTGAAACATTTGCAGAAAAAGTTTTGAACTCATATAACCTCCTGAAAATAACATTACAGAATGAATGTACTATAACATCCATTGACCAATAATAGCGTCTGGAGTCACAATAATATGAGGACTTATGTGAAATCTATGATTTTTAAGTTGTAATTTTATGTTTTTTTTAAAGATTTTATTGGTATAATATTAGAAGCACATAGGGTGCAGCTAGCATTTATCAGCAGAGTACACAGCAGCATACTAGGTACTCTTCTTATGAATGCTTATAAAGAATATTTGTGATCATAGCTGTTTTCTATGGAATGACAGATACATGAAAGAAAGGAATGCCCATAGAGTATAATGGGAAGCAAGATGTGACCTGGAGTCAGAACTATTAGTCATATCAGATCAATCTTTAGCAGACATTCTCTCTATGTTCAGTGAAGATGATAAAATTAAGATTAAGAGGGATTAGCATTGTTTTCTATGGAATGACAAAGGTGAATGACAGAAGGCCCATAGAGTATAATGGGAAGCAAAATATAGACTCATGTGCAGGCAAATCTGAGAAGCACAGCAATTTCACCTTTGCCGCAGGTGTTCCACAAGTAGAGTAGCAGATGGTAAGATTGAGATTATTTGGGATTATAGCTGTTTTCTATGGAATGTCAGATAGATGATAGAAAAGGAATGCCCATAGAGTATAATGGGAAGCAAGATGTGACCTGGAGTCAGAACCATTAGTCATATCAGATCGATCTTTAGAAGACATTCTCTCCATGTTCAGTGGCTTTTTTTTAATATTGAGATAAAGTGGGATTCACATTGTTTTCTATAGAATGACAAAGGTGAATGACAGAAGGGAATGCCCATAGAGTATAATGGAAAGCAAAATATAAATTAGTTTGCAGGCAAATCTGAAAGACATATCAATTTCACCTTTCCCACAGGCGTTCCGCAAGTAGAGTAGCAGATAGTGAGATTGAAATTATTTGGGATTATAGCGCTTTTCTATGGAATGACAGATAAATGATAGAAAGGAATGCCCATAGAGTATATTGGGAAGAAAGATTTGACCTGGAGTCTGAACCATTCAACATACCAAATAAATCCTTGGCAGATATACTCTCCACTTTCAGTGGTGATGTTTAAAATTTTGATTAAGAGGGATTATTATTATTTTCTAAGGAATTGCAAAGGTTAATGACAGAAGTGAATGCCCATAGAGTATAATGGGAAGCAAAATATAAACTCATTTGCAAGCAAATCTGAGAAGCACAGCTATTTCATTTTTCCCACAGGTGTTCCTCAAGTGTAATACCAGATAGTAAGATTGAGATTATTTGGGATTATAGCTGTTTTCTCTTGAATGGCAGATAAATGATAGAAAGGAATGCCTATAGAGTATAATGGGAAACAAGATGTGACCTGGATTTAGAACCATTCAACATACCAAATAAATCCTTGGCAGACATATTCTCCATTTTCAGCTGTGATGTTAAAAATTGCAATTAAGGAGGGCGCATGCGCGGGAGCTCCAAGATGGTCGCTTGAGACAGGAGCTCCGCACCCGCACGGACCACCGGCACCCCAGGCGACGCCAGCAGCAGCTATAGAAGGCTGCAGATAGGTCAATTGCCTTCCCCAGGACGCCCTGCTGCTCTAGACACCTGGACATCGGATCCTTATGGGCAATTGAGAGTGCGGGGAGACGGCCACTCACCCACCCGGGTGTACCAAAATGGCCGCGGCCGTGGCCTAGCACAAACGGGGCAAACGACCACAGTCACCCAGAAAATTTGCAGACAGGGTGTCTGCCTTTACCAGGACACACCGCAATATCGACCCCCGAAGCACCAAGCTCGTGAAAGCGGGGGAGAACACAGGCGGCCGGCAATCCTTTCAACCGGGTGTACCAAAATGGCCGCGGCTGCGGCCTAGCACAAAACGGAGGTCCGCCCAAAAGAAGATGGGTAAGTCCCTCTCATACTAGCCAATTGAACATCAGGCCACAAGAAGGGACTTACAACAGAGGCACACATAATCCTTCAAATTAACCCCAGCAGAGCTATTCCACTAAAGGGTGTACCAATATGGATGCTGATGCAGCCTAACGGACACAGCGCCACCTGAGGTAGGAGGACAGTATAACAACAGTTTACTGTTTATATTTCTGGAGTAATTCCAGAGACCTAGGAGCTTTAACATCACTCCATGCTTAAGAGGGCTCCCCTCTTTTGGTCTCACAATTAACCACATCTCAAGGGCTCCCAAACATCTATTTCCTAGTATCCGAATACTACACTGAATGCAGGGATCTAATGTGAGAAGATCTCTTTCAAGAATTTTCCAAAAGTCTGATCAGACCCTTAAACCGGACATGGCCACAGCAGGTGCTAATCTTAATGAAAACTCTGCAGAGATGACTTCAGAACATAGGCCCATCCTCACACCGGCCACTCTTACTCTCACTCCTGGGCCCAATCTAATCACACATCCTTCTCTTTCTGCCTCTCTGGCTTCTACAGAACCACTTATACGCCACACAATGGGTGACATTATGGCTACACCGGTTGGCCTTCTCTCCTCAACTCATCTGGAAACATATTCCCCCAGCCCCCTTACCCAAGACTCGCCCCTTAACACGGCGGATCTATTCCTGAAATTCTCAAACCTCTTGGAAAGAGGACTATCAAACACCGCTGCAAAAATAACAGGAGACATAAAGGCTGACTTTCAGAACTTGGGTTCCAGAATGGAAGCAATAGAACAAAAATTGAATGTTACAGTAGCTAATACCAATCAAAACTTCGAACACATCCAAGTCCTACAAGATCAACTGGACGTTGCCCTTGCTAGGATAGATGATCTCCAAAACAGATCAAGACGATATAACTTTAGGATGAGAGGTCTCCCTGAAACCGTTACAGATATCACACCAGCAGTCCAGGACTTAATTAGTTCATTGATTCCCAATGTGCCTAAACATAGGCTAGAATTGGATAGAGCTCACAGGGCCTTAGGCCCCCCAAGGAAGGATGGCTCTCCGAGAGATATCATAGTGAAACCACACTTCTACGCCATTAAAGAGGAAGTTATGAAGGCCTCCCATTCCAAATCTCCTATCCTCTGCATGGGATACCAAGTCCAGATCTTTGTGGATCTATCACCCACCACTATTCAAAGGAGGAGAAGCCTCAAGCCGCTTCTCCAAGTACTTCAGCAAAAAGAGTTGAAATACTGGTGGGCTTTCCCATTGGCAGTAAAATTCCTCCATAAATGGAAAACATTCTCCTTTTCCACGCTACCTGAAGGGGAAAAGCTTCTTTTACGCCTGCAGCTTATATCCCAAGAAGCCCCAATGGACTTGACTGATCCAGCATGTCCCCACACAAAGAGACCCCTCCCAGCAAGCCCGGTCTCACCACAATGGTCTTAATCTAAGAGTAAGAAAGCCAAGGATAATAAACCACCTTAACCAAGTGAGAGGGATTTTCTTGATATTATCTCCCTACTTTTTGCCCAGATTTTGGGGCCCTTTTTTCTCATTGAGTTTTCTCATTGAGCTTATTTTTCTTTATTTTTCTTCACCTTTATGAAGGACTGTGAAAACTTTTAGGTGTCTCTATAGGAAGATCCGGATCAGAGAGACATCTAGCTTCTACACCTTTTCCCTTAAGGCCCGTCTAGCCTGGTTTGACTTTTACTATATCTTTTTGAAGAGCCTTTCATTATCTTGACTCTGTAATGAAACAGATGCTTAGATAGATTAAGCACCTTCGCAACTGGTTTCCACACTCAGCTGCAGGTTCCTCTCCCTGAGGATGGAAACTAGGGCTCCACCTCACATTTTGGTTACTGAACTGTCTTGATAATTGTTCAACTTTAAGTCGTCATGGTGATACTTTTGGTTAATTAGAGCCTGGGGTGACCAAGGCCCGAGTGGGTCTACATGCACCTCCTCTTATCCCCGGGACTTCGTTGAAACTCCTTGGGATAAGCTGTCTGCCCCGGACGGGTCAGACGTCCTGATCTACCAAGTGTTTGGTTGTTTTTGGACCCTCCCCTTGGAGGGCAGGGATGGTGGGCTGGGGGGGTTTGTACCCCCCGGGCATCGCCCCCTCAAGTTTTATTTGAGTTCTTTGATCTCAGCCATGTTACTTTCCTTTCTAGCTTTCCCTTTCTCTTCCTTCTTTTCCTCTTAATGCACCCAGACTTTTCTTTTCATTGCAGCCGATGCCGAGGCAGCCAACTAACTCATGTGAGGCTCAAGTATCCTAGGAGCACCCTAGTAACAAGTAAAGCCACCAGGCTAATGGTGAGTACCAAAGCATTCACAAGCTGTTTCTCTCGCAGAGACCATGGCAGGGTTACCACCAAGGCACATTAAATTTGCCACCCGTAATGTTCAGGGTCTAAACTCCCCTATAAAAAGGAAGAAAGTTTTTGACTACAGCAAGACCCTTCAATTAGATGTAGTGATGATACAGGAGACTCACTTTCCCTCACGGTACAGCCCCAAATTCCTCCACCCACATTTCCCCACCTTCTTCCTGGCCAAAGCAGAATCCAAAACTAAAGGGGTAGCCATCCTAATCTCCAAAAAATGTGGGTTCTCTCCACGCCTAGAACTTAAAGACCCAGAGGGGAGATACTTACTGGTTAAGGGCACCATGGAAGGACACCTATATACAACAGTCTCTCACTACGCCCCAAACAAAGGGCAATCGACCTTTTTCAAAACGTTCTTGGAATATATTCAACCTCATTTGGAAGGTCGAATTATAATAGGAGGGGACTCCAATGTCGCCTTTGATCAGGGCCTTGACAAATCTAGACCCCTAGCTCGCCAACTAACACGCCCTTCCAAAATGAGTCTAAAAATCGCTAAACTGTTACATACATCCAATCTAGTAGCAGCCTGGTGGGAGTTCAACCCATCCAAGAGAGATTACACCCACTTTTCCCCTCCGCACAATTCTTATGCACGGATTGACCACCTTCTAGTCCCCGCAGACATAATTCCTTCCATAACACAAGCCCGCATTAGGGACACAACCCTCTCAGATCACTCCATCATTCTCTTGCAGATTCGGTCTGACCCGCAATTTGCAAGAAAACCACAGTGGAGACTGAATGAATTATTGCTTACTAACCCGGTTCACGTCACTGAGATCAATAATGCCCTCAAGGAATATTTTATTAATAACAAGGAAGAGACATCAGTAGAAATCCTCTGGGCGGTTCACAAAGTCTGCATTAGAGGAAAATTCATCCAGTTATCTTTCCGATTAAAAAAGGAGCGTAAGGCAGATATCTCCAAACTTGAACATACTTTCCAAACTCTTAAGGAATCACATAAGAAGTGCCCTTCTAACTCCCTCACTGCCAGACTTGATAAAGCTAGATTGGAGCTAAATATGGCTCTCACAGTTAAAGCCGAAAAATCTATCAGGTGGAGTGGACAAAAATTTTACACACAGAATGATAAGCTAGGAGCCATGCTGGCCACTAGACTCTCTCCAAAACCTCGCCACTACACTCTTCCCAAAATCAGGATCCCGGGTCAGGGCCTAACCTCCAACCCGGTGAATATACTAGATGCCTTTCATAAATTATTTTCTGAATTATATAGCCCACATAAACAACTCCGCAAGGAGGCTGACTCAACTTTCCTGGACAGTATCCCCCTGCCCTCCCTGAAATTGGAACATAAACACATTCTAGAAGCTGAGATTATGGAAGGGGAGGTTCTGGGGGTTATCAGGGACTTGAAATTGGGCT
This sequence comes from Glandirana rugosa, assembly GCA_018402905.1. Taxonomy (NCBI): domain Eukaryota; kingdom Metazoa; phylum Chordata; class Amphibia; order Anura; family Ranidae; genus Glandirana; species Glandirana rugosa. The sequence continues at coordinate 575,518 of BLSH010144771.1, read as the reverse complement.
CAGCCCCGGGCCCGGGTGGCTTGTGAACCTCATACTATAAAACCTTTGCAGAGCCTCTCAGCCCTTTCTTAACCAAATTCTATAACTCAGCAACCAGTGGCTCCCCTATGGATGCACAACTCAACATGGCCTTCATCTCAATTATACCAAAATCAGATAAGAACCCCGAGGAGCTGGGTAACTACAGACCAATTTCATTAATTAACAATGACATTAAAATCTTGACAAAAATTATGGCCAATAGATTAGCATAATTTATTAACACCTATATACATAAGGACCAGGTTGGCTTCATCCCAGGATGACAAGCTCATGACCAAATTCGCAGAGCCATTGACCTGATCTCCATTCTACAGTCCAATTGGGAGGGCGGCCCTAAACAAAAAGGTTTGATCCTATCATTAGACCTTTAAAAAGCATTTGACTCGGTCTCTGGCCGTACCTTCTTACAATTTTAGAGAGATGGGGATTTGGGCAGCGCTTCTTAGGCATCATCAAAACCTTATACTCAACCCCCACGGCATGAATAAGGCTACAAGGCTTTTACTCTAAACCTATAACCATAGCTAAAGGTACGAGACAGGGCTGCCCTCTATCTCCCCTCATATTTGCTATAGCTATTGAAACGTTAGCTATAGCAATAAGCCAAAACCCAGACATCCAGGGAGTGACTTGTGGGGACAGGACTCATAAATGCGGTCTCTTTGCGGATGACATTCTTTTGTTTGTTACCTCTCCCCACACTTCTCTTCCCAACTTAAACCGTACATTAGACGCATTCGCAGAAGTCTCAGGACTCAAAGTGAATTACACTAAATCATATGCAATGAACATTTCCCTTTCACTTCAGGTAGCTACCTACCTACAACAATCATATCCATACCAGTGGAATCATACCTCCACCAAATACTTAGGAATTAACCTCACAAATAAGTTTGAAGAATTGTACTCCCACAACTACCCCCCCATGTTTCGAAAACTTGAGAACGACTTGAAGGTCTGGTCAAATAGAGGTCTCTCTTGGTTGGGTAGAATTAACGCTGTAAAAATGACGCTCTTACCACGTCTACTATACCTATTTCTAACCCTCCCGGTAAAAATCAGAAAAGATCATCTCAAGAACTTTCAGAGCAAGATCCTCAGATTTGTATGGGGAAACTCAGGTCATAGATTCTCCCAAGCTACTCTATATCGACACAGGAAAAAGGGGGGACTAGGGCTTCCAGCCCTCTTAAAATATTTTCAAGCAGCCAGATTAGCCCAATTCTCCCTAGTTTATACGAGGAACGAAAGACCTGACTGGATCCAAATCGAGAGACAGGCTGTCCCAAATAATACACTAGATTATCTTCTGTGGACTACCCCAAAAAAAAGACCTCCTGTACTATTTCCCACCTTATTACACTCATTTTCCCTCTGGGATTTTTTGAGGAACCACCCCGCGCTGGTTTCCCTATTGAAACCCCTGATGCACATTTTTCATAACCCTGACTTCCCTCCTGGCCTCAATATAACAGCGTTCAAGTGGTGGCAGGACAAGGGGCTGTACCGTATAGGACACTTCTTCACTACATCAGGTCCCCTTTCTCTGAGTCAATGTATAAGCAAATTAGACCTTCCGAGGTTCAGATTCCATCAAATCATTCATTTCTTTGCAGAAAATCTGGGAAAACAAACCCCTCCCGCCCAGCTTCACGACCTATGAGATTTGGTGTGGCCAAGCTATGGAACAGAAAGGCGGCATTTCTCTAATATATAACTCTCTAATACAGCAAGAGATTAAAGCCACATACATGAATCGCTGGGAGGAAGATCTCCAGATTTCCTGGGACTTAGAGACTTGGCATACAGCCCTTTCAGACTCTTTCCGAGGCATATTAAATACCACTCTTATAGAGGCCAGTATTGGGGCGTGTCCGGCTGAGCGCATGTGAGCAGCTCTCTCTCTGAGCTCCGTCTCCGGCCTGAGATCCTATAACTAATCCTGACGGTCTAACACTGCCTAACTCTACCAAAAGGCCTGGGGCTAGAGACCTAAGCTGCCTGCACACCCTGGAGATGGTGAAATACGGGAAGGAACGCCCGATTACTCCAGAGGAGAAGCTGGCTCGATTCGCCCACACTTCCCAAGATGGAGGCCGCGACGCGCTGAGCCAGGCCACACCGCGGACAGTGAACTCCCCTGAATGGAGAGACGAATCCTCTGCCTGGCCGGATGAGCAGGCAACAACATCGGGTGAGTTCGGGGCAACATCTCAGGGGGCTGCAGATATAACAGAACAACCGGCCCCGCTTAAAGAGCCGACGCTCTCTCAAATTATGGAGGCCATTAAATCCTGCCATGCGGACCTCTCCAGGCAAATAGACACTCTCAGGGTAGACTTTTCCTTGCTTAAAGAGGATGTCCACAAGGTTAAACACCGTGTGACTAATGCGGAGCAGAGGATTAGCACTCTGGAGGATGATTTA
>BLSH010144771.1:543926-568330 GCA_018402905.1 Glandirana rugosa | reverse complement strand
CCGTATCAGACGGGACCTCCTTATCTCAACTCTTATTTTGAGTTTCTTTCAGACGCATTAGTGGAGGACCCTCCATACTTCCTAAAGGAACCATAGTTTCTATGTCCTATAACTCCACTCGACCTGTAGGCAGAACCGATTCATACGGTCTTAGGACGATAAAAACAGAGGTTTAAGTTTATCAGAAACGAAGACTATAACCTCAAAGAAAACTCAAAAGAGTTACTCTTCATTCAGTTCGACGACGTATCTAAGAGAGGTATCAACTATCAACCGTCTCCTCCCCAGGAATTACATAAGGTGGAGGCGACGGTTTCGGGATCAGAGTACGCACCGATGGGCGGTACTGTGGTTGGAGGAGGAACCCTTCTTTATGGCTACGGCCACAAGTATCTCCAATTACTGGAATGAGAATGGGGGGGGCACATCGATGGCTGTGGCATGGGATGCTTTTAAAGATACTGCCCGAGATGCAGTTGCGGGTACTGTTAAGCGTCTTAGAGAGGACAGAGCATGGCGGGTAGCCACGCATGAGACTAGGGCTTTGGCAGCGGAGGTGGAATACATTAAGGACCCCTCCTCTGCCAACTATCAACTATGGAGAGAATCTATGCAGCAGCTTGACTTACTTCTCATTGAGAAAACTCAAAAGAAACTCCAATATCAGAAGCAAAGACTATTTGAATTTGGAGACAAAAATAGCAGGATTCTGGCATACTTAGCCAAGACGGATGTCCAGCTCACCTCAATATCCTGTATCTTTGATACCAAGGAAATCCTTCATACCTCCCAGGAGGTGATTACGCAGACTTTCTTTGAGTTTTATTCTCAACTCTATTCCTCCAGGGCAGACTATGCCCCGGAGGACTTGAGGAGTTATTTTGAGGAGATTCGGGTCCCTCTCCTCTCTGAGGCTGAGACCACTGAGATGGATAGACCTATTTCGCTAGAGAAAATAAATGAAGCAATTCAGTCCTTTAAAGCGAATAAAACCCCAGGTTTGGATGGATTCCCGATAGAATGGTATAGATCATACAGTAAATACCTATCCCCGTTACTCTTAGTCCCCCCCTCACTTAGGGAGGCCTTGATAGTGTTGATTCCGAAGCCCAACAAGGATCCTAAATATTGTGAATCGTACAGGCCTATCTCATTAATAAATGTTGACGCAAAAACTTTGGCCAAAGTTCTGGCGCGTAGGCTGAATACGTTTATTGTAAAATTAATAAACCCTGACCAAACGGGTTTCATCCCAGGTAGGTCGATGGCTATCAACTTACGGCGACTATTTACCAATATTCAGACTCCGGGAGCGGATCCTGACACTAGAGTGGTGGTGTCATTGGATACGCATAAAGCGTTTGATTCTATTGAATGGCCCTTTTTATTTGAGACCCTTCGACGGTTCGGATTCGGTCCCAGTTTTTTGAAATGGGTTAAGCTGCTCTACTCCCAGCCCATGGCACGCCTCAGAGTAAATAATAATATCACAGATGCTTTTCCCATGCTCAGGGGAACTAGGCAGGGGTGCCCCTTATCTCCCTTATTATTCGCACTGGCCATAGAGCCCCTGGCAGTGCTCCTTAGGCGAAATAATGAAATTAAAGGATGTCCTATTAATGAGTTGGAAGAAAAAACATCCTTGTATGCGGATGATATGTTGCTATATTTAGCAGATCCGGCGGACTCTTTGAGCAATGCCTTGCAGACTATCATAAGATTTGGGACCTTTTCGGGCTTCAAGGTTAATTGGTCGAAATCTAGTATATTCACCATAGATCCCCGGTTTCAACCACTGTTCCACCGAATATACCACTTAGAGTGGTCTCTAAATTTCGATACCTAGGAGTGGAGGTACAACAGCCCCTTAAGAGCTATATTGACAACAATGTAGCCCCTTTGATTAGAAGAATGAAAACTTGCTTGCTTGCCTGGGTTAAACTTCCTTTGAATCTACTAGGGAGGATTAACCTCTTTAAAATGATATTCCTCCCCAGATTTTTATATGTCTTCTGGCATGCACCGGTCTATCTACCGAAAAAAATTTTCAGGGAAATAGACTCTTTGCTCACCTCTTTTTTATGGGCATCCCGACCGGCTAGAATATCATTATCCACTTTGAAACTCCCAGTTCAGGGGGGAGGGATGGCCTTACCTGATTTACAAGCCTACTACTGGGCAGCTCAACTGACCCATATCCATAGCTGGTTTTTCCCAGACATTGAGAATGCCTCGGTTGCAGCTCAAGCAGCAATCATGCATTCATATGAAGCACTAATAAATCTATTATATAGAAACGGGCCATATCCTAAGCAGGGGGCGGAGGTCCTTAAAGTATCATATAAAATATTCCATTTAGTCAATAAAAAAATAGGGGCCTCCTCCCTAAATATCTCACCCAATGCTCCCCTGTGGTATAATGATAATCTGAAGGAGATTGTCCGCTTACCTGATGTAAGTCGTTGGACTCGGGTTGGACTTAAATATGTGCACCAACTGTTTGTGGAGGATAGATTTAAGTCCTTCCGGGAAATGAGGTCTGAATTGGGTATCCCTGCCAACTACTTATTCTACTACTATCAGCTCAGGCACGCAATAGCGGCGCAATATGGGTTGAAGGATGTTCACCTTAGGACTTCGATACTGGAGGCTTCACTGTATGATGATGATCACTCTAAACTGATCTCTAGATACTACTCCTTGATATTTTCAAAGAAGGCCTCCACCTTAAGTAGGATTCAAAACCATTGGCAAACAGATATTCCTGATTTGCAAGATGATGCCTGGGAGGCAGTGTTGGGAGGTCAGTTGACAAGTGTCATTGCAGCAGGAGACAAGGTGATTCAAATGAATTACTTACATAGAATCTACTATACTCCTGCAAGACTTTTCAAAATGGGTAAATTAGAGTCTGAGGACTGTTATAGATGCCGAGCTGAGGTGGGCAGTTTCTTCCATATGATTTGGGAGTGCTCTGAAATCCGTAAATTTTGGTCAGAAATTACAGCCTTTATGGAAGAGAGACTAGCCCTTCCAAATATATGTAACCCTGCTAGATGTATTCTTGGAGATTTAGAGGACGAGGATTTGAGAATGCATGATAAAACCTTGATTAGGTTGCTCTTTTTTTATGCTAAAAAAGCAATTGCCATCCAGTGGAAGAACCCTACTCCACTGACTCTCCGGATGTGGGTGGAGTTGGTGAATGGAGCTCTGCCCATGTATAAATTAACCTATATGGCTAGGGGATGTGCAAAAAAGTTTTCCAAAATATGGTCAAAATGGATTGACAAAGTATCTGGATCCATTGAGGTATAATATATAAAGGAATGATGTTAATGCACGGATTGAGGGGAGATTGATCAATGTCAGACTGAGTCTACAGAGGTATTTTCTTTTTGTTTCTTTTTCTTTCTGCTGGCCCCTGAGAGGATCCTAGGTCCCACAACACGATCAATATCTGACAGTAATGACTGGATGACTACTTCATGTGGTTTCGTTAAAGTTTTGTTGGTTTTGATTTTGTTTTTAGTTCCTTGTTCTCATGAATTATATTGGTAATATCTTCTGCAACTTAATGTACATGGAAAGATAAATGGGTGAATCCTAATTGAGTTGTACTGTAAGTAATCTGGTAATATGGAGATATAATGTACAATATTTGCCCTTTCATGTTTTGTGATCTTATGAGGTGAATGTTTATATGTACTTTAATAATAAACTACCTTTAAAAAAAAAATAGAGGCCAGTATTAAAGTGATAACTAGGTGGTACCACACACCAACCAAGCTAGCCTCAATCTATCCCACAGCTGACCCAAGATGTTTCAGAGGATGCTCACTCCTGGGATCTATGGCCCACATTTGGTGGGAATGCCCAAGGGTTCGCCTTTTCTGGAGGAAAATCTTTAACCTCATTGAAAGGTTAATCAGTAGCAAAGTACCCAGGTCTCCAGAGACAGCGCTCCTCAACGCCCGTATCCCGAATCTATCTAAACCCAAAAGAAAATTAGTTAAATTTATACTTCTAGGGGCCCAACTCACTATAGCAAAATCCTGGAAAAAGTCTAAAATCTCCTTTGCTGCAGCGATTCGTAAAATCTCGTGTATTATGTCTCAGGAAAAACTAACCAGCATCCTCTCAGACACAGTTGGGAGGTTCGAGGCCACCTGGGAACCCTGGGCAACGTTTATGGGCATCTCCTTCATTCCAGGTCTGTCCCGGTCATCGGGTGCAACTGATTCGATTTAACTCTGGGAGCTCTTTAATCTTGAATCTGTCCTGTTCTTCTCTTTTCTCTTTCTGCTCTATCTGATTTCACAACTTTATCTCATGTAGATACAACTATAATGATCATTATCCAGGTAATCTCCTTCAGACTGACCCCGAAATACATCCTATCCTTCCTTATTGAGTGAGGTTGGGAGAGGATTGAGATCCCTGTTCTTATTCAGAAGGTGTGCCCTCCCCCGTCTTGGCACAGTTTGCTCCCAACATGGGGTGCCAAGGTATTGGGGGTCAGAACCTGATTCGGAAGGTTCTCACACGAGATCCTCTTCCAACCCTTCACTTACACAATGAAAAATCAAGCAAGTTATAGGATCGGCCACTTCCCTAATAAATAACAATGGAATTGCCGTCCCTTCCTATATTCTAAATGTACCCGCTTAATAGGTGCTGTAGGAGATTTAAGGTGCTGACACCACCGTTTTGTTGTTTTTTTTTTGTTTTTTATCTGCTGTCTTATCTGATAACACATGTGATAAATATTCTGGTGAATGATAAGTCAATGACACGAAGTTTAGCACACAGTACAAATTGTAATGTTGTATCCCATTCTGTTTTTTTACGCTATGCAATGACACTGTGCAAGTCTATTTTCTTTCTCTCTTCTGTATTTGTTTAAAAACTAATAAACATATTGAAAGATAAAATTGCAATTAAGAGGGGTTAATATTGTTTTCTAAGAAATTACAAAGGTGAATGACAGAATGGAATGTCCATAGAGCATAATGGGAAGCAAGATGTGTCCTGAGCTCCCTACCTCCCTGCATGCTTTCCGCCTGACCCTCCCCCGTGCTCTCTGCCTCCCCCCATGCTCTCCAGCCCCCCCGTGCCGTTCAGCCCCCCCCCCCAGTGTACTCTGCCTCCCCTTTGAGCTCTCCACCTCCCTCCATGCTTTCCACCTCCCCTCTGAGCTCTCCACCTCCCTCTGTGTTCTCTGCCTCCCCCCAGTGCTCCCCAACCCCCCAGTGCTCCCTGCGTTCTTCCTGTGCTCTCCAACTCCCCCTGTGCTCTCCGCCTCCCCCAGTACTCCCTGCCTCGCCTCTGTGCTCTCCACCTCCCCCCAGTGCTCTCCGCCTCCCCCCAGTGCTCCTTATCACCCCCCAGTGCTTTCCCCCTATGCTTTCTGCCTCCCTCCATGCTCTCCACCCCTCCCTCTGTGGTCTCCAGCTCCCTCCAGTGCTCTCCAGGCCCCCCAGTGCTCTCCACTTACCCTCAATGCTCTCCACCTGCCCTCCCAGCACTCTCCAGTCCCCCCATGCTCTTTCCTGGCCCCCCCTGCACCTCTACCAGGTTCCCCCTCCCCTCTCCAGGGGGATCCATCAGGATGAAGAATGGGGAAGAGGCCAGTTAACATGTCATGGGGCTGCTCAGTCCAACATGCCCTGGCCTGGTTTTTGTCCCAGGCCAGGCCTGAATAGGAAGCAAAATATAAACTCATTTGCAGGCAAATGTGAGAGACATAGTGATTTATCCTTTCCCACAGGTGTTTCCTAAATACAGTAGCAGATAGTAAGATTGAGATTATTTGGGATTACAGTTGCTTTCTATGGAATGACAGATAAATGATAGAAAGGAATGCCCATAGTGTATAATGGGAAGCAAGATGTGACCTGGAGTCAGAACCATTAGTCATATCAGATCACTCTTTAGAAGACATTCTCTCTGCGTTTTGTGGCGATGTTTAATGTTGAGATGAAGAGGGATTAGCATTGTTTTCTATGGAATTACAAAAGGTGAATGACAGAAGGGAAGGCCCAGGGCCGGATTAACATAAAGGCTATGGGAGCTGTAGCTCCAGGCCTCTACCTAACGATAGGCCCAGTCTAGAAAGTCATTAATGCTGCCCAGCCCTGCTCTGTGTGTGCACACACGATTGATATCTAAATTGCGGGCTGCATTGACATGTAAATCACAGATGGCAGGTGGCATTGATATGCAAATGGCGGGTGGCATTCATATGTAAATCCCTGGCTCCTCCCACTTACACCATTGTGAACCCACCCACAGTTTGCGCGCCACATTACTACTCTACTTAAGCTACCCAGAGGCACCCTCTCTCCTCCCATCTTTTACCCCCCTCTCTCTGTCACCCAACCCTCTTTCACTCCCCTGTCTATCACACCCCCTTAAAGCCCTCTCCCCCTCCACATACTGTAGCTGCTGACTGGACCTTACCTTCACAGCCTGTCAGAACCACATCCAAAAAGGAAATGGAGGTGTCCTCATGACAGGCGGTGAATCTCAAATTAAGATTGTTGTCATTCATATAGTTAATCCAGCTGGTAGTGTCAATCTTGTCCCTAGAAACGATGAATAACAAATCGTCTATATATCGACAATAGAAGTGTGCGTCCATGCAACGGGGGCATTTTGTTTCCTTATTCCCCCTTTTTTCTTTCTTTTTTGTTTCACTTTCTGTGGGGTGTACTAAAAGGAAAGACAGAATGGAATGCCCATAGACTTTAACAGGGAGATGGAATGCCCATAGAGAATAATTTAACAAAATGGAATGCCCATAAAGAATAATGGAAAAAAATATTTCAATTAGTGACAGAATCTTTAGATATATGAAATGAATCTTTAGGAAACCTACTTTAAAATATCAGTGGTGATTTTTAATATTGATATTAGGTGGGATTAGTATTGTTTTAATTGAAATGTGAATAACAGAAGGAATGCCCATAGAGTATAATAGGAAGCAAGATGTGACCTGGAGTCAGAACCATTAGTCATATCAGATCAATCTTTAGAAGACATTCTCTCCATGTTCAGTGGCGATTTCTAATATTGACATAAAGTGCATTGATATGTAAATCACGGGCGGCAGGTGGCATTGATATGTAAATGACGGGCAACATTTATATGTAAATCCCTGGCTCCTCCGACTCTTACCCCATTGTGAACCCATCCACAGTTTGCGCGCCACATTACTACTCTACTTAAGCTACCCAGAGGCACCCTCTCTCCTCCCATCTTTTACCCCCCTCTCTCTCACACCCAACTCTCTTTCACTCCCATGTCTATCACACCCCCTTAAAGCGGTGTTCCGCCCCTCCCCCTCCAAAAATTAAAAAGTCATCAGCTACACATACTGTAGCTGCTGACTTTTAATATTAAGACACTTACCTGTCCTGGAATCCAGCGATGTCGGTACCCCAGCCGATATTTTCACAGCCGTTGGGTGCTGCCGCCGCCATTGCCGGTAAGGGAACAATGATAATCCCATCTAATCTCATTATTAACCCTTTCACTGTCAGGTCCGTATGGCGTATGGACCAAGCCAGCTGGAAGCAGTGCTGTAGCATCTCTTACACCTTCTGCTACAAGCTCAAATAAAGTAACCTTGAGATTATAGCCAAACTGTTCAGCAGACTCTGCTGAACAAAACAATAGCTCTGATTAGTGGCTACCAAGCTGCTGATCAGAGCTATCCACCTAAAAAGGCAGCACCCCCCCCCCCGCTGTTTCCTTGCTTCTCTCCCATCGCTTCCGCTCCTCCACTCTCCCTGCTGCAGGTAGCTAAAATGCCTCCCCTAACCTCCTTAACTGTCCCCTTCCTCCACCACGGATCCACCCAGGGCCGATTCTCACCCCCAGCAAGTTAACAACCCCCCCGTAAATTTAAGTGACCCCCCCCACCACCTCACTGATAATGGACGGGGCCCCCTCCAAGCATTCCCTCCACCCGCTCCCGCTGGCTGGTTGCAGCTGCTGCCCGGGAGCTCAGTAATCTGTCAGGATGGAGAGTGGGGAGGGGCTGGTAATCGTGTGTTTACTAGCCCCTCTTCTTTTCAGAATGAACAAAGTTATTAATAGCGATTACTCTGTTCATTCATCACTGACACGCTGAAGTCCTAAATAATCTCAATCTTACTATCTCCTAGTCTACTTGAACACCTGTGGGAAAAAGGATAGATCGCTAGGTCTCTCAGATTTGCCTGCAAATTAGTTTATATTTTGCTTCCTATTATACTCTGTTAGGAGAAATCCTGCCTTAAATGGACTTTTTAGCGCAATTTGCGCGCATTCACGCGCGCCCGTGTGCTGGAAATGGCGCCAGATGGCTCTATTTCAATGGGACACACCTTGCAGCAAGTGCTGTCTGATCTACAGTGTTACCTGTACTAACCTGCAACCTGATAACCTGTTACCGACCCGGCCTATTTACGACCCTCCTGCTGTCTGCCTGCACCTGATCCCGGCTTGTCTACGACCACGTTCCTGTCTGACCCTCTGATACCTCCCTGCCCGCCTATTGACGACCCTGCCTGGACCCGATTACCCACCTGCCTGCTCCTCTTGTACCGCACCGCCAGCTTGTTGCCGAACCTACCTTCACCTGACTCCGCTCCAGTGCCTGTTGCTATCCAGACCTCAATTGCTTCCAGCTCAGTAGTTTCCCAGCTCATCTGGGTCTCTTCTATTAACTACACCTTCCACCCACAGGTCAGCTCTACCTCCAGCAATCCCGCGGACCACCTGCTGGCAAACATCATTGGACTATCGCAGGCACTCATACCTCACCATGCTCTTGTGGCCGCTGTCTCAACCCCAGCGGTCCCTCGAACTGGGGTCGTAGGAGAGGCCGTCCCCTGCCATCAGGCTCCAAACCAGGTACGTAACATACTCTATGGGCCTTCCCAGGGCCGGATTAAGAGCATCATGGGCCTGGTGCTGAGGAATTTGATGGGCCTTTTTTTGGGAATAAATAAAATGAAAAACACAAACAATTTTTTGTTAAAACAAATTAAATATTAAAATAAATTAAATGAAAAAGAGAGGGGGTTAAAGCGGATTTCTATTACAAAAGTGGAATTTCCGCTTCCATTTGGCTCCTTTCAGAGGGGAAGAGGGGAGCAGGTACCTGTTTTTGACAGGTACGCTGTCCCCACTTCCGTGGGACCTCACCGCGGAGAGGTACGTCAGAAGTTCAGCCCCCCGCCTCCTCCCTCCTTCTTCCCCTGCTCATGGGCCAGTAAGAGAGTGCAGCTGGGTTCCCTTAACGGCAATGGCAGCGGCAGCACCCAACAGCTGTGAAAATATCGGCTGGGGTGCTGACCATCACTGGATTGCAGGACAGGTAAGTGTCTTAATATTAAAAGTCAGCAGCTACAGTATGTGTAGCTGATGACTTTTTAATTTTTGGAGGGGGAGGGGCGGAACACCGCTTTAAGGGGGTGTGATAGACATGGGAGTGAAAGAGAGTTGGGTGTGAGAGAGAGGGGGGTAAAAGATGGGAGGAGAGAGGGTGCCTCTGGGTAGCTTAAGTAGAGTAGTAATGTGGCGCGCAAACTGTGGATGGGTTCACAATGGGGTAAGAGTCGGAGGAGCCAGGGATTTACATATAAATGTTGCCCGCCATTTACATATCAATGCCACCTGCCGCCCGTGATTTACATATCAATGCACTTTATGTCAATATTAGAAATCGCCACTGAACATGGAGAGAATGTCTTCTAAAGATTGATCTGATATGACTAATGGTTCTGACTCCAGGTCACATCTTGCTTCCTATTATACTCTATGGGCATTCCTTCTGTTATTCACATTTCAATTAAAACAATACTAATCCCACCTAATATCAATATTAAAAATCACCACTGATATTTTAAAGTAGGTTTCCTAAAGATTCATTTCATATATCTAAAGATTCTGTCACTAATTGAAATATTTTTTTCCATTATTCTTTATGGGCATTCCATTTTGTTAAATTATTCTCTATGGGCATTCCATCTCCCTGTTAAAGTCTATGGGCATTCCATTCTGTCTTTCCTTTTAGTACACCCCACAGAAAGTGAAACAAAAAAGAAAGAAAAAAGGGGGAATAAGGAAACAAAATGCCCCCGTTGCATGGACGCACACTTCTATTGTCGATATATAGACGATTTGTTATTCATCGTTTCTAGGGACAAGATTGACACTACCAGCTGGATTAACTATATGAATGACAACAATCTTAATTTGAGATTCACCGCCTGTCATGAGGACACCTCCATTTCCTTTTTGGATGTGGTTCTGACAGGCTGTGAAGGTAAGGTCCAGTTTAGTCTGTTTAGAAAACCTACAGCAGGCAATTCCTTACTGAGAGTGGACTCTGGTCACCCCAAACATACAATAAAGGGAATACCTTTTGGCCAATTTCTCAGGCTCAAACGCATCTGCAGCTCTCCTGCACACTATGAGCGTGAGAGTTTGGCCATGTCACAGCGATTTATTGATAGAGGTTATGCTCCCTCAATCATAAACAGAGCGATTAACATTGCTAATAGCACTCCACGAACCAAGCTGCTGAAAAAGAGGCAAAAGAAGGGTTGTACTTCCCCCCCTGTAATGATATTCCTATATTTTCCACACCCTTTACGACCGGTTCACACTTGAGCGGCACGACTTGCCAGGGCGAAGCGAGTCGCCCCGCTCGAGGCGACCTCAGCGCAGCTTGTAAGGAGACTTCTATCATAGAAGTCAATGCAAGTCGCGCTGAGATCGCCCGGAAAATAGTGCAGGAACTATTTTTCTAAGTGCCCGTTCACACAGGAGCGACTTGCGATCCGACTTGAGTTGCCTCAAGTCGCCCCAAGTCGCTTGACAATTGAAATCCCATTGAAATGAATGGGAGCTGTCTTAATATACACGACTGAAGTCGCTCCAACTTCAAGGCGACTTCTGAAAAAGTTCCTGTACTACTTCTAGGCGACTTCTATCCGACTTGTGCCCATAGGATTCAATAGAAGTCGCCTCCAAGTCGGATCCCCATCTACATGGAAGCGACTTTACAGTTAAAAGAATAGAATGTATTTTTAGGCAGCCCCCTCCCTCCCTTCTCTGATTGGTCAAGGCAAAGTCGCCTGGCAAAAGTCGTGTTGTAAAGTCGCCTGAGGTCCTTGAAGCTGCGCTGAAGTCGTGCTGAAATCGCCTAGCGAAGTCGGGTCGTCCCTATGTGAATGCAGGCTAAGTCGGAGCGTAGCAACTCGCTCCTATTAGACCGGTTCCATTGCACAGCATTGAGGCGACTTGTCAGATGACTCAAGTCGCCTGACAAGTCGCTTAGATGTGAACGGGCCCTGAGAGTAGACTTTTATAAAGTCAGCAAGATTGTAACAAAAAACTTTTTTATCACCCAGTCTTTTCTCTAATACACAACCTAGACAGCACTGGTTACACTTCAAGGGCACATTTTGCTGTGGTGCACAGGGGTGCCCTTGTTGTCCCCACATATTAGGAGGGGACAACATAAGGTCTACGACCACCAACTATACATCCCACATCCGTAGGTTCATCAACTGCAACTCCAGATTTGTTATTTATATTATCACATGCACGTCTTGTAACCTACAATACGTCGGACGCACCACACGAAGACTCAGGGACCGTTTAAATGATCACCTCAGGGACATCAAAAAAGATCGAGACACCAACGTTGCTAGACACTGGAGAGAGACACATTTAAAAATACCTCCAGTCTGGTTATTTAAGCGGTTGAGAAGGTGTCTTTGCCATGTAGGGGAGGAGATAAATTCTAGATTTTATGTCGGAGAGAGGTCTACTGGATTTTCTTCTTCAACACCAGTAAGCCTAGCGGAATGAACTTTGAATGGGATGTTTCCCACTACTATGATTGACGGTTTGTCCTTCGCTGCTAGAGTCTCCCTGGTGTCAGGGCTGGTGTGAGGATTTTTGACACCCTAGGCAAAACCTCATTTTGCCGCTGCCTTGGCTCTGCCCCTGACTCCACCCCCTTTGCCTGCCCAGCTTGATCAGTGCCAATCAAATGTCATCGCACCCTCGGTTGTTGGTGCGGTGACTCCTCCAGGCTCCACCTGTCACCAAGCCCGGAGGGTCGATGCCAGGCGCCACGCTATAGCCCGCTCGGTTGACATGCCAGGAGGATGCAGAGCGGCCTCCACGGGGGGGCATGAATGTGACATCCAGCCTCTGATTTCCACGTCCCATGATATACCAGGGTGCATCCTGCACAGCGCCCTCCACATGGGGGTCGGGGGTGGCTATGGTGCTGGCCAGTGACTGTGACATGCATAATGCATAGCGGCTTCCGGGGGGCTGCTCCTCTCCAATTCTCGATTGCACAGATGACATGATTGAGGCAGCTGCCAGCCATGCCTCTCCTCTCTGATGACATGAATCAATGCAGAGCAGCCAGTGACAGATCAATAGTGGCCAGGCGCCCTAAGCGGCAGTGCACCCTAGGCGGCCGCCTACTCTGCCTAGTGGTAGAGCCGGCCCTGCCTGGTGTTGTGATGGTGGTCCACGATAACCTCTCTCCATGCAAGTGACAGCATTCAACTTACTGCTGTCTTTATGCCCCATAGCTTTAGCAGAATTCTTTAACTAGGTCCTTTGGCTTTTTACAGTAAGTTGTCCACTGTTATGTCCTCGTAGAGCCCATTTCAATGGATTTTCTCAGGGCTGGGGTTACTCTTTAGACATCTATAGCGGCTTGTTGAGCATGTCCAGCATTGACTGGAGTGTAACATTAATATTAATATACATTCTCATATATTTACATATTTATAATTGCTCCTTTATGTCACCCCATCCCCCCCCTCCTCCCCCTTTATAGTCCATTGTTTTCAGTTTTAACAACGATTTGTGGTTTTATTCCTATAATTTTGGCTATACACTGCTTTAACCATCTATGTCTCGTTCCAGATATTTGTGTCTGCACTAGATACGTTTTTTTGCAGTATGAGAGACTATGTAGCAATTTTGTTTCCTCTTTATTCCCCCTTTTCTTTCTTTTTTGTTTCACTTTCTGCTCCACATATTTACATTGTTTAATGACGATTGTTGTGTTTGTTTCTTAACTTTTTTTCTGAAACACAGGCTTAGGATCTTACGTGCGGGCTCCCTTTCATCTGCACGGTGACTGACGCTTTTTGTATCGGTCTTCCGATGCACATTTTTATTGCTACGTGTGTGGGCTCACGGCTTTTACATGGTCGGCCATGGACTGGGGATTTCTCCTCCTCCGATCTCCTTTGCTTTGGCTTACAATGGGGAGCTTTTAGATACACTCGCACATTCTCATTCATAGATTTATGCATCTTTCACAACATGCCTTTTATGTGCATTGATAAGACATTTGCTTCTTATTTTGACCCTTCACATATACGCTTTTATCATTTTTATATGTGTGAGCTTTCAATTACTTACATCAACAACACAAATGCTCCTTGGATTGGCCTTTCTGTGTACATCGGTGCATGTGTGGGCTCGCTATTTCTATATAGCTAACACGGATTGGAGTCTTTTCACCATCTCCTTTCTTTAATATATCTTCATGAGCCTTCAAGCACGCATCCACACACTTTTATACATATATATATATATATATATGTACACCTTCATCATTTATGTGTGATCCGATCATTTGATGCCATGTATTTTGCAGGGGGCATGTCATTGTTCTTGGGGTCACCGTCAGTCTGTCTAATATGCTAACCATGTGGAGTCTTGATTGATGTATGTATTTATTTATTTATACATATACCGCTGTGTCTATTTGATTTGATTTTTGTATACTGATGGTCCTAATTATTTTATTACTCTGTTTAGTCACCGCAGGTCGGCCACTCTGGGGGGTTGTTTCCCATAGGAGAGAAGAAAATTCATCCATTTGGAATTTCCAGGTGTATTGATTGCCTCTACAATCTTTTTTTTGATTGGCTTCACTATTCCTCCATGGAACCCGCCCGTCAGAGAAATTCACCGCCTGTGGTATAATCACCTTTAATGAACTATGGACTTTGATTGGTTACATTCTATACAATGCCAATATATATAAAATCGCGTTTGTACAGTTTTGTTAGCAGCTATGAGTAAGCGCGCGTGAGAAGGGCGTGAAACGCGTTAACTTTTTTTGCTCTACTTTTGTACTGTATGGACTTTTATCTACAATAAAGAAGCATTTTTGGAGTGCGGCTTTCTGGAATTTCTCCTTACCCATTCAGGGTTTGCACGCCGAGCCAGCACCCACAGGATCACAGGTGTTTTGTTCAGGACTTCTTCCTCTGCAGCGGGTAAACCATATATCTACAGTCTGCAGCAAGTGTTTGTGCTGGAGGAGGAACGGAAAGCAGCAAGTGTTTGTGCTGGAGAGAAGAGAGAAATGTATATACTGTAGTGTATATAGGAGTCCTAAGCAAATTTGCACTGAATGTTCTTGGGCATCCCATCATTTCCAAATCCCTATCCTGGAGGAAAGATTTTTCGAGTCTGTGTAAGTCAGCCAATCTCTCCTTTTTTATTTGTGCAGATAATTGGATGAGATTGCCCCTAATGAAGGCCTTATGGCCGCCCACAGGGTTTCAGTGGAGATACCCTCCATGTTGTTGAGGAGGAAATATTCCTTGAGAGAATTATTGATCTCAGAGACTTTAACTGGGTCAGCCAGCAACGATTCATTCAGCCTCCATGGGGCCTGTTTTGCGAAGTGTGAGTCTGATCGAATTAGTAGAGTTACTATAGAATGGTCCGAAACTGCAGTATCAACTATTCGTGAGGACACTACTAGGGGGATTGTATTTGTCTGTACACACAAGTGATCTATTCGCGCGTAGGAGGTGTGGGGGTAGAGTAATGTGTGAGGTCTCTCTTGGCTGGGTTGAATTCCCCCCAAGCATCCGACATATTAAATGTATGGAGTAGTTTGGCTATTTTAAGGCTCGCTTTGGACGGTTGTGTCAGTTGGTTTCCTAGGGGTCTAGATTTATCGAGGCCTTAGTCAAAGGAGTCCCCCCCAGTATTATCCTACCTTCCAAATGGGGTTGAATGGTGTCAAATAGCGATCTAAAAAAGGTTGCTTGGCCTTTATTCGGGGCATATTAAGAAACCAGGGTATATAGGCTCCCTTCTATGGTGCCCTTGATGAGCACAAATCTCCCTTCAGGGTCTTTGATTTCAAGGCAGGGGGAGAAGTTACATGTTTTGGCTATTAGAATGACTACCCTTTTTGTCTTGGATTCTGCTTTAGCTAGGAAAAGGGGGGTAGTGTGAATGGAGAAAGTGAGGGCTGTATCGTTGTGGGAAATGGGTCTCTTGAATCAGGACCACATCCAGTTTAAGGGATTTGTAATAATCAAGAACTTTTCTCCTTTTTGTAGGAGAGTTTAGGCCCTGGGCATTATGAGTTGCTCTTTTAAGAAATCTTAGCGGAGCATTAGTCATGGAACCTGTGGAGGACAAAGCTTATGTCTACAACCTCACTCACCGCCTGTCTGGTAGATTCCCCTAGAAATGTGCAGAAATCGAGGGCATCCGGGGAACCCATTGCAGCATCAGCCGGAACAGGATTGGCTAGAATAAAAAAAATAGTTAGGTGCGTTGTGGGAGGGAAAGAAAGAGAAGAGCAAGAGACATAAGAGAATATGGTCTGATAGAGACAATTACTCCTATAGAATACTAATGGGAGAGGAGGCTGAGGGGATAAGGGCCCCCTCCGGCCTGCAATCCCTATCCTCCGAAGAGGGAACAATCTAAGAACCACCAAGGTAATCAATACCATCTGTCCTGTCCGGGACAGAAAACTCAGCCCAGGGAGGCCCAAGGAAATCCCAGGGGTGAGTGGAGGCAGAGGGACACACCCGCTCCAAGCCTCACCTGGCCTGTTAGATCCTCAATCCACCTCTGTAGGGTGCTGGCTAAGCCACGGTACAAATAGAAAGAACGGAAAGTTCAGACAGCCGCACTCCAATCGATGCTGTTTATTGTTGCTTGAGTGTACAATGCAGGTACAATCAAATGCCAGCAGAGACGAACATCAGGCAGCAGCTAACGCGTTTCACGTCCAAGATTGAAGCTTACTCATAGCTGAGTGGAGGCACATTGGGACCCACCTCGGCGTGAGCGCCACCAGGCCCAATTCTATTTAAAATGCACCCATAACAGTAGTACCTAGTAAACTTTTAGAGGACAAAAATGTGCGTTTAAGTATTCAACTGATCCAACATTTTGAATTAGAACCAACCCAAAACAACAATGTTCAACGGGAAAAGGTAGGGGGGAGTGTAGGAATCTTCCTCATTCACAAAGGAAGATGCGACCCACGCAAGGATTAAAAGATCACAGGCTGTCTGGAGATTAAGTTAAGGTCAGTTGTTCTTAGCCTTCTTGCTCTTAGACTTGATCCAGAGCGGAGATACAGGACTTGCTGGGAGAGGTCTTTTTGCTTGGGAACCAGCGGGATCAGTTAGGTCCATCGGAGCTTCTTGTGAAATTAGCTGGAGTTTTAGGAGTAGTTTTTCCCCCTCTGGGAGTGTTGAAAAAGAGAATGTTTTCCCTTTAAAAACAAATTTAACAGCAAAAGGGAAGGCCCACCAGTATTTTAGTTCTTTCTTTTGGAGAACTTGGAGGAGTGGTTTGAGGGCTCTCCTTTTTTGTATAGTGGTTGGGGAAAGGTCCGCAAAGATCTGGACTTGGTGTCCCATGCAGGTGACCGAGGGACTAGAATGGGAGGCTTTCAGAATTTCTTCTTTAATGGCATAAAAGTGTGGTTTTACAATTACGTCCCTGGGGGAACCGTCTTTCCTTGGGGGACCCAAAGCTCTGTGGGCTCTGTCCAATTCCAGTCTATGTTTAGGGACGTTTGGGGATCAAAGCAAGGATCAGATCCTGAATCGCTGAAGTGACATCCGTGATGGATTCCAGAAGACCCCTCACTCTGAAGTTGTAACATCTAGACCTGTTTTCCAGGTCATATATTCTGGCCAGGGCAGTGTCTAGTTGCTCTTGCAAAACTTGAATATGAGAAGAGTTCTGATTAGTTCTGGCCACCGTAATACCCAACTTTTGTTCAATGGCCTCCATCCTGGAGCCTAAGATGTGGCTAAGAGATCATCCATCGCGTGACGCAGGAGCGATTCCGTGGAAGCCGGTGAAACCACATAAGGTTGGTGTGAGGTTAGATTTGGTCCTGGAGTGAGGGTGAGAGTTGCTGGGGTTAAGATTGGTCTGTGCTCCGTGGAAGCCTCTGAGGTTTTATTAGGAGGATGAGCCCCCGCCGTGGCCATATCAGGGGGAAGGGTTAGGTCAGACTCAATAAAAAGGTGTGTCAGTGACCTCACAGAAAACCCCTGCATTCGGGGTAGTAATGGGGATCAGTAGTTTCGTGACCCTCAGACCTCATAGTCTGCGAGCTGATCTAATGCAAAGTAATGGCTATTTAGTCCTCCCCTTCCTCCCACCCTTTTCTTTAGAAAGAGGGGGGGAATCCCGTGCTCACATGCAAAAGAAGAATAAAATGAAAGGCCTTACCTCAGCCCTCAGGGTAGGTCTTGTGAAGAAAATGGAGGCTGATAAGGTTGGAGGAAGGCCCCTGTGGAAGATGTCATACATCAAGAATCAGTCCTGGGTTGTCTGGGGAGCAAGCTCAGCTCCTAAGTGAGTGTCCTGAGGGATTGAGGACCTATAGGTGGTGTACTGCAATCGTAAGTCTGCAGCGGCGGCCATCTTGGTATACCCAGGATTAACTGGGTTGGCTTGAGAGGAGCTTTGAGGGCAGGAGGTACCACGGCTTCAAGCCACCCTGTGAAATGGGGTGCTTACTAGGCTGCTTATAGCTTTATCAGGATGGCCAGAGCGGGGAATGCTATTACCTCAGAGCCATGGATTGAGAGAGGCCGCAGCTGCGGCCATCTCGGTACACAACTGGGCGGGAATGGACCTGGCTGCGGGAGAGCTTAGAATCCTTCCCGCTCCCAGATTGCAGGCGTCCTCCATAGCGGGTGGTCCTAGGGGGTTCTGCTATCCCGTGTACGTCATTCTTCGGGTGTTCCTGATGTCGCCTGGGGCGTCCGTAGCCGGGTGGGTGCGGAGCTCCCATATCAGGCGCCCATTACAGGATCCTGTGCACCCCTGTGCAAATGTTTTAATGCTGTAAATGAAGAATGCTTTTAGAAATAGAAGTGTTAATTGTTTATTTTTATCAATTGACAAAATGGAAAGTAAATGAACAGAAGAGAAATCCAAATCAAATCAATATTTGGTGTGACCACCCTTTGCCTTCAAAGCATCATCCATTGGGGTCAATCACACACTTCCCTGATGGTATGGCATGATGGATAAGTATCTTCTTGTATTTCCCAGCATTGAGAGCACCATTGATCCTGACCAAATCTCCAACTCGATTTTCAAAAATGCAGCCCCAAACTTGCAAGGAGCCTCCACCATGCTTCACTGTTGCCTGCAGACATTCATTATTGTACCTCTCTCCAGCCCTTAGGCGAACAAACTGCCTCCTGCTACAGCCAAATATTTCAAATTTTGACTCATCAGTCCAGAGCACCTGCTGCCATTTTTCTGCACCCCAGTTCCTATGTTTTCCTGCATATTTGAGTCAATTAACGTTGTTGTCCACATCAGAGGTATGTTTTTTTTGCCACAATTCTTCCATGAAGTCCACTTCTGGCCAGACTTCTCTGGACAGTAGATTGGTGTACCTGGGTCCCACCGGTTTCTACCAGTTCTGTACCGATGGCACTGCTGGATATATTCAGATGGTGAAGGGAAGTATGATATTTCTCTCATCTGTTGCATTAAGTTTACTTGGCCGACCACAGTGTCTACGGTCCTCAACATTGCCCTTTTCTTTGTTCTTCATCAAAAGATCTTAAATGGCACATCTTGAAACCACAGTCTGCTTTAAAATCTTTGCCTGGGAGAGACCTTGCTAATGCAATATCACTACCTTGTGTCTTGTTGCTGTGGTCAGTCTTGCCAGTTTTAAGCATCCTATACAACTGTTTCTCTTTCAATTAATGACTGTGTTTCAACCTACATATGAAATTGATGATCATTGGCAACTGGTTGGTATAATTGGTTAATCATACAGACAAAAGAAAAAAAAGAAAAAAAAAAAAAAAAAGGTTCCGAGCTCAACTTGCAGACCAGTCTGCCACCAAGCCAAATTCACCTGTCTAACAGTTCAGCGTTTAAAAGACAGGGGATTGGTTAAACACATTTGCAAGTGTATGTGTAAGCTGCAGGCCACGTCAAGGTTCCCTGTATACTGCAGACCTAACTCTATATAAGAGGCTTCACAGTGGAAGCACATACAATTGAATGGATAGATGAAGGACAGGTGACTGGAGGAGCCCAACCCTCCTTAAAGGTACATGACCAGACACCCAGCCGTGGCCCCATGGCGGCTGCGGCGCTGGTATGGTACCAAAAGTAGTAACTACACAAAAAACAAGGTCACTGTCCCCCATGGAGGGTATGGAGCACACCAGCTATACTGCACACCCTGTTGTCACACTCACGTTACCACCAATAGATACCTACCTCACCTATGCACAGTCTCTGTCATCTCCTTTTTTTCACCCTCTTTTCATTTCTTTTCCCTACCCATCTCCCACCATAACCATCCTGGTTGTTTTCCTCTTAATCCCTTGATTTATCTATTCTTTGTTCACTTACAACCATTCTTACCAGTGTTTTTATTTCCAGTCACCCATTTTGTCCACCATCAACTTTACCCCACCTGGGTGTTCCTGCTCCCGCCTGGGGCGCGGTCGGTGCGGGCCACCTTCGTTCCATTTTCTCTCCTCGGCTCCCGACCTGCTGACCTCCGGGTTGGCCCCCCTATCTCAGCAGTTCTTTGCCTGGGCCCCAGCGCTGCAAGTCTCTTTGGTAGGTTTTGAGGTTGGTACTAAAAAACCTCCCCCCCTTTTTTGTATGCCTTGATATACAATTTTGTTTTTTAATTTTTTAATTTTTTCTTTTTGATTTTCTAGTTCCTTTACAGTTGCTCCTGATGAGTGTCCCTCAACTGGCCACGAAACGAGTAGAGCCTACATCGCTGTATATTATTTAAGCTTTTCATGAACTTCAATATGAAGTTATCTTCTGGGGTGATCAGTTTTTACAGGCCAGAATTCTTTTTTCTTTATTTGAGCCATTTGGCTGTCATTTGGATATTTGATATCAATGTATGTATTGATGGATTATGGTCACATTATGTGTACTATTTTTATATCAGTAGAGTATTTTTACTCATGAATATGGAATATGAAAGGTTAACTATGTATATTTTCTCCTTTTTGTATGTATTTTCCTTTTAAACCAGCATTTCTACCTATGAATATGATTTAATAATTGTTAATTATGTACATTTTCTCTTGAATGTGTCTAATATTAAAAATCCTGAATTTTATCACAATCCATCATTGTAGTTGTAATTGTAGTTGCTGAACACCACCTCGCTTCATTTAAAGTCCCGTATCAACGCATTCTCTCCTTTATATAGACTGTACAACTCAATTGAAAAACAAACTGAAAACTTTTAGGTGGAGGTAAGTAAAAATAAAAAACTAAAATAATATGGTTGCACAAGTGTGCACTCCCTTAAACGAATACTTTGTTTAAGCACCTTTTGATTTTATTACAGCACTCAGTCTTTTTGGGTATGAGTCTATCAGCATGGCACATCTTGACTTGGCAATATTTGTCCACTCTTCTTAGCAAAAACACTCCAAATCTGTCAAATTCTGAGGGCATCTCCTGTGCACAGCCCTCTTCATATCACCCCACAGATTTTCAATCGAATTCAGGTCTGGGCTCTGGCTGGGCCATTCCAAACTTTCATCTTTTTCTGGTGAAGCCATTCCTTTTTGATTTGGATGTATGCTTTGGGTCGTTGTCATGCTGAAAGATGAAGTTCCTCTTCATGTTCAGCTTTCCAGCAGAAGCCTGAAGGTTTTGTGCCAATATTGACTGATATTTGGAATTGTTCATAATTCCCTCTACCTTGACTAAGGCCCCCGTTCCAGCTGAAGAAAAACATCCCCAAAGCATGATGCTGCCACCATCATGCTTCACTGTGGGTATGGTTTTCTTTTTGGTGATATGCAGTGATGTTTTGTGCCAAACAAATCTTTTGAAATTATGGCTAAAAAGTTCAACCTTGGTTTCATCAGACCATAACAGATTTTCCCACATGCTTTTGGGAGACTTCAGATGTGTTTTTACAAAATTTGGCCGGGCTTGGATATTTCGTAAAAAAAGGCTTTCGTTTTGCCACTCTACCGCATAGCCCAGACATATGAAGAATACGGGAGATTGTTGTCACATGTAGCACACAGCCAGTACTTGCCAGATATTCCTGCAGCTCCTTTAACCACTTCAATACTGGGCACTCTAACCCCCTTCCTTCCCGGACCAATTTTCCGTTTTCAGCGCTGTTGCACTTTGAATGACGATTGCGCGGTCATGCAACACTGTACCCAAATGAAATTTTTATCATTTTTTTCACACAAAAAGAGCTTTTTTTGGTGGTATTTAATCACCACTGGGGTTTTTATTATTTACTCTACAAATGAAAAAAGACCAAAAATTTTTTTTAAAAAATGCATTTTTCTTAGTTTCTGTTATAAAATTTTGCAAATAAGTAATTTCTCTTCATAAATTTTGACCAAAAATGATACTGCTACATTTCGTTGGTAAAAATAACCCAAATCAGGGTTTATTTGGTGTTGGCAGTGATGGTGGACAGACAGATGTGTTGTGCACGGTGACAGATGTGATGGGAGACAGACAGATGTGTTGTGCACGGTGACAGATGTGATGGGGGACAGACAGATGTGTTGTGCACGGTGACAGATGTGATGGGGGACAGACAGATGTTTTGGGGACTGGTACAGATGTTTTATGGGGACACTAACATGTGTATGGGGACAGGGGTATCAGTGGTACTTGGTGTACTATGTGTGGGGCAAGCTGTGACAGCTCTCTGTAAAAAATCATCTTCATACAGAGAGCCGTCCCATAGCTGCAGATCCCCCCCTCCCCCACACTGAGCTCTCACTGAGGTTGGCAGGGGGAGATCTGTCACAGAGACACGTGTCTCTGTTTACATTGTGACGGCTGTGATTGGACACAGCCGTCACATGATCGAGAGGGCCAATCACAGCGCCCATATCCCAATCTCTGCTTGGCCAGGTCCTGTGATCATAATGAGTTTGCAAAGGGTGGATGATGGAACAGGCCATGTTAGCATTGTTGTAGATACGGCCTTATCATTGATCCAGGAGGGTGCTGAGATTGTTTTGGTTGTTCCTTTGCACCTGAAAGATCCATGATGACCTGTCGGTCTGCTGGAGTAAGTGTCTGGTCCATAAAAGTAGCCCATTTTCGATGGAATTGTAGGGGTGGTTAGAGGAGATTAAGTCCAGTCTAGCTGGAGAAGGTTCAGTAAATCCGCTTTTAAGTCTTTGATGGTAGGAGGAAGAGAAGATGTCCACTGTTTAAGAATTACTTTTCTGGCTGCCATATAGCAGGTAGCAAGCCAGGCTTTGTGGTATTGGATGGATTTAGTCTGAATCCTTGGCAGTTTTTGGATAAGGGCGTCAAAGGATCCAAAAAGCAGGAGATAGATGTTTTTGTGGGGACTGATACCTGTAATTGATGCCACGAGGAGTTCCACTAGGTCCCAGTAACGGTCAATGGGTGGACAGGACCATAGCCTGTGCATTAGAGAGGGTTTGTGGCTGTTGCAGAGTGGGCAATTAGAGTGTTCCGGGTATTCTTTGGAGATCAGATGAGGTATGTAGGCCCGGTGAAGGATTTTAAACTGTTGCTCACGCCAAAATTTGTTTGATAAGGAGGCACGTGTACTATTGTAACCCGCTAGGGCAGCTGTACTGTATGTGCTTCAGGGGATCGTAGATCTTTAGCCCATGCTGTGGATGAGATGGAATGGGCTGGAAATAGTTGGAGGACATGGGGAGTGGGAAAGGTGACCCTGAAGGGATATCAAACCTGTGCAGAGCCCGAGAGGCCCATGTGGATATCATCAGGTGTTGCGCCTGCGGAAACAGTGGGTGTCCCCAGATAGTGAGATGTTTGGACATGAAAGGAGAAATCAGATTATAGGGTTTTGACATCTGTGACTCCAAGTCATAGTTAGAGTATCTGGATGCTCGTGTTGACCAGTCTAACCCCACTCTCAGAAGACAGGAGAGATTGTAGAGGCTGATGTTGGGGAGATGGACTCCCCCAGTAGTTTTTGGAAGGAACAATTTCTGCAACCGAGCCATTTTTAGTGCTATGATACTTTGACTGACAATTACTCAGTCATAAAACACTACTACCCTGATATACGGTATCTCACAAAAGTGAGTACACCCCTCACATTGTTTTAAATACTTTACTATATCTTTTCATGCGACAACATTGAAGGAATGACATTTTGCTGCAATGTAAAGTAGTGAGTGAACAGCTTGTATAACAGTGCAAATTTGCTGTATGATCAAAATAACTCAACACACAGCCATTAATGTCTAAACCGCTGGCAACAAAAGTGAGTACACGCGAACAAGTGAAAATGTCCACATTGGGCCCAATTAGCTATTTTCCCTCCCCGGTGTCATGTGCCTCTTTAGTGTTACAAGGTCTCAGGTGTGAATGGGGAGCAGGTGTATTAAATTTGGTGTTATGGCTCTCACTCTCTCATACTGGTCACTGGAAGTTCAACATGGCACCTCATGGCAAAGAACTCTCTGAGGATCTGAAAAAAAAAGAATTGTTGCTCTACATAAAGATGGCCCTGGCTATAAGAAGATTGCCAAAACCCTGAAACTGAGTTGCAGCATGGTGGCCAAGACCATAAAGTGGTTTAACAGGGTCAGCATCATATCCAGGTTGTCTTTGGGAAATAGACGCATGAGTGTTGCCAGCATTGCTGCAGAGGTTGAAGGGGTCAGCCTGTCAGTGCTCAGACCATACGCCACACACTGCATCAAATTGGTCTGTATGGCTGTCATCCCAGAAGGAAGCCTCTTCTAAAGATGATGCGCAAGAAAGCCTGCAAACAGTTTGCTGAAGACAAGCAGACTAAGGACATGGATTACTGGAACCGTGTCCTGTGGTCTGATGAAGATAAACTTATTTGGTTAAGATGGTGTCACACCTCCAAGATGACCACTGCCTTGCTAAGGAAGCTGAGGGTAAAGGTGATGGACTGGCCAAGCATGTCTCCAGACCTAAACCCTATTGAGCATCTGTGGGGCATCCTCAAATGGAAGGAGGAGGAGCGCAAGGTCTCTAACATCCACCAGCTCTGTGATGTTGTCATGGAGGAGTGGAAGAGACACTGTGGTAGAATT
>BLSH010144771.1:463619-516252 GCA_018402905.1 Glandirana rugosa | reverse complement strand
CTAAGAGATACCTCTACCAAGTGTAACAGTGAGTTTTTGCGGACTTCGGTTTACGGACTTTGAGTTTGTCTGCCCTTTCTAGGGTTTCTTTTGTTGTGCATATTAGAGTAATTCATTGTAATGTACAATTTTTAACTATTTATGTACCATCAGAGTTGCGCCCCAATACTTGCTTCATTACTTACAAACATTAACTGGATACAAGCTTGTGATAAAAACCATGGTGTGTGTCTCGTGCTGGGTAGGACAGCGTCACCAGACCGGTTTCATCCAACAGGATTTCTTCAGAGGAGAATTTTTATATTAGCCATTAGAGATTACTATATATATTGCATCATTTGTTGCTAGGTAGTTCGGCTTTTTTTTAGCTTTTATTTCAGCTGAAAATCGTGCAAACACGCGCGAAAAAACACGCAAAAACGCCTGAATTGCGTGTTTCCATACATTCCTATTGGGATACAAACACCCAAATCTGCCCGATTTGCACAACAAAAATACCTCCGGAACTTGTTTGAGTTTCAGGCATTTGGCTTCAGGCGTTTTTGAGTGACAATGTGAACCATCTCCATAGAGAATCATTGATTTTTTTCCCCCTCCAGCTTCTTGTAGCTTCATGCTTCAAGCATATTCAAGCTACAAAACACTCAGGTGTGAATGGGCCCTGAATGCGTTGGATGTTTTCCAGGCAGAAGTAATAGATAGTCTTGCTGCAATGAGAAAATGGGACACTACAGTCTTGTACCGTATGGGGAAGGAGACCATTGTTAGGCTTAACAGAGCCAGACGTGGAGTTGGGTTGGTTAGGATGCCTGTGACTTGTGAAATGAGGGAAAAACCTGAGTTCCAGAAACTCCTAATGGATTTGCAGGACTACATAGTGTGCATCAGATTACCTACACTGCCGCATTGTCTCCAACATAAGGGAGATGAATCTGGGTGGCATTTTGATAGTTTATATGGTGTGAGATATGTTCTATATAGAATTTTTAAGGCATTGTCCCAATGGTTTACACAATGAGACACTTATGTTGTTGACCTTTTGACATTTTGCCATTCTTTTAGTAAAAAGGGCCTTGAAAGGTCCCCTTCCCAACTGAGCACCTGAGTTGATTTTGTGAAAGGTTCTAAATTCTGGAAGTAATCACAGAACCATGATATGCCCCCTTTGCCTGGTTCTTGTTTATTTAGATATTGCCAGAGGTTGGCATCTATAACGATGCTTGAGGAAGGATGTGTGTGTTGGAAATTACGTAGACGAAGGAGGATGAACTCCATCTGTTCTGATGACTGTTTTATAAGATCTTTATAGGTAGTGAGTCTCTTTCATAACCACTGCGAGATGTTTAATAAAGGGAGTAGATGCCCAAAAGCTCTTATTGGTGTATCCAGGTGTACCAGTGGGTAATTGGGATTAGGGTGTTTTAACAAGGCTCTTCACGCCTCCATAGAAGCTAGGATAGAGGGAAGGGGGATATTGGTGCTAGGGGTGAAAATAGTTCCAGCTATCAGTAATGACTGCAAGTCATGATTCACGATCATGGCTCGCTCTATGCCCACCCATTTATTATCTGAGGGTATTAGACATGCTTTAGTTTGGTCCAATAGAACGGAGTAATAATAGTTGTGAAGAATCGGAAGCCCTATTCCCCCTTTGAATTTATGTTTACTCAGAATAGAATATGCTATGCAAGACTGTTTCCCTTGCCATATGAAGTGCCTAATGGCTGCTTCCATGGTGAAGAAGAAACTTCTTGGTACTGGTATAGGAACTGTGTGAAAACAATATAGTAATTTGGGTAAAGTTAACATTTTAAAAGCAGCTGCTCTTCCTATCCAAGAGAGAGTGTATTTCCCTATTTTTTATTAAGTACCATAATTAGTTTTGTAAGCTTATTTGGATAGATAGGTTAGTGAGGTGCCTAAGTACAAAATTTTAGTAGATTCCCATTGATAATTAAAAGATTCTTTTAATTCCCATAGGGCTTTTCCAGAAATATTTATTGGGAGGGCAGATTATTTAGATATATTGAGTTATAATAGGACATTTTGCTGAATATATTCAAAACGGAGTTCACCGCTTCGAGGGAAGACTTAGGGTTTGAAAGGGTGGAATCACATCGTCAGCAAACAGTCCTATTTTGTGTTCCTGTTCATTTACTTTAATGCCTTGTATTTGGGGATGAGATCTTATAAGGGCTGCTAATGGTTCCATAATTAGCGAAAAAATTAGAGGAGAGAGTGGACATCCCTGGCGTGTGCCGTTCGTGATAAGAAATTGATCTGCCAATACGCTAGATGTGAAGACCTGAGCAGATGGAGTGGTGTAAAGCTCAGAGATGGCGTGTTTGATAAGGTCCTGAAAACCACATTTAGTTAGGGTGATTTGTAAGTAATCCCAATGGACCCTATCAAATGCCTTATCAGCGTCCAACGCCAAGAAGATTGTTGGGGATTTGCGGTTTTCTGCTATTCCTAGTAGATTAAACATACGTCTGGTGTCATCGGCTGCTTGCCTCCCTTTTACAAATCCCACCTGATCGGCCTGAATTAGGGTGGGGGAGATGTCTAACAGTCTATTTGCTATAATATTTGCGTATAGCTTCAGGTCCGAATTAAGTAGGGAAATTGGGCGGAAGTTTTGAGGGCAGTCTGGTGCCTTCCCTGGTTTAGGTAAAGTTACTATAATTGCCCTAAGCATTTCTGGAGGAAAAGAAGCTAAGGTCACAGCCCTGTTGAACACCTTGTGCGGCTGTGGAATCAGCGCGTCAGAGAATTCTTGGTAATATTCTGCCGTGAATCCGTCCTCCCCTGGTAATTTATTTTTCGGCATGGTTTTTATGGCAAATGATATTTCTTCATCTGATATAGGACAGTTCAGTGATGTAAGTTGTTGACGGGTTAGTGATGGGAGGTGGAGGAGTCATCTTTTAAGTTGTATAGACTGGAGTAATATGATTCAAAGGCGTTAGCTATTTCTACCGGGTGGAAAACCAACTTTCCCGTAACGGGATGTCTTAGTGAGGACAGTTTAGATCTCGACTGCTTGGCGTTAACATAGTTTGCTAATAGCAGTCCCGCTTTGTTACCAAGGGCGTAGAGGGAAACTTTGGGGCGTTTTATAATCTTTTCATGCTGTAGCAGTAGTAGTTTAAGGTCTAACCTGCACTTCTGTAGTTCACTCAAAGTTTTTTGTGATGAATTTAGTTTATGTTGGGCCTCCAACTTTTTAACTTGTCCTAATAAATCAGACAGGGCTTGCCACCTACACCTCTTCTCTTTCGCTGACAAATGAAGCATTAAACCCCTGCAAAAAACCTGATGAGAACACCAGAGAGTAAATATGTCCACATTCTCATTATCATTAAATTGAAAGAATTCTTTAAGCTGGTCTTTTAATCTTAGATTAATGGAAGGCATAGTAAACAAAGACGTATCACTGCGCCAAAGAGTCATCGGGGAAGCCGTGCATTGTTATGCTATAGTCACTGTTATTGGAGCATGGTCCAACCAGGTGGCATTATATATTTCCACCTGTGTAGTTCTGCAAAGTAGCTGGAGATCCACAAGAAAGAAGTCTGTCCTTGAATAGGACTGATGTGGTATAGAAAAAAAGGTGTAGTCCTTTTCAGACGCATGCAGGCATCTCCATGGGTCATATAACTTGTTATCCTTAAGGAAGATGGAAAGAGTATTTCTGTGAGAAGTTTTCCTAGAAGTAGAATCTAGATGAGGGTCGCTAATGGTGTTAAAATCTCCACTAAGCAAAAGGAATCCACGCTGTACCTTGGAGATTTTTTTAAGTAAGGCTTTTAGAAATGGAAGCTTGCCAGTGTTAGGTGCGTACAAATTATTCACTATAATATAAGTGGTGTTGTTGAGGTCACAAACCACAATCAGGAGTCTGCCCTGTGGGTCTGTGACTGCAGTGTGCAGCAGGAAGGATGCTGAGTTTTTAATAGCCATAAATACACCTCATTTTTTATTGTCTTCATTGGCAGTAAAGATATGGGGAAAACATTTATGTGAACACTTTGGAGCTTTTTGGACATGAAAATGAGTCTCTTGGACACATACCTTGTCCCCTTGTAGTTTTATGGTGTCTTTCCACAGAAGCTTTTGTTTGAAAGGGCTGTTTAGGCCATGTGCATTTAAGGATATTACTTTCAGTCCCACTGTTCTGTGTGATCCATGAGGTGGAATTTGGAGCCCTCTAGTGGTGTACTCATGACAAATGCTTTTATGGTCCAATAATATGGTTAAAAAAAAAAAACATACAGTTCTGGAGACCATATAAAGCTTGTTAGTATGGTTCTTTGCATGATGTTGTAGCATCGAAAGTGTTTTCAAGATGGTTGTCTTGGTAGATGGTGGTGCAAAAAACATAAAAAAAGAACAGAACAAAAACGAAAAACACCCGGAAACAGAGATGTAAACATTAAAGAGAAAAAAAAAAGAACATAGGGTGGCTTTTGCCACATCTTTAATTAGGGGGTCATTTCCTGAGAGCTTCAGATATTGTCCCACATATGGTATAACAAATAGACCATACATATGTATGTACTTCATATATTTATAAACTTTTGATCACCCGGGGGATTGCTCCCATCCTGAAGAGATCTTGCCAGGTGGCGACGTCTGTGGCAATGAGGCGTTTTCCTTAGGGATTAATCCCCATTGTTTGGCCAGCTTGTGATACACCAGTAAGTGATATTGTGGTTACGGAGTAATTTTGTTAAAGAGACTCATTTTTTCCTAGCCATTAGAGTGTGTTGCGATAGATCCGTGTACAGTGAGATGTCGCTGTAGGGGCCCGGTAAAGGAGAGTTTTTCCTTGAAAATTTCATCAGAGTGTCTTTGACATGATAAAAATTAATTTTGGCAATGACATCCCTGGGAATTGTGTCAGGGAGATGCAGTGGTTTTGGGAGTCTATGGACCCTATCCACCACAATTTCTCTTTCTGGTGTTTCTGGTAATAGCGTGGAGATCATTTGTTGTATGTATCTCTGTAAATCTGATGCTAACATTGTTTCTGACACTCCGCAAAACTTAACGTTGTTTCTACGTGAGCGGTCTTCAAGGTCCGCTATTTTCACTTTCACATTTCCTCATCAGCTTCATTATGAGCGTCCAAAAGTTCATTATGGGCAGTTGCAAATTCCCCCATTTTAGACTCAACGTGGTTCACTCTTTCTCCTAATGCTGAGACATCCTCCTTTACATTGGCCATAAAGGAAAGCATGTCTCTATGCAGAGAGCCTTTAAGAGAGATCAGCATGTCTTTAATCGTTGTGGTACTAAGAGGAAGGTCAGTTGTTTGAAAGTCATCTAGTTGTTCTGAGAATTCCCTAGTAGTGTCACATGAAGAGGAATCATTATCATTATTACCCACCTGAGCTTCTCCTGTGGAGTAGCACTGCTTAGATTTCTGAGGGCTGCACAAGGGAGATCCCTTGGTGAAGCTCCAATGTGGTTTGCATAGGAGCCACCGCTATCCTGGGGTGAGGAGCAATGTCCTCCACTCTGGTTACTGTGCTGTGCCTTTGAATAGCTGCTGGCATCGGCACCATCTTGGGGAGAGGAGGTTCCCATGGGAGAGAACTCCGTCAGTTCACGGGGCCCTTCTTTGTTTTTTCTCTTCCCCGGGTTGATCCGGATGAATAGCGGGCTGAAAGGAGCAGTGTGGGTGCTTGCTACTCGCTGTAGTGCCACGGGAATCAGCAGGTGCCCTCAGAGCAGTTCTCCTATGCGGCCATCTTCTAGGCTGCAGGCCACGCCCCCGTTCCATATTTTTTCAAATTTACTGCTCTTGCCCCCTTCTTAGGTAGGCCATTCTTTCTCTTATTATCATGTTATTAACCCTTTTCTGCCACTCCGTAATTAATGGAGGTTTAGTATCTAGCCATTTCCAAGTAATCATCTTTCTAGCTTGGTACAAACATCTCATGACCGCTAGTTTCGTGCTCACCGCTCCTGCATTTTGCTCTATATATCCCAATATACACAACATGGGTGAAGGCTTAGCTTTAATCCAAAAACTTGGTTTATTTTATACAGAACCACCTCCCAGTATCGGTGTAGCTTGAGACATCTCATAGTTGGAATAAACTACTCATAGTTGGAATAAACTACCAACAGAGGTTGTGAGACAGTCAACAGTAAATGGCTTCAAACATGCTTGGGATAAACATAAATCCATAGTCAGACAACAAGGTTAATGTAAAAAAAAAAAAAAAAATAAAAGGGACAAACTCGATGGACTACTCAGTCTTTTTCTGCCGTCACTTTTCTATGTTTCTATGTTTCTATCTCCAGAGTAAATGAATCAAATCTCCTATTGCCCCTCCACATCTAGGGCAACATGCATCCAGGCATCCCCCAAAATGAAACAGTCACTTCGGGGTATAAAATGCCCTATGAACGATGTAGAGCTGCATAAGCTTTTTTGGAGGGGGGGGTGAGAGAGATATCTGGTCTACTGAGGCTACAATACCATGCTCTTCCTACCTCCTCTTCCCATTTCATTCTACTTTGTAGCTGTAGATCTTTTTCTAGCACCTTTAACCACTTCAGATCTATAGTATAGCCAATTGACGGCTACAGCGCGGATCTGAAATGCCGGGAGGCCATCAATAGACGCCATCCCCTTTTGCTCGTGCCGGGCACGCTCACGTCGCTGCATGCCGCGTGAGCATGCCCGCGGGTCGGGCAGACTCGATGTCTGCTGGAGACCCGCGATCCCTGCACAGAGAGCCAGGACGGGGAAACGCCAATGTAAACACAGCGGTTCCCCACTCTGTGAGGTGGGACATAACAGATCTACTGATCCCTGTGATCGGGATCAGTTAGATCTGTTATGTCCCTGTTAGCCCCGCCCCCACACAGTTAGAACACATACAGGGAACACATTTAACCCCTTCACTGCCCCCTTATTGTTAACCCCTTCCCTGCCAATGACATTTATGTAGAAATCAGTGTCTATTTTTAGATTTGATCGCTGTATAAATGTCATTGGTACCAAAAAAGTGTCAAAAATGTCAGACATGTCCGCCGCAATATCGCAGTCCCGATAAAAATCGCAGATCACCCTCATTACCAGTAAAAAAAATAAATAAATAAAAACGCCATAAACCAATGTCCATAGTTTGAAGGCGCTATAACTTTTGCGCAACCCAATCAAAATACGCTTATTGAGATTTTTTTTACCAAAAATATGTAGAAGAATATATATCGGTCTAAACTGATGAATACATTTGTTTTTTTATTTTTTATAGCAAAAAGTAAACAATATTGTTCTTTTTTCAAAAAAACAACCGCAGAGGTGATCAAATACCACCAAAAGAAATCTCTATTTGTGGGGAAAAAAAGGATGCCAATTGTGTTTGGGTACAACTCCACACGACCGTGCAATTGTCATTCAAAAATTGACAGCGCTGAAAACTGAAAATTTGTCCGGGCAGGAGGGGGGTTTAAGAACCCAGTAAGCAAGTGGTTAAGTGTATGTTCTGATACAGTTCTGATACAGTTTAGAGATCAATCCCCTCAGGGATAGGGCATTCACCACATCTATCAGTAGAGGGATACTACACCATTCTAGGCTTTTCTCCCTAAACTGTACTGTTATGGCATGCTGTAAATATTGGTAGAAGTCTTTGCTTAAAATCCCAAACTCCTCCCTCAATCCCTGAAAAGTCTTTAAGACTCCTGCTGTATACAACTGTGCTAATCTGACCACCCCTCTCTGCTTCCAATTAGAGAAGTTCTCCAATCCCTTAAGTTCAGTTGCAGTGTTCCACATCAGTGTAACCTCACTAAGTCCCGAGTACTGTAATATTGATCTTACTATATGCCAGACATTCATCATCATGGTTCTCGTGGGGCATTGGGCTTTTCCCCCCAATGATTCTGCTTCCAATGCCTCTAACAATGATGTCTGTGGGGTTCAAGTCATAAGTGAGCGTAAATGGTAGCTAGTGGTGGAGTTTCTCACCTCCCCCCCTCCCATCTGTTGAAGCTGCGACGCCAAGAAGTAACTGCAGGGATGCAGCACTGCTAGGCCACCTCTATCTTCTGGCAGCTGCAGCAACCTCAGGAGGATTCTGGATTTCCCTTTCCTACAAAGTAGGTCACTACAGAGGGCCTCCAACTTCCTAAACCACACTCCAGGGATCCACATAAGGGAATTGTGTAGAATATATAAAAACTGGGGCAGCCATATAATTTTAATTAGGTTGCAGCGGCCCATTACTGACAGGGAGAATATGCCTCCATCGAACACAATTTACTACATACATCTATCAGAGGTTCCAAGTTCTTTTGTATACAATGCTTGGGGTTTACCGATATATTTATGCCTAAATATTTAAATATTTTCACCACCTGTAACTGACCAGCATTATCTGGCAATTCCTGTACAACCCTGTCAACCGGGAGAAGAACTGATTTCTCCCAGTTAACCGAGAGTCCCGAGAATAAGCCAAAGCTTTTTATGACTTCCATTACTGCTGCCAATGAATGTCTCATATCTCCAAAAAACAGAAGGATGCCATCCACATATAAGGAGATCTTTTCCTCAGCTATCCCCCTTCTAAAACCTTTTATATCCTCTGTCATTCTGATGGCTATGGCCAGCAATTCCACAGCTAGGGCAAAGAGCATACAAAGAGATAAAGGACACCCCGCCTTGTCCCTCGGGCTAGTGGGAAATAGTCAGATGTTCTTCCGTGAATCCTCACTTTCGCCCTTGGACTCTTATAAAACAGCTTTACCAGCTTCATAAATATATGGCTCCCATAAATACTGCCACTCAACTCTCTCAAATGCCTTGGCAGCATCCAGGGACAGCACGGCTCTAGGTCCCTCCTCTTCTAATGGAATCTGCAAAGCAGAGAGATCGGTCTATATGATGCAGGATGCTTTAAGTCTTTACCTTCCTTTGGTATAACTATTATTGTCACTTCTGTCATGGAAGCCGGTAATACTCCCTTATTTATTACCTCATTTAGAGCCTCTAGTAATTCTCGAAGCACTATCTCTCCATATTCCAGATAAATCTTGTTTGGCAGTCCATCTGGGCCTGGTGTCTTATGACTAGGGGCTTCTGATACTGCTTTTTGTAGTTCTTCAATAGCAATTGGAGTATCCAGCATTGCCCTATCATTTTCTGACAGGTGGGGAATAGTTAAGTTCTTTAGGAAATACTTTATTTTCCTGTCTAACTCTACCACTTTAGAACTACATAAATCACAATAATAATTTCTAAAAACATTTATTTCTGCTGGACACCTGGTCGGCCCTCCAGCTGGAGTCTCTATAGACGTTATGATGGACATTACTGAGTCCGGAGATCTCGCCAGAAGGGCCAGCATGTGTCCAGCAGGTTCTCCCTCCTCATACTGTACTTGTTTTAAAAAGAATGTTTTATTCTCTGCTTTTTTTTAGGAACAGTGTGTGATATATCTGTTGTGCCTCAGTCCATTTAGCTAGATTGTCTGAAGGGTCCTCTACATACGCTTTTTCTGTTTCTGGTACCTTCCCCATTACTTCTACCTCCCAGTCCTTAGTGGACTTCTTCCTCCTAGAGATCTGTTGGATTAGGATACCTCTCAAAAAAGCCTTGTGTGTGTCCCATATTACCCCTTGTTTTGCTGAGTCCCTATTGCAATCCAGAAAATCCTGAAGTTTACTCAACATATGATCTCTAGGGCTAATTAATCACAGCCAGAAGGGGTCAAGTCTCCACACTCTCTCTACCCATCGTTTTCCTACATTAAGAGCCGGTTCACACTGAGGCGACTTGTCAGGTGACTCAAGTCGCCTGACAAGTCGTCCCCATGCAGTGCAATGGAACTGTTCTGATAGGAGCGACTCAGGTCGCTCCGACTTAGAAAAAGGTTGCTGCACTATTTTCGGGGCGACCTCAGCGTGACTTGCATTGACTTCTAGGTAAAGAAGTCTCCTTGCAAGCCGCGCTGAGGTAGCCTCGAACGGGGCGACTTGCTTTGCCCTGCAAGTCGTGCCACCTCAGTGTGAACCGGCTCTTAGTGTTAAAACTATAGGGGAGTGGTCCGACAACCCTCTTGCCTCATATCTAATGTCTACAACCATTGGGCTGAGGGTGTCGTTGCCTACTGCCATATCAATCATGGAAAGTTAAGAGTATACACTTGAGTAACATGAAAAAGTCTGTGTCTCTGGGTGGAGTTTTCGCCAAATATCTCTCAAACCTATTTCTCTGAATGAATATCCAATATAGTGTTGTGTGTGGGGGCTGCTCCCCTTTTTTTCCCGAGGGAAACCTAGAAACTTGTGTGTTCATCACCATTAACCACTTCAGCCCCGGCATGATATCCCAGTTTAGGACCAGAGCACTTTTTGCGATTCGGCACTGCGTCGCTTTAGCTGACAATTGCGCAGTTGTGCGACGTTGTACCCAAACGAAATTTGCATCCTTTTTTTCCCACAAATAGAGCTTTCTTTTGGTGGTATTTGATCCCCTCTGCATCATTTCTGATCACCGCTATAAACGAAAAAATAGCGACAATTTTGCAAAAAAAAACAATATTTCTTACTTTTTGCTAAAGTACAAATACAAAAAAAAATACAAAAAAACATTACATACACACTCACAAGTACAAGAGGGGTTTCTGACAGCTTACAATGTATAAGTATGTATCTACCCTCTCCATCTATTTTTACCTGCCTGCAATTAAATGATACTGAGATATAGTATACTTCTACCTCTTGAATAAGAGATATAAACAGAGTGGTATGGACAGGGAAAACCCTTGCTTTTTAACCGGACCAGGGGGTTTATTTACTAAAGGCAAATCCACTTTGCACTGCAACTGCACTTGGAAGTGCAGTCGCTGTAGATCCAAGGGGGACATGCAATGAAAATAAAAAACAGCATTTTCGCTTGTAAATCATTAGATCAGGGTTTCTCAACCAGGGTTCCATGGAACCCTAGGGTTCCTCCAGAGGTTGCTAGGGGTACCTTGAGCAATGGTCAATTTCTACCTCTCAGATAAATTCCCAATGATATCATTGATCTTTTTAGCTGTCTGTAAGGGGGTAATTCTTCCCAATGACCACAAGTGTAAGTAGCATTCTTCCCATTGACCATCACACTAATATATCATGAGTTGCAGAATTTTAATTTTTAGCAGGGGTTCCCCGAGTGGGAGAATTATTTCAAGGGTTCCTCTTGAAAAGTGTTGAAAAGGTTGAGAAAGACGGGATTAGATGATAAAATCAGCAGAGCTTCCCCTCATTTCAGATCTTCCCCTCAGATTTACAGCGAATGCAATTCCAAGTGCACTTGTAGTACAGAGTGGATTTGACTTTAGTAAATCAACCCCAGTGTCCCTTGTCAGATGTGTCTCCTGCAGATATAGCATCGTTATCCCTAGCGTTGAAGCAGTCTTAAAGAAGGCTGGTTTTTTTAAGCAAGTCTCCCAATCCCCACACATTCCATGAGCCGATTGTCACCTTCCTAGTCATTTTACCCAAAAATCAAAAATGTACGTACAGGTCCCTACACCCATCTCATATATATACATGCATGCCCACCTTGTGGGTCGCCCTAGTGTAATCCACCTTCTATGTTCCTTACCTAGTGCTTGTGGGTTTATAACGAAATTTACTAACCTTTTATTATATTTAGGCTCCAAGTTATACTGCTCATAAACATACTTCCTTACATATCCAGTGAATAGTGCTATTTGTGTTATCCTAACTCCTCTAAGACCGGAACTCCACCCCCCCCCCCCCATCCCCCTGGGGGCATTGCTTGTGGCCCAGTGATCTCTTTGTGTAATTATCAGGATTATTTCTTACTATTAATACCATGTGTCGGTGCATACACACCTATCACTCTCTAATCTATGTACATACTAATCTGTAAATCTGATCTAGTGCTCCTATAGTTTAATACAAAAAATATATATATTATACCATCCGACCTTATATCTTTTAAATTACAGGTACCACCAACATATATCAAATGCCTGCTCATGTTATGTAGGCTGTTGTATTGACTGCTCATTTCTCTCTAACCAAGTCGCAGCTGCAACAGGAGTGTCAAAAAAGTGAACCACCCCATTCACTGCGACTTTCAAACGCGCAGGATATAACATTGCATACTGCACATTTAACTGTCGCAGCCGCGCCTTGACATCTGCAAAGCTGACTCTCCTTCTCTGCACTTCTGCAGAGAAGTCTGGAAAAAATTAGATTTTAACCTCATTGTACATTACATTCTTCATTTATCTTGCTTTTCTTAATATTATTTCTCTGTCCTTAAAAAACAGGATTTTTATCATCACTGATCTTGGAGTCCTCCCAGGGGGAGGCATTCTCGCTGGAACTCTATGGGCCCTTGCTATTGCAAAAAAAAGGAGAAAACAAACCAAAAGTGTCCCTGAGCCACTTTTCCAAAAAGTCTTATGTTATTTCCTTCACTTTTTTCGGGTAATCCAAGTATCTGAGCATTGTTCCTTCTTGACCGGTTTTACAAGTCCTCTAGTCTATCATGTTGTCTGCCAACTGTTCCTTTTAAAAGATCCACTTCTTTCGTTCTAGGAGATATTACATTCTCAATTCCGCTGGCCCCTTCCTCCACTTTTTGCAGGTCATGTCTAACAAAGGACATTTCTTCCTGAATACCCTTTAATTGGTCCATCATTTCTGCTAACGCAGTCTTTCACCCATTCACTGCTACTCAGAGGTGTTGCTAGGGGGTGCGGGTGACACCCATGGGCAGCTGCGCCACTAAATCGCACGGTCAGCACCCGCCCCCTTCACTGATCTGCATCCGAGTCGCCGGCCCGGCTGTGTCTCTTCTCAGCACAGCAAAGCGAAGCCACCTCCCCCTCCTCTGTGTACATACATCTACACAGCAAGAGGAGGAGGAGGGAGTCAGAGGGACACACTGTGCTGTTCTGAGGTCTGTGCAGTGTATTGGACATGTGCAGGGGGCACTATAGAAGGGGGGGTCTGCACTGTGGGGTGGTCTACGTGGGGGTGTCCACACTGTGGGGGGGTCTGCACTGTTGGGGGTCTACACTAAGGGGGGTTCTGCACTGTAGGGGGGTCTTCACCATAAGGGTTCTTCACTGTGGGGGAGTCTGCACTGTGGGGGGGGGTCTACACTGAGGGAGCGCCTGAACTGACGGGGGTGTGCATTGAGGGGGTCTGTACTGAGGGAGAGGGGTCTATACTGTGGGATGGGATCTGCACTTAGTGAGGGGGATCTATACTGTGGGGGGTCTATACTAGAGGTAAACCAATATGGATTTATCTCTGGCCAATGCCGATATTTAGAAATCGGGGCGGCCGATATATGATGCAAATTTTTTTTGGGCCGATTTTTCTTTTTTCCCTTCATCTCATAAAATCTAAACATTAATAAGAAGTGATACAGAAAATTGCTTAAATTAAACATTTATTAAACACCACAATAAGCCTCCAATCAGTGCACTTGTATGCATAATTTAGATACAAAAAAACAATGTATCTTAAATATGAAATACACAAAAACAGGTAATCAAAACCTTTGGACAAAAAAATGGGCTAACTTTACTGTTTAGTTTTTTTTAAATTCATTAAAGTGTATTTTTTCCAAAAAAATTGCATCTGAAAAACCGCTGTGCAAACGCTGTGTGAATATTGCAACAACCGCCATTTTATTCTCTAGGGTCTCTGCTACAAAAATATAAACAATGTTTGGGGGTTCTAAGGGATTTTCTAGCATAAAATACTGATTTTTACTTGTAAGCAACAAATGTCAGAAAAGATAGTCTTTAAATGGTTAAACTGAGCTCATCTACACACCGGAGTTCATTCCTTTCATAATATAAATATTGTATCTCTTTGGTTCTTTTATCAGTGATGTTCTCAGACTTGGCAGGCTGCCCGGAATTTTGTCTCTTTGTTAGTTTAGACTTAGAAAAAAGTTCCTGTACTACTTTTGGGGCGACTTCAGTCGACTTGCATTGACTTCTATTACAGAAGTCGTTTACAAGTCCCGTTGAGTCGCCCCAACAGTCGGATCCCCCCTGTGTGAACTGGCCTTGGTGCATAAATTAATTTGCCTAATCTGCAGCAGAATCGGCCGATGCCGATTAATTAAAAAATGCCAAAAATCAGCCCGATATATCGGTCTACCTCTAGTCTATACTGAGATGGGGGTCTGTAGTTAGTGGAGCGAGGTCTGTACTGAGGGTGGGGGGACCATAGTTGGCAGAGGGGGGCGGTGACACCAATTTTTTCCGCACCGGGTGACACCAACCCTAGTGACGCCACTGCTGCTACTAGTACCTCCCTCAGAGATGGTTCCTCCACTGTTGAAGTCTCTAAAACCGATAGGTCTTGGGAACCTGTAGCAGGTGGGGTAGACTGTGTTGAAGCCATTTTACTAGGTTTGTTATGTGAGCTTGTCGCCTTAGAGGCTATTGATGGTGAGAAGGAGACTTTAGGCTGTTGTGTTTCCCCATTACTTTGGGATGGGTTATGTGCAAACTTCTCTAGTTTGTTAGCTATTTCCTTGGTCTTATCTTTTACCGTCTTTTGTGGTTGCACCCCTGAGCCTTCCTGTATCATAGATGTAGCACCCTTTTTTTGTCATGGTTCTGAACAGGGTCTCCATTGGTGTTTTAAATACAAGTTTTGTTTCCCAAACCACTTTTCTGTGTTACTCAGTTGTGGCAGAACACATTGGTGCGACCGACAATAAGAAGGGAGACGGAAGAGATTTTTATCACTTATTTGGTCCAGAAAGCAGAATGGCGATCCAAAAATGATAGTCGGTGCTTCAGGGCAGGAGGTTATACTGGAATATTTATCACCAACCGGGGCAGAATAGACTACAGGTAGGTCTCTTGATAGACCGCTGGTGAAGGACAGGTCCTATGGCAGTCTATATATCAGGCTCACTGTCCGGGAGGAAGACAGTCTCCTAGCCTCAACAGGGAGGAGTATGTATCAAAGGGGACGCCAAGGGACTTCCTCCAAATTACTGCCGACCCAGACCCAATGAGGATCCCCAGTCTGGTGCCTGTCTACCCCCTTGCATATAAATCTTAAATGCTCCACATGAGCCGGGAGGTGGCAACAAATGTCTGGGGGCATCAATTGGGTCCCCATAGGGTGAGGGGGAGCCAGTAGGATCCAAGGGTTCTATGCCCTCCACCGACAGCACCTCCCCAGATGGAGCTCCGCCAGACGCGGGGAGAGCCGCCACGCTCTCATCCCACGCGAGACGGCACCACATCCCTCCTAGCTTTGGCGGGTATGCTATGGCCCCGATGGTTTGCTGACAGGCAGCGAGTGACAGGGAACCTGAAGGCGGATCCTGCCTTCTCTTCACACAACTTTGGCGTCTTCCCGGGCTCTGTCTCGGCCCTGGCTTTGTCTTGGCTCCTCCGTGCATACACTTGCCGTCTGTCTCCCCCTCCAAAATCGGACACTCTCAGAACAGGTCGGGCTGGTCTCAGGATGAAGGAGCACCAAGTGAGTTTTATACGCCCGCTCACATTGGCGTCAGACCACACCCCCTCCGAAGCTGGTCCCCACTCCGTCCCCCCTTCTTCAAGGTCCAGGCAGCACTAATACACAAAGTTTTAGCAGTGCGATGGGGGCAGGGGGAGCATTGTGTGTATAAGGCAGTAGTGGGATGCAGAGTGCAGGGGGCAGGAGATCCTGAGCATTGTGCGTATAAGGCATGTAAAAATGTAAAATTTATGTTTGTGGTCCACGGGATCAAAAATTGTGAGTTTGGTGGTCTGTGAGGTCAGCAATCACTGTTTTAGATAATCCAGGAGACATTGTCTGACAACTAGACAGTGAAAAATCTCCCCTCTTGGATTCTTAGGATCATTGCAAATAGAATTAAGGACTAATGCATGGGACCTAGGAAAGGTTCCTTGATGGATAGAATCTGTAAATCCACCTCCTGGTCATAGCGATAGCCAAGAAAAGAGCCATTTTGAATGTCAAAATTTATGTTATTTTTTCCCCACAAATAGAGCTTTCTTTTGGTGGTATTTGATCACCTCTGGGTTATTTCTTGAGCTATAAATGAGAAAAGACTAAAGTTTGAATAAAAATATATATTTTTTACTTTCAGCTATAAAACATCAGATAAAAAAAAAATGTAAGAAATCAAAATTGTTCATAAATTTAAGCCAATATGTATTCTGCTACATGTTTTTGGAGAACAAAAATCCCAATAAGCATATATTAATTGGTTTGCACAAAAGTTATAGCATCTACAAACTATGGTATATATACTGGAATTTTTATTATTATTCTTATGCTAGTAATGGGGGCAACCAGCGACTTCTAGCGGGACTGCGATAGTAAGATGGGACGTCTGATACTTAACTGACACTTTGTGGGAACCAGTGACACGAATAGTGATCAATGCAAAAAAAAAATACACGGTCACTGTACTAACACTGGCTGGGAAGGGGTTAAACATCTAGGCCAATCAAAGGGTTAAATGTGTGCCTATATATTTACTGTAAGGTGCTTTCACTAAGGGGGTACAATCCAAAAGCTTGTGTTAGTGAATTAAAAAAAAAAAAAAGTATCAGATAGTACTCAATTATTCCTGTACTGGAAGGTACTAGGATGGGAAAAATGCTTACCATGGACTTTACCATGGTCATTTAGTGAGCTCGCCTGGTGAGGGTGTCAAAGATCCCAAATCTTGAGAGAAGACCCTGCTGCCCAGTGCTAGAGAGAGTGCTTTCTCTCAAGGAAGTGGCCAGATGGATTATTTTCCCTTTCTTTTTATTTTAATGTACTTTTTTGTTTCGTTTTACAGGAGGTTTGGGAGTGAACAAGTTAAGGGATTTGCATTTTAATTCCAAGTCTACTTTGCACAAGAATCAAAAAGTTAACCTGTACCTGCATCGACCTAAACTCAGCTCATATAAAACTCCAGATTTTTTTTTTTGTCAGTTTTTATTTTATTCCCTGCATTACCAATAATTTATTGATCAATTGTGCATTAAATGGACAGCAATTGCACAAAGTTATATGGTGCATGCAATGATATTTTATTGGCAATATTAAAACTGTCCATGTAGATAGCACACTAATTTTTCTTGAAGCCTGGGTAAAAGATGTGGAGGAT
Source organism: Glandirana rugosa (assembly GCA_018402905.1). Classification (NCBI taxonomy): domain Eukaryota; kingdom Metazoa; phylum Chordata; class Amphibia; order Anura; family Ranidae; genus Glandirana; species Glandirana rugosa. The sequence continues at coordinate 499,112 of BLSH010144771.1, read as the reverse complement.
ACTTCACCTTCATCTCAGCCAAGCAAACATTATGGTAGCAGTCAAAATTCTCAGCAACCGACAAATACATATAATAAATGAGGTTTTAGGAACCATGTACCTTCAAGAACGTCGGGGAACTATTCTGCTTTATCTGTGCAAAATAGGATTATGGGCAAAGTAATTGTAGTTTTCAGCCGACCTGCAGCTATCTGAAGTGAGAACTGAATAATTGAATGAAGCAATAAAAATCTCTTATAAAAGTTTGTGCAATCATGAGCATCATAATCGCTCTGGTTTTATTGGACAAGCAAACTATCCGAGTGTTCAAAAAGCAGTTTCCGGACTGCATGCTCTGAAAGATATTGTAATCCCCCATTAACTACAGCTATAAAGTATTAAGGAATGAGAAAACTTCAGAGGATTTAAAACAGTTTCAACTATCATCTTCTAGGTCGTACAGAATCTTAAAGAACTATAGACAAAGAATAAATGGGGAAAAAAAACAAAAAACTTTGGATTCTTTGTATACAGTGAAGGTGTACTAAACTTACTGGGGCAGACAAAGAAACTATAAAGGTGCATTAGGAATTAGGTATCACCTTTGAATGACAATTGTGCAGTCATGAAACACTGCACAAACAAAATTTGTATCTTTTTTTTAGACTGATGGAGCTTTCATTTGGTGGTATTTAATTGTCACTGGGTTATTTATTGGTAGCCAAAATGAAAAAAGTTTTTCTTAGTTTCGGTTATAACATTTTGTGAATAAGTACATTTTTCTCCATCAATGTACAAGGATGAGGTTGCACTGATAAGCAGCACTGGTGGGGCTGCACTAATCATCAGGACCCTGATGATCACTGCCCTGATTATCAGTGTAGATGTCCCCTGTGTGGATCGGCTCTCCTCTCAAGTGCTGTCAGCGAATTGGCGATAACCAGTAAATCCTGTTTACACTGATCAGTTGTGATTGGACACAACTGGTCACATGGTAAAGAGCCACTGTGGTTGGCTCTTTACTAGTGTTGAGCAAACCCGGACTGTAACGTTGGGGTCCGTACCAAACTTTGGGGTGTCCGGGAACCGGACGTTTCAAAAAACGTTCGGGTTCGGGGTTCTGGTAGTTGATGACGCATGTTGAATAGCTGCAGGGCAGCCAATCAACAAGCGTTTCACTGGTTTGCCCTTAGAAGCCATCACAGCCATGCCTACTAATGGCATGGCTGTGATTGGCCAGTGCATCATGTGACCGAGCCTCTATATAACCTGGAGTCACTTGATGCTGCAGTCACATGCTCTCTGAGACTGAATAGTATAGGGAGAGGAAGCTGCCAGCGTTTTTGTGAGGGACAGATTGCAGACATTAACATCTGATCCTGCATCCTGAGATTACTACTACCGTTGCTCTGAGGGACAGATTGCAGAAATTTGAGAATCGAGATTTCACATACTGCTGCTTTGAGTGACAGATTGCAGATCAAACCCTGCCTAACACAACGATCGTACACAATGATCAGATTGTGGATCGTACACAACAATCAGATTGTGGGAGTAATTTGAGATTTCACATACTGCTGCTTTGAGCGATCTGACTGCACTAGATAGAGGCTTCTGCTTAGAGGGACAGATTATTGTTCAAAAATCATCTCCTAGTTCTAAAGGGAGAGGTTCTAGCTGCAGCTGTAAGTGACACATTATTGTTAAAAAAATCTCCTAGTTTATTTGATTTTAATTTATTTTCCCTATCCCCATTTTTTTGTAGGGCACTTGCCCCACTCTTACCCCCATTTTACTTCCTTTTGCAGCCCTCTAGCACTTGCCAGGACTTTGTTACAGCCATTTTTGTGCCTAAAAGTTCGGGTCCCCATTGACAATGGGGTTCGGGGTCCGGGATAACATTCGGGCAACGTTCGGTGCCGAACCCGGACTTTTTCCCAAAGTTAGTACGGACCCTCCGAATCCGAACGTCCAGGTGTTCGGTCGACTCTACTCTTTACCCAAATCTGTGACCAGCTGTGTCCAAAGGACACAGCGATCACAGATCACTGCCAATGCACACTGCAGGGGGTGCGCAGGAATCGCGATCACAGGAGGACATCATATGACATCCTCCCAGAAATGTGCGAACACACTGTAGCTGTCATTCCGTTATAGCACAGTTGTGAAGAGGTTAAAAGAAGGCTCTCTGTGTGCTTAGGGGTCCAGATCTCAAGTCTGCACACTGGCCTTAGATACAAGTGATTCCTGAATGGCCACCTTGCTAGCTTGCAATATTGCTTTTGCCAAGATTAGTTAACAGGATAGCCAGTTCAATTCTGTGGTGACTTTTAAGAGGCATTTTTATAGTCTTTACAGACAATAGTCGCCCTGGAAGCTTGCAACCCCTTCCTGGGTCCACAGAACAGAACTAACAAATGGTTAGTCCTAAAATCTTAAGCTCTTTCTAGATCAGCAGTCACAAACCAGTGGTCCATGGACTACTGATGGTCCAGGAGAAAATTTTGGTGGTCCCCAGGGGTTCTGCCGCAAATCAGCATTGTGGCAGATGTACACTGCCCAATGTTGTTACCAGTGTTGTTCTCAATGTGTGCTGATAGTCAATACATTCAATGCACATATGATACTCGATGCCTGCTCTGTGGTTCTGGCTCCTGGGGACTCAGGAGGCGTCTGGAGTAGCGCAAAGAGTGGGAGGTGAAAGAGGGGACTTCCAATGGCAGCGCTGATCACAGACTATGGGAGGGTGCTTGGAGCTCAAGCACATGGCTGGATAAGTCGATGCAGTCTGTGTAATGCAGCAGTGCGATGGGGGCAGGGGGAGCATTGTGTGTATAAGGCAGTAGTGGGATGCAGAGTGCAGGGGGCAGGAGATCCTGAGCATTGTGCGTATAAGGCATGTAAAAATGTAAAATTTATGTTTGTGGTCCACGGGATCAAAAATTGTGAGTTTGGTGGTCTGTGAGGTCAGCAATCACTGTTTTAGATAATCCAGGAGACATTGTCTGACAACTAGACAGTGAAAAATCTCCCCTCTTGGATTCTTAGGATCATTGCAAATAGAATTAAGGACTAATGCATGGGACCTAGGAAAGGTTCCTTGATGGATAGAATCTGTAAATCCACCTCCTGGTCATAGCGATAGCCAAGAAAAGAGCCATTTTGAATGTCAAATATGTTGTCAATTTTTTCATAGGTTCAAACGACTGCCTGGTTAAGCCTTTCAGTACCTTCGATAAAGCCCATGAGGGATACCTATGGGAGGGACTCTCTGCCTTGTTAACAGAAACTTCTGCACCAGCGAGCACTGTGTTGAATCTAAAAATATGAACAAAACCTTTAAACCTGCACCCGTAACGTGTTGTGTGCCACAACTTTTTGTACTCCATCTTGGAGAAACTCAAGTACCATGGGAAATAAAAAGGGAGGGCTTGCCTCTCTTCACACCACCTAGAAAACACGTTTCAAAACTTCACATACATTTTTTTAGTCACCACCTTTCTACTTAACAGAAAAGTATTGATCACTCTATCAGAACACCCCCTTTCCTTTAAGGTAAAACTACAGGCAAAGCTCCACCCCCCTCATTTTGGATACAGTAAGGGAAGGTTATAAGCACGGTTTCTTTTTATTTTTGTCATTCCCCCTCCCCCCCAATCCCATTGGGGAGATTTACCTTCACTTCCTGTCCCAGAGCCAAAACAAGAGAGGAAATCCCTGCAAATTAGGATAATCTATTGGTTCCCCCAGGTCACTAGAACTAGTGTCCCCATTAGAAGATTTTCCCTCTGTTACTTTTCTTGGGACAACCCAAAATTTGGGATTTTCTTTTACTTTTAGCGATAATGGCAAACCGGAAAAAATAGAGTGGGCGTATCTCCCGAACAGGAGCACAGACAGCAATAAAAACAAGGCAGATGTTCTAACCCCTCTCCACTCTATCCAACGCTAAAAAGCTTTGCCACCCACTCAAGAACCAAGCCGTCAAACTGAAAGAACTCTGTACTGGAATAGCAGACTGGACCCTAGAGCAACAGATCTGACCTGTTTGGCAGTTGATAAGATTATCTTATAAAACAAAAAAACAAATACATTAATCAAATCCCACCACAAGAAAACAAGCTTTCTTAAGAAAGTATTTAATAACCTTCTCACAATGAGATATGTACATAATATTACAGGTAGAATACAGGGGATCCAAAATTATTTAATTCTGGCTAAAGCTGCTGCTCGTCTTTCTGTGTTCTGGAAGAGAGCCCTGATCAGACTCTTTACTTCATGGGTAGAGAACTCTGTAGCAAGGGGTCCTTTACCATCTGCCCACCTGAAGATTGGGAAAGAAAAGCACAAAGTGAGTTCAAGCTATTCTGCAGAGCAAAGCATTATTAGCAAATAACTGCAGATATACAATTAGTTAGAAGGGCAGAAAGAGCAAAGTTGTTTTCTAATTCTGTCTGCCTGCACAGCCAAACTCCAAAACCATTTTCTGACAGCATGGAGAAAGGTTACAGCCTCGTCAGGTTTAATTTGATGTCCTGTTTCAGTGGGGAGATTTTCCTTCGCTTCCTATCTTAGCGACTACACAACAACTGAGCATTATTTCACTTAATGGGGACACCGGCACCAATAAAAAAAAAAAAAGACAAAAAATCTGCACAGAGAGTTCAAAGACCACAATAAAAAAATCTGATGAAGGATCTCTAACCCAATCTATGCAAAACTACAGAAAGGTTTTGTTTGAAGTTGCGCTTTAACCCCTTTGCGCCGGCGCCTTCCAGCCTTTTAAGAGGTTTCAGATGCCCGGAGGCAGGGAGGGATTTATGATCATGTGACCGCTGTGATTGGATGTCACGGCGATCACATCATCAGAAATCTTTGGCAGAGCTGTGTCTGCTAATTGGTATGCAAGTATGTGGCCGCTTGGCGCCACGGTCCACCCTCCTACAGTCCGCATATTTACATACTGTCAGCGCCCAGGGGTTAAAGGTGCAACACACAAATAAATGGGTGTGAACACCCATGCGATCCGATTCTTGCTCGAATTCACAGTTTGCAGTGTGATCTGCGAACCGATCTGGGGGTATCGTTAACTTTATATTGACACACACATCGGTTCGCAGAGGGCAGTGTGAACCGTCAGTGATTCAGGTGCGATGTGGGAACCTGCAATGGATTCGCAGTGTTTCCCGCATCGCACAAGTGTGAAACGAGCCTAAAAGATACACTTTAAAAGCTATTTAGCTTGGCAAAACCAACCAAATTAAAAATTCTGCACCTTCTAAATGGGATCTGTCCCCTGAAGGTAGAGCTCAGTACAGAATTACTTACTTATACTGCCTACCAATGAACAAATTAAAAAAGTAGATGTTTGAAGCAGCATTAGGTGAAATATTGTTTGCCTAAGCTCAACTTTTTTCTTAGAAAAGAAACCTGGTACTCACCGATCAATGATCTCCTGCAGATTTGCTTGCAGGATGATCATAAGCTCTTTGAATTTCATCCACTTCTGTACATAGACCGGTACTTCCTCCTGGAACTTCTTGTTCTTGCCTTCTTCAAGAAACGGTTTAAACACAAGTGGTCCCTCCTCCACCATGGTCCGGCACAGAGCATACAGTCGCTCTCCATCTTCAGTGGAGATGTCCTATCACACCATAAAATTAAACCAAAATTAAAAGTGACCAAAAAGGGAAAAAAAAGAAACGCCAGGAAAATTAAAAACAAAAAGTTAAAAAAAACGTACACGACAAATCTCTGTGCAGTAAATTGAGGAAGATTCGAGAAAAGGGTGGACTTTATAGGCACTGGTTCTAAAAACCAGAAATCACTTTATTGATTAGAAACATTTTTTTTTAAATAAAACACGATAAGTACACAAGAGGAGAAAAGTTGTACAATACATATCAGTATTCTTCTAATATCTTCAGAAAAATGGCCAGCCTGGTGACAATGATATTCTGTGAATATGAATCTTCGTGTACAGAGGAGCTCTACATGTTTCACGACATCTTGCTTCTACGGGAGCTACTTGCTCTGTTATTAAAGGATGGAAACAATATAACAATAAGTATCTACATCTTCAATGAGTGGATATTCGTTATCAAAAAAATGCATGCAGTTAACGGCATGCGATTCCTTTCCTTATCTTAGTTTTCAATACCCAAGACATGTCCCTGCGTCTACGCAGTGCTTTTCCCTTGTGGTGGTGGGTCTACCCCATGGTCACGGCATTTCCTATTGTATTTAATGCATGTCTACTATCCTTTTTAATGTATTTTTCTGATAACTGATATCTGCTCATTGAAGATGTAGATACTTCTTGTTACATTGTTTCCATCCTTTAGTAACAGAGCAAGTAGCTCCTGCTGAACCTTGAGCCTTTAGAACCACTTTTACTAAACCAAGGAAAGTACGTAGGATGCAATTTATGGCCTACTAAAATGCTTGTTGCCTGGCTGTGTTTGCCTTCAATAATTTGAATCACATACCTGAAACAGAGCAAAGTCAGTAATAGTGTCAAAAAAGTGTTCTTATCTCTATACCTGTAATAGCAACTTAAACCACAGCGCATACAGTGTATCCAATACAAATCAAAAGTGAGAAATAAAAAAGTGGACTACAAATTCTTGTGTCAAGTCAGCATAAGGGTCAAATACACTTAGGTTCGGTGAGGGGGTATACCCCGGACACAGGAAGAAAGTATATTATGAAATTAACTGCTCTCCGGTTTTGGACACTATAAGGACTTCTTGACACAAGAATTTGTAGTCCACTTTATTTTTCAGGTTTGATATGCATGAAATACACTGAATGTGCTGTGGTTTAAGGGAGTTTTAAAGTCTCAAGGGTTTTCACCTTAATGCATTCTATGCATTAAGGTGAAAAACATCCTGTAATGAAGCAGCCCCCCTTTTACTTATCTGAACCCAACTGTTCCAGTGTCGAGGGCAAGATTTTAATTTTTTTTTCTGCCAGGACTTTACCACCACTTTAAGGTAAAAAAAACCTTCTGTGTCCTGCATCCCCCTGCCCCCCCTCCCCCTATATTTATCGGGGTCCGATCTCAATCCAGTGCTTTTCACAAGAGCAGCCACTCTCCCCCTCCTCACAGGGCAGATTGATAATAGTGGGGGCTATTGACTCTTGCTGCTGTGAATCAAATCCTATGACAAGAGAGCAGGTGGCAGGTCAAAGCCTCGCTAATTGGGTCTGAGTAAGCGGTTTGCTGGTTGGGGTATTCGGAAAGCAGGAGCCAGGAGTGCCAGCAGGGGACCTCAGAAGAGCAGGATTGGACAAAACCATTGCACAAAGCAGGTAAGTACAACATGATTGTTATTTAAAAAAAAAAAAAAATTAAAAGGTTTAGAATTACTTTAAAATAAGCAATTTTGCTAATAATTTCCCTCACAAATTGTACAAGTTATGCTAGTGCTATAAATAATATACAGACATAAAAAAAAAAAGACCATGTACACCACAGCTGTTGCGGAACTACAAATCCCATGAGGCATTGCAAGGCTGACAATTACAAGCATGACTCCCACAGGCAGAGGCATGATGGGACTTGTAGTTTCGCAACAGCTGGAGAGCCGCCAGTTTGACACCCGATGTACACCATGGAAAAAAAAAAAGTGAACATTTTTAGCCTGCTCGTTTCATAACGTTTCACACTATTTTAATGTACATCGTCACTCACTAATGACAGCTTTCACAAGAATGAGCAGTGCAACAACATTTCAGTAATGAGAGTTGGAAATTCGCTTCCGATGACCCGGTACTTGGAAATAATTATAATGACATATGCATGGGCAGGCAGTCATTTTCTATTCATGCTCAAACCTCAAGATTATATTAAGTGAGAACCCATCCACGTAAAAGCAAGGATTATGAATTAAATTGACTGATTCATAATGTTTCAGTTGTGTGGGTATTTATAGCTGGGTAATAAGCATTTTGTCCTCCTATCTTGAGGTGTTCAAAAATATATACAGCTGTGACCAAAAGTTTTGAGAATGAGTGTCCAAACCCCCTTATTTTTGCTATATACGTTTAGATGCTTTTAAACAGCCTGTCAGGAGTATGTATCATGTGTGCGCTGTAATATGCGTTTTTTGTCTATTGGTCTTACAAGCAGCAACATGCGTTTGGTAGGGTGTTCCCCCCCAAATATGTTTCTTTTTGTATGTATGTTGAGGTCCTGACGAGACCTTTTTGGCTGGTGAACCCCATCCTCCTTAATTACCCCCAATCAGTGTCCACCTGATCCATGGGATGAGTCCTCCCATAAAGAGAAGCATTTGCTTCCATGGTTTAAGAGATAGGATCATTCACTCTAAAGGTTAGTGTAGGAACCCACTGTTAAAACAAGGTACTTTGCAGCAGTCAGTGGGATTAAGCACTTCATGGCCATTCAGTGTGACCAAACCCCTGTATTTTTGCTATATACATTTAGATGCTTTTAAACAGCCTGGCAGTAGTAAGTATCATGTGTGCGCTGTATTGGTCTTACAAGCAGCACCATGCGTTTGGTAGGGTGTCTCTCCCCCCCCAAAATATGTATATTTTTGACTATTGGAGGATGGCCTGGTGTTAAGGGCAACAAAAGCCACTTCTCTCCAGTAAAAAAAAAAAAAAATCAGGGACAGACTGATATTCTGCAAAAGGAAGAGGGATTGGACTGGGGTAAAATAATTTTCTCTTATAAATCCCCTTTCCGATTGTTTGGGGCATCCGGAAAAAAACCTTGTCCAGAGAAGAAAAGGTGAGCTACCATCAGTCCTGTGTCATGCCAACAGTAAAGCATCCGGTGACCATTCATGTGTAGAGTTGCTTCTCAGCCAAGGGAGTGGGCTCACTCACAATAAGGCAAATGTGATAACCAAGTGGCTTGGGGAACAAAACATGGCCAGGAAACTCCCCAGACCTTAATCCCATTGAGAACAAAAAAAATCCCCACAAATTCTGACAAACTACAAGGATTGATTATGTAAGAATGGGCTGACATCAGTGGCACAGAAGTTGATTGACAGCATGCCAGGGCAAATTGCAAAAGTCTTAAAAAAGAAGGATCAACGCTGGAAATATTGACTCTGCATAAACAATGCAATTGTCAATAAAAGCCTTTGACACTTATGAAATGCTTGTAATTATACCATAGTAATATCTAACAAAAAGATCTAAACACACTGACGCAGCAGACTTTGTGAAAATTAGTATTTGTGTCAGTCTCAAAACTTTTGGCCACGGCTGTACTGTAGAGATATTGCAATGAGCAACTGATTTCCCAAGATCTACCAAAGAATGAATAAAACAAGGTGACCACCCATAAAACATAGCCATTAAAACCATGTACAAAGTAACAATGTAAAGCACAATGACCCCCAACCAACCAGATTGCATATGTAAAGTCAGCGGTTTATAGAAAATAAAAATCAACTGTATTTGAAAATGAACTGGCTTGCTGTACAGCCCGACTCTTCCTTACAGTCATGCTGCCCTTGCACTGTAAGGGTTAAATGTTCATTTATGTTTAAAGGGACAGGAGAAGCAGTTTTACTTACACGATCCTCCACTCCCCCATCTGCAGCAGTGGACTGTTCCTGTGTCCTCAGATCCAATACATGACTATAGACTGCATCATTTCAATGAAGTCAGAGAGCATTCAACCACCAAACGCACAGGGGAGAAGATGCTGTGGGGACTTGTCTTGCAGCACAGAGAAGCTTGCGGGAGTGAAGGATTGGGAAAATGAAACGGCTTTTCTTGTGCCCCTAGACATAAATAAGCACTTAACCTTTGCAGTGGGGATTCCAACATACCCCGTAGCTCAACTTAAAGCAGAACGTCACCCAAAAAGGGGAAGTTCTGATTTCCTGCCTCCTACCTCCCCCCTCTATCACCTTTTAGAATCACATGACCACCGATCGCTCAGTTCTCCGTCTTTAACCACTTCCATACCGCGCAAATTCTAGCACTCCTCTACTACATGTAAAAATCATTATTTTTTTGCTAGAAAATTACTCAGAACCCCTAAACATTATATATATATATATATATATATATATATATATATATATATATATATATATACATACATATACATATATACACACACACACACACACATATACATACACACTCGTGGTATGGCTCCAAACTTCAGTACTTAACCTCCTATGGTTAAGTACTGAATATTTTTAAGTACACTTAAAAATATTTTTACAGGTTACCAGTTACAGAGGAGGTCCTGGGCAAAAATGATTGCTCTTGCTCTAACCGTTCACGGTGATACCTCACATGTGTGATTTGAATGTTGTTTACATATGCGGGCGCGACCTACGTATGCATTCGCTTCTGTGTGCAAGCAAGCGGGGGCGGGTTAATTTTTTTTATTGTTATATTTAAATTTTCTTATTTTGACACTTTGTCTTTAAAAAAATATTTTTGGATCACTTTTATCCCTATTACAAGGAATGTAAACATCCCTTTTAATAGGAATAGTGCATGACAGGTCCTCTTTATGGAGAGATGTGGGGGTCTTAAATATTCTCCTGCAGGCTGGAAAGCCAGAGACCAAAAAAAAAAAAACGATCTCATGCTTTCCTACCGAGTCCCCGGCATTGTTTACTTCCGCCGGCCCGGACGTGATGTGACCCAATGTCGCGCCTGGGCCACCGAGATTTCCTGGGACCATCAGTCGCTCGGATTTCTCCATGACCTTCTTCCGGCACCGGCAGATTCCTTCTCTGGCAGGCTGATTGCACGGGCGAGCCGGGAGAAGCACCGTAGGGTGGCGGCTACCTCTCGCCACCTGTAAGAAAGATCAAGCAGCTGGACGCTATGATTCTTCTTATGGTCAAGGGAATCGTCGGGTGAAAAAAATGCAGGCATCATTCAGATATCACCACTGAAAGCTGAGGACATCATGTATTACGTTCGGCAGTATGGAAGTAGTTAAGCAGATAGCAGTAACGGTCAGTCACCAGTCTCTCCCCTGGCCTCCAGTGCTCACTTGAGCGCCAGGCCGTATAGGGGGCAGGAGTGGCTGTCTCAGGCTTTCAGCAGCATGCAGAGATAGCTGCCAATCAGGCATCTGAGTGGATCATGACCTTGAAGTTGGGATCCTTCCAGAGCCTGATTCTCTGACATTAGTCAACAGTGGGCTTTAGCTGTTGGCTGAATCTGAGTCACATGAGTGCAGAAATAAGTGCATTCTTGTGACCCAGATACAAAGCATGGCCAAAAAAAGCTTTAGCCATACTTCTCTTTTAACCAAAATTTCTCAGCAAATCATTTGGTAGGCAAGCCTAAATAAATTTGTACCCATGTCATATTCGATTTCTCTCATACTGCACCTTCATAACAATAAATCCTCCTCAGTTTAGCAATTAGGCACCTCAAGTAAATTCAGCAACCGTGTGTGCTTACACGGAGATTAGCATTAACTGCCATTCTCAGGCTGAATTTCCCATAATCCCTTGTCATATATATGTTAATGGATAACAAGTAAAAAAAAAGCTCTGTTTTAGCAATGCCTTGTCAAGCAATACATAAATATACAAAGCAGCCAAGGCTCTCCTGCACAAGACTGTGAGCAATCTCAATAGGGACATACAGTAGATGTGCAAATATTGGTTGAAACAGAACAGGGGTGAAATGCAGTGCAGAGAAAGATGGAAAAGGTGCATTATAGGAAGTGTGTTTTCTAAGCTGATGGCCCACCTCAGTAAGCTGTTGAAAACGCAGCGCGAGGAAGTATGCGGCTGAAGCTGGGGTCTGTTTGTTAACACTTCCTTACCTCTGCGTAATGAGATTGAGAACTGATTAAAAAAAGGTAATGACATGGAAGAGCAGTGAAGGGTAGCGCTAGCACACGCAAGCTGGCTTATGAGAAACAGCACTTGTTAATATAGAAAAAGTGCAGTGCTCCTATGTGGTAGGAAACCTTATATAGGGTACTAAAAAGTACCATAAACAAATAATGAAGCCCAAAATTCTATAAAGTATGCGTGCAGGTCATTCCAAACAATTGTCCAGATTCTGTGAATAAATCACCATAAGTTTCACACAGGGTGGTAAAGATGGCAACTCACCAGATCCAGCTGCTGCCTCAACTAAGAGGACAGCTGCAACGCATTCGGTATCACTAGCGATGAAGGACCCACAAATGGCCGTCACATCCAGCGATCAGCAGGAAAGTATAAGAACCTTCACCCGTGTGGAATTCACATTATTGTATGTGAAATCACCAAAAAAAACATCACCAACCACCATGTGTACTAGCAACTCACCAGATGTTACATCAATAATGCACATATCACACCAGCTGGATCCAGTAGATCTTTTCAGTGTAAATGGATGACAACCGCTTTTACATTCCAGGTGGCTAAATATGGATGTATATACCATACATGTATCAACAAGGCTCTGAGGAAGAGGGTTCGCCCTGGAAACGCGTCAGCCTGGCCATATGCGTTGTAGCTGTCCTCTTAGTTGAGGCAGCATCTGGATCTGGTGAGTTGCCATCTTTACCATCCCATGTGAAACTTATGGTGATTTATTCACAGAATCTGGACAATTGTTTGGAATGAACTGTACACATACTTTATAGAACTGTGGACTTCATTATTTGTTTATGGTACTTTTTAGTACCCTATATAAGGTTTCTTACCACATAGGAGAGCTGCACTTTTTCTATATTATACTTTTTGAGATTGTGTTTTCTCTTTTTGCATTGCTGCTCTAATTTGTTTACACATATTTCACCAGGCGCTGATTGTTAACAATTGATTTAGCACTTGTTCTTAAGGCCAACATATCTGCTTTCAGAACAAAGTGGAACTTTAGGGCTCATTCACACCATGCAGGAAAACTGATGAGAAAATGCACAAATTTCACTTGCAGAGACATCAGTTGCACATCAGTTTTCATGCACACTGACATCATTTCTCATGTGCGTCAGTTATGTGCCCTATTCATACATATTGAGGACATATGAGTTTTTTTCCAATTCAGAAAACTGCAAACACGTTTCAGATTCCTGCACAGAAAAAATCTGCACATGATACCAGTGTTGTGGTGTGAACAGGGCACATAGAGAACAAATGTTTTTTTTTTTTTTGTGCCCTTGTAGAACGCATGCAGAAAAACTGATGTCTCTGCATCATGATGTGAACGAGGCCCTACCCATAACAAATTGATAAAAATAATGTTCTTTAGCAAAGAACATACATTCCACTTTAATAATTATGCTACCAAAATTAGTGTGAGTTGTAAATTGCTCCCAGCATTGGTAAGGTTACTTCTTGCTGGAGGCAGCCATTTTGCTGAAGCCCAGAGCCCCTGAGCAGCAGTATATATTTAGGCTGTCAGCAGCTCGACCTCTGCAAATTCGCACAGTGCCTAAAAATAAGGAATAACTGCCATGTGTAGAGCACTGGTGAGACGGTGTATTACTGGATTTTAAACAGTATAGACACTTCTTTTTAATATTTTACATAGCTACCTGCAAAAGGGGTCAGCATGAAGTGATCTAGCAGGATTTAATTTTCTGACTTAAATTCCACCCCAAAGTGGAACAAATACTATTTTTTTAACCGTTTCCCAAAACATTTTCATTCAAGGCATGCCATGAATAAGAACTGCCAAATTTGCTTTTGCTCTCAACCGAACGAAAGGCCAAGCCATAAAACGGCTGGTGTCTTAACCGATAACATATGCAGCACCATTTTTCAGGCTAGGTTCATAAAAACCTATTTTCATTTTTGGGTAGGCAAAAGTGGGCTGAAACACTGGCTAATTCTTCTCTCAGAAATTCAATTGGCGAAATTTTTCCAAAAGCAGTTTGTTCCTTCACTATTATATAGCACCGCACATTGCTATATAGTCAAATGAAAGGTATCCTTACCTTAAAGCTAGATCCACCCACTAGATTTCTTACTATAAAATTATAGAGCGCGCACAAGCAAAGATTGAAACATTAACTGGGTGGGACTTCTGATGGCATCATCTTAACATTGGAAGTCCAGGAGAGATATAAGCTAGTGAGAGTTATCACTTGTTAGCAACAACCAACCTGGAGTTCGGCTTTAAGCATATTTGTGGATGAATGAAGGATAGGGGTGGGTATAAGGAAAATAAATTTGAGCAAACAAACATTTCTAAATAATTTGTACCTTACCTGCAAAGCAGTGATTTTGCTGATCATTTCTGTGATGGCAGTGTTAAGCAAGGTGCCCATAGCTTTGCAGTATAAACCCACAGGTAGAACATCCTGCCACACCTTTCCCAAGCAACTCAGTTGATGGATAACCTGTGAAATATAGAACCAACAGACACATTGTTAAACTTTGTGCAAGTACTCCTTTTAGGGCTGGCACCACTGGGCATACATGAAAACTGTCAATGTAGTGGATGGGGGTGGGTAAAGCCCAAAAAAAATATTACAATGTGAGGACCTAGACTGCATGAAAATGCCTTTCCTACTTCAAAGGAAGGAGGAAAATGGGTTCAACTGGACAAAAGTGTAAATATCTGGTTGTACAATCCAAGTTTAGACATACTAGCACACTACGAAAGACTTACCTTAGAACAAGCCCTCCAGCAGTGCGCTGTCACTGCTGATAGGGCTTCCATCTTCACCCAGTTTCCCTTGCGGCTCTTTGAATGGCCGAGCCACAATGACATCACGGCATCTCAATGCCGTCCATTTAGAGTGCAGAGCGCATGCGCTGGTGAAGTCACCAGCTGCTACTATTGTACGATGCACGTTTAGAAGATATTTACTGTACCTACAGATAAGCCTTATTATAGACTTACCTGTAGGTACAAGTAAATATAGGGGCTTTAATGCCACTTTAAACCTTTTATTACAATCTGATTATAAAATCTATGTTCTTAACATCCACACATATTTCTATCTAAAAGTACAATTCCCCTTTAGATTAACATAACAAGTGAAAAGTGCAAGGGCATACCTGATTGCATGTATTTTAAACTGATTGTTTCTAAAGGCCTTAAAGCAAATTTGTTGCTAGCTTAAATATCAAAAACAAAAAGTTCATTCTTGACCGATCTGCCTTGCACTCGAGAAATATACATGCTAGAAGAATCTTTAACATCTGACACATTTTTGGGTGTTCTTATTCATTGCTGCAGTCAGTGGAGTGATCTGCTGACCCCTATGACACCGCTGTGCTCTGTAATGAGGTAGTGAGTGGTCAGTGGAAGGATCCATGGAGCGCAGCAGGGTAACCAGGAATCTGACACTACCAAAAAATCACTGGTGGGGGAGGCAAGTATGAACTCTTATGTGCAGGCAGTACAACAAAATCCCCCAAGTAGTACAAGGGAGTTCCTGTCTGCTGCTGAAACTAAATCATGTTGGTCTGAATGCTTCTCTGCCATTCAGAAGGCGGCTTGTATTTTTGTCAACGGATACAAGGCGTCATCTGATTGGCTGAGGTGAAATCACATCATCCACCCACCTCAACCAATCAGAAGCCTTGTATTCATTGCTAAAAATACAATGCTTCTCCTGAATGGCAGAAAAGCATTTAGATTGACTCGATTTAGTTTCGGCAGCAGACAGGAAATGCTTCTACCTCTTAAAGTTGCATTGCTGCAGGACACACCACCCTCACACTGTATGTAGTTGATGCTACTACAGTATAGTCCAGTGCAAACAGCAGTTGCATAGGTTAGTAATAAAAATAGTTTGTTTGGGCCAGTAAACCTGGATCTCTACTATAAAACAGTGGTTTATTTTTCATCCACAATTCTTAAAGGAAACCTGATGCTGAGACAGAGAACTCCATTCTCACCTGTCGTATCGCCTTATGGGCTGCGGTATAATTGTCTTCATCCTCCATATTGCTGAAAGATCTAGCATTTGATAAGCGGTCGAGCAGCTCATCTTTCTGGGTGCGCATCTGTGCCAGAAAAGTCTCTGTGCCTTTGTAGGAATAAAAAGAATATTAACCACATGTACAAACTACAGACTATTCCTTTATATTTTGTAATCTAAACTAAATAAAAATTATACAGGTCTTAGTAGTATGCATACCTAGTCGTCTGTAGCCAGGTACCATGTCAACAAAAGTAGCCGCTCCATCGCTGAGCGGAGAAGGAAGATGATAGCGGAACTGGTGCCCGAGTGTTAGTAGGTGATGAGCTATGTACATGCAGTTGTTGTGGTGAATGGCAGACAGTTGAGGAAGTTTCTGTAGGTTCTGTCTGTAAATCAAGGACAATCAGAATTTGATTGCAGTAGTAGCAAGTTGAAGAAATACTGTGCACAAACAAAAAATAACCTGAACTAAGCCTGACCCTTTATTCTCCAATTACAGACATCTGCTCAGGAATTTAGACGCTTAAAAACAGACTTAAGCTAAAATGTTATATTTAGTGTTCACCTTTACGTTTTTTTCTGGGGACACAATCCCCAGCCCCTGGCCCCCTAAGCCATCACCACCCCTGCAGCTGTTCCAGGGATTTGAAATCCCTGCTCTTTTCTCTGTCTGCACTTCCAGGACAGACCAGATGGATTCTGATTGGTCAGCACCGCCCAGTGGCCAGAATCCCACTGGTCCATCCTGGAATCGCTGGGGGGGGGTGTTACATTTATTCTGTAAAGGTGAACTAAACGTTTGCGTATAGCTTTTTCACAGTTTTGGTTAGAGTAGGGAAGGGATAAAAACGATCAGTTTATTTTATTCTACTGTGACCCATTAGGAAATATTTCTCTTCACTTGCTAGCCTGGAGACACAAAGAGAAGTGAGAGAAACTCCCCGCTAATTCAATTGTTACCTGATAAGGTATCCCCATTGGAAGACTTACCCTTACCTCTTCTCTTATGGTGACAACTCTAAAATTTTGGAATTCTCATCACTTTCTGCCACAGGGAGAACGGCCACCAGTACATACAGTGACATGGAACTGCCATAACGGTGACTCATCAGAAATGAAAACTTGACAATAGGTTTAAGCCCTCTCCCATCTATCGAAAACTAGTACAAAGTTTTAGCTATTTCTTCACTAGGTCTTTCAGTGATATACAGTGTAAGGGAACCTGGGACTGCAAGTCATAGAAAAAGAGGGATTTTAACCCTTCAATTTATTTTTCACAAGACCTAAAATATCTTAAAAGCATAATTATGAGCAATAAAAAAATGCCATATAGTTTGCAGTCTGTCATTAGCATTTAACACGGCAGTTTCTTTTCAGAGCTCCCTTGTAAAACTGTTTTATTGTTACAGTACAGGCAGTAATTTTTTTCCCCCACTTTCTTTAACCAGATGACAACACTGTTTGATCTGCAATAAAATCACACAACAACATTGTCACCCTATGGACAGGATAGTCTTAGACATACAATATTAAAAGCAAAAAATTGAAGCCCAATGCCAGCAAAGAGGATCTTCAGTGCCCCCTCCCCCAAATAAATAAATAAAAGTCAGCAGCTACAGATTCTGTAGCTGCTGACTTTGAATAATAAGGACACTTACCTGTCCAGGTATCTAGTGCTGTACTCACCTAAACCCGTTCTTCAGGTCCCCAGTGGCATCTATGGGATTTCTATGGTAAGTCAGCTGAGAGTCACAGCAGCTTCACAGCTGGCTTCTTACTGCGGATGTGCATACTGCGCTCCGCTTTGTGAATGGTCCTGGAGCTTTCTGTGACCTGTGATGTGTCCCAGAAAGTGGAGGGGAAAGAGGGGGGCCAAACTTCACTTTGGATCGCCTAGGTCAGGGATGGCCTACCTTGGTACCCCAGATGTTTTGGAACTACATTTCCCATGATGCTCAACTTCCCTGCAGAGTGCATGAGCATCATGGGAAATGTAGTTCCAAAACATCTTGGGTGCCAAGGTACGCCATCACTGACCTAGGTGATCCGAGAGGAAGTGGGAGTGGGCACCTGTTCCTTCCCCAAAAAAATAATAACTATTTGTGTCCAAAGGTTATAGAGGAGGAAGGTAGGAGGAGGAAAAGCCTACCTTCCTCTTTTGGGTGAAGTTCCACTTTAAAAAGTTCCACTTTTGAGGAGGGACCTGCACACTAAAAGGTTTTTTACCTTCACGCATAGCATGCACAAAGGTAAGAAACCTTCAGCCTTTACTAACAGTTTAATGCAATAAATCCCCCAGAACATTAATATAGTAGGCCTTTAACATTTAGAAAAGGTCTGCTTTAATTCATAGCCACAATAAAGCAAAACTTGTCACCTGGCCTCCAACATCTACACGGTTAAAGAATATTTAGCGAATTCTAATATTGCACCATCATTGTCTGTCACCATTTAGTGCGACAAAAGCTCAGCAACACCTACAAAGCCTAAAGTCTACCATATGGTACAAACTGTAAAATACTAAGCAAAATTACTGAGATAATAATAAACACCCAGCCTTCTGTACTGCGGAACTTGTTTTGCACAGAACAGGAGAACACTGCTTTTAAAAATATTAACAGAGCATGCCTTTTATCAGGCCAGAAGCAGGAGATTTGTTTTAACCGTTCATACAGCAGCTGCTCACTCACACTGATTTTTTTAGTGTGTTTCTATAGCAAAATATTACTGCTCAGAAAATGTCAGTGCTCAGGCAATTCACTTTAAGCAAGTTTCCATTTATTTAAAATAACCTCCCCAAAATGACAAGGCGAAAAGGAGCTATGACAGGAACGTCCTGCAACTGGATTCCCCAAGAGAGAAGCAGCCAGTAGATAATATCTGGCAATGGATTTGTAATCCTGTTCACCCAAACTCATGAGTGTCAGACGTCTACCACCCTGCACAGCTAGCGAGATTATTCTACTACTCACCAACTTAAGCTGGCCATACACATTTGCCTGTGGGCTGAATGGAAAAAAAAAAAAAGTGTTACACGTTCCCCCATCCATGCTAAACCGCACAGATGAAGGAAATACTCAGACAATGCTTACATCTGATTGGATGCAAGTGATGTTTGGCTGACAATTTTGCAGCATCTTTAATTTTTCAATCAAGGGATGTAGGGTGACACGGCCACCCAATGAGTAATTGTTGAACCAGAACACAAGTGTGTCACGTGCCTGCTGTGCCAGTGTGGCAGATGTATGTGACTCAAGACTGGAAACGTGCTCAAAATGAAGACCCTCCTATATCTCAGAAAGGACACGAAGGCAAGCAACAGTTTCTTGTAATCAGGGAAAGGTACAATTATGGAATAAAGTTTCCTTAAAATACTAACCATGTACCCCAATAAAGGGCTTTTCTTCCCGCTACAAAACTGAAATTTAAGGTTAAAAGCTTGATGGTCCTACACTGACAAACTTGTCAGGCTTGTTTGAGACCTGCAACAACCTCAGCTAAAGCCTAGTACACACTAAGTTTTTCGTTCAACCCAGTGGGACAATTCAATGTTAGTATAGCGATCTCTCCTGCTGTTCTATTGTGCTCTGGCAAGGGGACACCCCCAAAACACTCCGGTGAGCCCTCTCAAGTCATTGGATGAGCGCTGATCAGGAGCCAGTCTGCTTCTGGTTTTCCAGCATGCTCGGCCGGCTTCTGTCGGACCAGCTGCCATACACACTGGCCATTTTTTTTTATTGAACCAGCCGATGTCGCCCGACATTCAGCCCGTGTGTGCTTTACAGCGCAGACTTGTAGCCCAATGACTCTCAATCCTTTGCAATGGGTATAAACATAAATAGGGCAAAGCTAGGTCTTTTACACCTTTCCTGTACACACTACAGGTTTGGGACTGATTTTGTAGAGCATGACCAATAGGTGTCTCAGGTCTACAGTATTTACATACAATTTTTAAATAGTACGGCCAACACAAGAGTCCTCTTAAAAGGGTCTCAGCCAGAAAGCAAAAAACACTTCTGTGAGGAAGCCATTGCAAAAGCAAAAGCAAACATTCCCTAACCCACACACCACATACTGATTCAAAAGCAGTAACTAAAGACTAAAGCTAGCCATGCAAACTGATTTTTTTCTCCATTCAGCCTGATTCCTGCATGCACACTTTAGAGAGCGGGAGAACAAGTCTTCCACTGCAGTTAATGCATTCTGACAGCCAGCACCACTGTGCCTGCATATGATTGGATGCAGGCACTGTTCAGCCAGCAATTTTCTGCTTGGGTCCTTTGATTGAAAAATGCTAGGCAGGAGGAAGCCAGTAGGGCCACCCATAGATCAAGTTTAATTTGGTTCACGAGGAACCAGAGGAAATTCGCCTTGTGTATTTGAATGACCCCTCAGCACCCCTCAAATGGCCAAAAAAAAAAAAATTGTATCCAACCATGCCTGTTGCCATTCACTGGTGCTTCTCCTAACAGGTAGGTAGGTAGGTGTGTGTCTGTGTGGTGTTGTTGTCTATGGGACACTGCACACAGCTAAGTAAAGAGCAGTAACACAGCATCTGAGTGCAGTAATTTACTTATGTGTTTACTCATTTTTGGCCCCTTGCAAATGGGCGTCATAAGTATAAATGAGAAAATTACAATACTGGCAATCAAATAGAATTTTACTTATCTATACACCTACACACCTTTGCTCAACATTACACACAGTTATTGGCCCCTTGCACATGGACATCACAAGTTCCTGAGTAAACATCAACAAATTACAATGCCCACGTGCATGGGGCCTTAGCACAAGAATAGGAAGAGAACTATTTTAAAAAAGTCTGTTTACATGGTTTTTGCCTCCATTAGAGTCCCTTTCATTTACAATTATCTCTAAACCAGTCCTCAGCTTTGTGCAGCAGTTCTGAAGATATTTTTAAAAACCTGCAGTAAAAATTACTACGAACTTAAATTTGTTTTTCCAGAAACTGCAGACATATTTTCAACATGCAAGGTTTATGAAATAAATGCGAGTGACAAGATGATTTATAATCACAAAATGCTAAATTGCAGATTTTCCCAGTTTTGCGCTAGCCTTACTTTTATACAACCCCCCCCCCCCCCATTATACGTTTTACTGCTGGTCTCAAACATAGGCCATTTGTATTCTTCTTTTCAAATATTGCCAAAACGAACTTTTTCCATGAAATCAAGTCCTTCTGTGGCACTGGGAAATGCTGCTGTAAATGTAAGCGGGGAAGCATGGCGCATATATGATCACCTAAGCACAAAAATCAGCACAGTTCATGCAAACAGTTCAAGCCATGAGGTTCATGAGGATGCTGGAACACTCACTTGTGATACGTTGGGACAACATCATAGAACAGATGAAATATGTTTCTGACAGTGTAGAATAGCTGGATGGAGCTGGAAAGAAGGGAAGGTGGTGGAGAAATTAAATTACAACCACTAAACAGAAGCATAAAAACATACACAGGCAACACTCATATAAGCTGCGGCTTTCAAAATTAGGTAGACCAGTTAGATTAGAAGGACATTTGTAAGGAGATAAATATTACCACTGCTGGACCCTGTCTGAAAACATTAGCTCCCTGTCTTCAATAATTTGAATCAGAGACCCACAAAACATATACAGCACATGAACTCCATACTCTTCTTGCTTACAGAAAGTACTGAAGCCAAAGGGGACAGCATAAGAGATAGGGGACAAATATGTGCAGAAGGAAAGCAGCAATGGCATCTCCTATATTTTTTTCATGACAGGTTTCCTATAACAGATATTGATATGCTTGCAAGATATCTCAGAATATTATGAGAGTGAAGGCAAAAGTGTGGGAACCCTTGACCAACATGGAGGATTTGATGGTTTTTAAGTGAAAAGTAAAAAAACCTGCTATATTTCCAAAAATGCAAAGTTACCATTGGACAGTCTTCGAAAAATGACTACACTAATGTCTTAGAGGCTGTGGTTTCTGCCACTGGGGAGTTGCATTTTTCCCCCAACCTAATACATTCAGACAATAAAAATGACCTATTGAAATGTACAGACAGACCATTAGGATCAAAGTTTGAAATTTGAAAAAAATACTAGTAAACCTTAACACGGTCATACAAAAAAAATGTATCGTAGGACATTTGGAAGAATATATAAGTAAAACAAAAGTTATTTTTCTCTGACTTTGGCCAGAGCCAGTTTCACCACATAGTTCACTAGGTGTAGTCTGTGTTAAAACTGCATAGATTTATAAATCATGGACATGCCTAATCTAGTTAGGTAAAAAAAAAAAAACACCTTGTCTAGATACAAAATCTTTTAGTTGTATGTCACAAATTAACTTATTTTATTATGGTTTTGCAAGCTGAGTCCAGAGGCTAGCTGGCGTGCTTTGCTTCCTTACCAAGGAGGAGTGCTGGCAGTGGCTTCAGAGAGGGTCTGATAAGCGAGCTGGATCAGTTTCTGAACAGACTCGCTGATCCTGCAGGTAGGCAAAGAGAATGTGTGTTGGCTGAGCTTGGACTCATTTTCTAGAGTTGACGGTTCATGGGAAGGGCTCTTCTGCATCTTCACCTTCTCGCCATCAGGGCTTTGGAGTTTTGGCAGTGTTACTTTGGAGTCTGGCGTAATCTTAAAAAAAAAAAAAAAAAAAAAAAAAAAAAAACACTACGTAAAAATAAATTAAAACCAAGTAGTCTCCATTGATAACAATTTATGAATTTATGAAAGAGAAAAAGAAAACTGCCTACACTACAAACCATAAAATCTTTTTCTTTAATGGACTAGGAGACACAGCAATTCAGATATCGTTGGGTTATGCCGCCACCTCATAGGGGAGAAAAAAAAATGTATGGCAGACCCAGGATAACATCTCCTCTATCCCAGCACACCAGTCAGTTTGTAGTAAGTAAGAGCATGAACAGGAAACTAATAGATGGACGCTATGTGTCACCTCGCATGCGTTCATTTGGAAGGGACTGAAGCAGAATCCGGCCCGGGTTTTCCCAGCCACCTTGGCATGGTTGGTTCCGGACCGGATTTTGTGGTCCACTGAAGTCCACTAGCAGCTATGGTTTAAATAAACCAGAAAGAGCAGGCTCTTGCTCTGCCCTGGAACTCGGAGAGATCAGCCAGAGAGAGTTGACACATGGAGCTTTGGCTTAAGGACTAAGGAAAAAGGTTTGCACTAATTTTGTTTTGTGGGTGTCTGGGAGAAGCCCTACACCACTCACAGAGGAATGCTGATGTTTAGTTAGAGCCGGAGAGGCAAGGATTTATTTTGCAGTTTTGTTTGTTTTACACTTACAACCTTTTACCAATAAACCTGTTAGAATGAGAAAAAGTGAATACCGCGCTAATGTAAGGACCTTAACTGAGCTGCAGCCTAAATGGGATATGAATATATAAAATTATATGTATACATAAATAGGTTACCCGTTGAGTGAGTGTCAGATAATAACCCCACAAATACTGAATAACCATTATAACACAGTGATAAAGGGTAATAAAAATAACATCAACCAATAAAGGTGAAAAAAAATAGATAACAAATAAGCAAATTTCGTGTTGATACGGTAAGGTAAGTGAATAAGTCCTTAAACCATGTACAATTGATTTGCTGGTGTAAATATAAATAAAATTTGAATCCACCCAGTGCTCCACTCTACAAAGTGACAAATGCCTACACCGAATAATTTGTGCACTTACCAGAAGCAAATTAAATGAACATCTGTGACTCTACCCAGTCAGGGCCCCAGGACTTCCTATGAACTTTATTCACTTACCTTACCGTATCAACAAGGAATTTGCTTATTTGTTATTGTCAATTTTTTTCACCTATTGGTTGTTCTTTTTATTACCCTTTATCACTGTGTTATAATTGTTATTCAGTATTTATGGGGTTATTATCTGACACTCACTCAACGGGTAACCTATTTATGTATACATATCATTTTTATATATTCATATCACATTGTATGGTGTGGGTCATAGTATCTTTATTTTTCTTTATTAGTGAACAATCCTCCTCTAGCGCGACCAATTTTTTGATTTATACCAATAAACCTGGCTGCGAGCCAGATTTTAAGAAACTGCTGTCTGAACTCTCTTCATCCCAGGGAAGCTGATCCCCACAAGAGCTAATCCCTCACAAGGGGCACAGGAATTCAAATACGGTTAGGATGCCCAAAAGCCGTTCAACTGAGGTGTGGGCAACAACTAGTAACAGGTCAAACAAAGAGAACTGGGGACAGTGTGCAGCCAAAAATGCCCCTTGAAGAACCCAGACCCAAAACATGGACTGGATAAGGTTGAGCCCCACAGAGGAACCTGCCAACATTGCCAGAGCTAGAACACAGAGAATCAACCTGCTACTCAAGAATGACTCTACATGGAGAAGACCACTGATACTTAGCCAACAAGAGGGTGATTAAATAAAACCCCACTAAACAGAGTAAACTATAACTAGTACCGGAAAAGGAACACAAGACCCGCAACATTATGTGCATGGAAGGGCCCAAAGCCTTGTGCTCCCAACTTCTAGGATCAAGGGGAAGAAAACTCCATGTCTAAAAAGGGGCTGTCTGGCCTGACAACCAATCTCGCTAGATGCACCACAGCACACAAGCAGTGTAAAGTAACTCCTGAGACCCCAGAGAGCTCAGAGGTATATTCCCACAAAGTCAATGCAGCTAAAGAGATGTATGGGAAGTGCCCCTACAAGAATAGACAAGAATGAAGATGAGACTCCTGATGAAGAATTGTCCTGCCCAACAATGGACAAGAGAAAGAGAAAGAGGAAAAACTCCTGATCCACCAATCCAGCACAGCATCAGTTGCAGTGGAACAAGGGAAAGGAATATTAGAAAAACTGCTAAGAGTGTTTTCCTCATCAGGGACAGAGCACAGCGGCGGCCGGTGGTACATTTTTGGGGGGCTGGGACGGCATCAAACAGTGCACACACACAGCCACCCAAACCCCCCCCCCCCCCGGTCTGTCGGGTCACCCTCATAACATGATATTCATTTGCTATTATCCCACAACTGAGTGGGCTTGGGGCACAGTACCCTGAACTTATTAGAGCCTCTTGCTCTAATCACGTGCTTCAAAAAAAAAAAAAACTGATAGGAATCCATGTGTCCGGTGCCCCGCATGTAGATTAGGGGGCCAGACACATGGATGGGGGGGCAGCGCTGCCACTGAACCGAAGTCCCAAGAATCCTCCTGGAGAGTTGGCATATCTACCCTTGAGAGAGGACATAACTCGACAGGTCCCAAGAAGTCAACAAGTTGTGCTCCTCCGGCAGAGGATTCCTGCATCAAAGTCCAACAAAGGCCTCTGCCTGTCACACAGAATCTGGGGCACCCCTAAGTGCCAGAATGTTTCCACTCAATCCAGAGACTACCGGGTGAGAAGAACCAGTTCCCAAGGCAATGTCTAATGGAAAGGATGCAAGCAAGGTTTTTAAGACTGCACCGTCAAGCACAAAGACCAGACTACCTTTTCTCTGCTGCAGAAAAGACTCCCACAAAGTCTGAACAATGAGACCTGCACAAGCCAGGATACCCCCCCCAACGTGGAAAAAACTACCAGACAGACAGAAGCCCCGAGGATGTGTGATTTTTATGCAACAGAGAAATGGTAAACCTCAAAGTGAATGTTAGAATGTTACCATGGAGAGCCTTATTCTCTCATCAATGCTACACTTTGATGGAAAGAAAAACTGGTTGGTGTAAATTGTTAGCATAACGTTTAGATCAAATCAGGTTGGAGAGGACAACACTTGTGCAGTTAAACACAAATGTCATCTAGAGCATCTGATATCATTGTTGCAACCGCAGGATTAGAATGAGAGGTGGCCAAGATGTATTGCTTAACTGAGGATAGAAGAGACAGGGGACCAATTTGTTACTGGAATTTGGAAGGGCTGTTTAAAGTGGAAGTAAACCCCGCTATCGTTTTCAGCCAAGGAAGCTGCCATCTTGGCCTCTGTTTAATCTTCAAATGCCATGACACTGCACATGTGATCAGTTATGACAGCAGCCATTGGATGGTTTGACAGTTTGGTTGAGAGCACAGACAATGTGACAGTTACATTTAAGGCACATGCTGGTAAATCTATGGGTTTACTTCCGCTTTAAAGCCTAGTACACACTATGAGAAAATCAGACAAACGACCATCTGATTTTCCACGAATGTGCGTATTATGATGCAACTGAAAATTATATTAACATGTATGAAAATTCTCGAACAACAAAGATAAGCATAACTATGTACTAGTGTCTTCTAGATCATTCTTTTGCGCAGTATTTTCTATTCAATTACTACTGTACACACTGAACCAAAATTGCATGTTGTGTTTACTTAGTGGTTTACCTGCAGTTCATTTTTAATGCCATTGAGTAGAGGTGCACCGAAAGGAAAATCTGGTGCCGAAAACTAAAAATTCAGGATGCACTTGGCCAAAACCAAAAGTGAGTTTTTTTAAACATATATATTTTTATATATATAGTTGTATTATATTCAACTTTTTAATTAATATCATGAATTTAAATAAATATGAATTTATTATCAGCCATTATCGCCATCTTTCGCACAAGAAAAGCTCAAGAAAAATGCATCCCTTTAAATTCTATGTATGTATTTACACTGGTTCATCGCACTTGCATTGTGGTGTTAAAAATCTTGCTTGCTGTATTTTTGGTCAGTTAAAAAAAAAAAAATAGTGTTTATTTTAAAATTGTCGCTCTTTTTTTGTAACTAGCGGTGATCAGAAGTGACACAGAGGGGATCAAATACCACCAAAAGAAAACTCTATTTGTGGGAAAAAAAGGACGTTAATTTTGTATGGGTACAACGTCACACGACCGTGCAATTGTCAGTTAAACCGATGCAGTGCCGAATCGCAAACAGTGCTCTGGTCCTAGAGTGGGAAATCCTACCGTGGCTGCAGTGGTTAAAGCTACTGAAAGCAAAGCAATAACATAAGTGTACAGGTCTCACCTTCACAGTGTTGTGTATCTCAGAGGTCATGAGGTTTCTTGCAGTCACAATCACATCTTGGCATTTCTTGCTGGCAAAGTGAGCATTGACATTTCGGGCATATTTCAGCAGCTCCGTTGCATCACCCTTCAGATAGCTCATACCTTTGAGAGAATTTTCAAATTCTTCTGTAGCCTTTATAACCTGAAAAAAAAAAAAAATATGAAAGCCTTCAGCTGACACTGGACAGATATTAACTCACATAATATAACATACATACCTCCTCATACTGCTCAAGTTTCCTACTGTTGGTAGGAATGGAGTATACCAGACAGTCTTTAATAATGGCCTCAGAAATGTCCTCCCAGATCAGATCACCAAGAACCTCTGCTAGAACCACTTTATTACCCTCCTGCACTTTCTGGCTTCCTACTGGGACATCTGGAGTATATAATGCACAGAAAAAAAGAATTCCAAAATGAGTCATTACTGCATTGTTGAATAGACTGAAGACAACTCAATTGCACAATAAACAGAAAATAAGCATAATGTAGCAATTTGAGTACCACAAATTGCCTGGTAAAAGCAATAGTTAAGAAGGATCCCCATGCAAACTGAAAAAGTCAGTAGTAAATTTGTACTGCACATGACTCGGAGTTCATGATCCTTTACATTTTGGTGCAGTCATCTTCAATGACCTGTTGCATGCTAGTGCTACACCTTTCCCTCAGACTTCTATGAAGGGGGCATATATAGACAAGAACATTGGTTGCGGATCCCAGTAAATGGTCTGTAGTAGGATCTTCAAGCATAAAACTATTAAACCAAAGGTCCATAGATAAATAAATACCCCTCTCTACCAACCCTGGCTTTCCTAGCCTGCATGGAACAACCCCTTAATAAGACATCATTACCACTCCAACTACTCCAAATGATAGAGCCATACCCAGTAAGTGCTTGTGTAGTAACTCCAGAACCAGCATCAGCTTCATGAACACCTGAGATGGAGTTGGATGTTCCAACTCTGTCTTAGTGCTTTCAAAACGAAGTATTACTCCCTGAGGTTGAGACTCCACCAGAACGTGAAGGGAAGGATGTTTTACCAAAGGCTTAAGGATATAATTCAGCAGTAGCTGGCCTGTAAGAGTAAAGGAATAAATGAGTTACAGAAAAGTATTCTGCAGAATAGAACTGCCTTAGAGAAAGAAGTCTGGTCTTACTGAAGAACTTAAGCTTGGTGTTTAGCTCTCCTAGGATGGCCAAAGCCTGAAGGACAGATCCTAGTATTGGTCCAGAAGGCGACTCATCAGCTGATGGCAAAGCACACAAGTGCAGCTCAGTCTTCAAGATCATTTCCAGACTTGAATAATCTTCAGAGGAAAATAACAGATAAAAAAAAAAAAAAAAAAGAAGAGCGGCAAAGTTTGGTAATAGCTTTTTTTCAGCTACAAATAGTACATTTTTCAATTTGACGCTCAAAGCTTCTGCATTACTACATCATCTGCC
The DNA here is from genome assembly GCA_018402905.1 of Glandirana rugosa. Classification (NCBI taxonomy): domain Eukaryota; kingdom Metazoa; phylum Chordata; class Amphibia; order Anura; family Ranidae; genus Glandirana; species Glandirana rugosa. The sequence goes on along the minus strand of BLSH010144771.1, from coordinate 470,801 downwards.
TGTCTTTGGACTTGCCAGCAGAGGGCGCATATAACAGGTAATGTAATCTACCATTTCTGTGTGCCAAAGAGTATGCCTTGTCCTCCCTGTCTGCGGTATTTTGATGTTTGACATAAAGTGCTGATAACATGCTATGACACTTTATAAAAGGCATAAACTGTACTGTTAAAGATTTGCCTCAACCTAAAACCTTCATTAAGAAAAATATATATATATATTATATATATATGTATATATATATATATATATATATATATATATAAAAAGTTTGCTTTAAAGTGCCTTTTCTTTAATCTCTTTTGTGTCACCATCCATTAAAGGAAGTGTGGAACATACCGGGGTTGATTTACTAAAAGTGGAGAGTGCAAAATCTGGTGCAGCTCTGCATAGAATCCAATCAGCTTCCAGGTTTTTTGTCAAAGCTAATGGAGGCCATACATTGGTCGAATTCCGAATTAATTTTCTTTCGAAAATCAGAAATGTTGTGCATTTTGTGATCCGATGGTGCCACTATTAATTTCAAAATTAGACCAACCAAGCCTTCAATTTCACTTCATGTTGCTACAGAAAAGAATTTTCATGGCCGGGAATCTTCTTACCGGAAATTCGCTTTTCTTGTGCATTTCCTTTTTCTCACATGCTTCTCCCATCATTGATTAGAAAATGATTTGTTTTTTAAAAAAATTCTCGATCACTCATCAATTCGATGGCCGCAAGAAAATCGGCCGTTGCTGCAGCCCACTAATGGAGCGAAATTCAAACGCAAATTCTTAGAAAAGACTTGAAAGAAATTTTTTTCAGCATTTGACCCATGTATGGTCGGCCTTAAAGCTGAAGTTAGAAGCTGATTGGCTACCATACACAGCTGCACCAGATTTTGCACTCTCCAGGTTATGTAAATTAACCCCAGTGCATATAACAAAGTCTATGTGCTTCTTTAATGGAAACCTGTACAAGAGAAACATGGAGGCTACTAATGCTTATCTCCTTCTGAAAATACTAGTTACCTGGCTGTGATTGAATTCAGTGCAGTCACTGAGAACAAGCAAGCAAATTTAAAGTCTGAGCTCCTCATCTCTATAATTGACTTTTCCTGTTGACGATTCAGAAAACTGAATTCAATATATCAGCGTGACAGCAAGGGTAGATTCCTATTCAAGATGAATGGTCAGCAATGGCAGAGTAAACATTCTTCCCAATTCAGGTCTACTATATTAACATTTTACAATTTTCTAAAATAAAATCAACAAATAGGGAGAACACAGGAAAGAAACTTTTTTAATTAGCTGCAGGAATGGCATGGTAAACTGCAACACGTTACATTTTTGTTCATAGGTTTGGATATGCTTAACCACTTCCAGCTCGGTGTATAGCAGATTGACGGCCGGGCGGTGGTTCCGTTATCCTGACTGGACATCTTTCAGGATAACAAGCGGGAGACCGTGGCGATCGGTGGTGCGGTGTGTCAATTTGACACACCGCCGAAATCTGACGGAGGCTCTTAACCACGTGATCAGCTGTGTCCAATCACAGCTGATCACGGTGTAAACAATCAGCTTTTCCTCTACTTGCGCTGACAGACACGAGTAGAGGAAGGCCGATCGTCTGCTCTACTCACGGGGGGGGGATCTGCACTGATTATCACCACCAGGGATGCCAATGCATGGCAGCAAGGTAAGCCCACTAGAGCCAACAAGGGATGGCAATCACTGCCCATTAGTGGTCCCTGCCACTGCCTCCTGATCAGTCCTGCCAAACAGTGCCACCTATGAGTGCCCAAAAGTGCCACCTATGAGTGCCCATCAGTGCTGCATATCAGTGCCACCTCATCAGTGTCACCTCATCAGTGTCACCTCATCAGTGTCACCTCATCAGTGTCACCTCATCAGTGTCACCTCATCAGTGAAGGCTAGAACTTACTAGCACAAAAAATAAAAACCCCAAAGCTGATCAAATACCACCAAAAGAAATCTCTATTTGTGGGAAAAAAATGATAAACATTTCATTTGAGTACAGTGTTGCATGACCGTGCAATTGTCATTCAAAATGCGACAGCGCTGAAAGCTGAAAATTTGTCTGGGCAGGAGGGGGGGAGGGGGGACGAGTGCCCGGTATTTAAGTGAAGTGGTTAAAGTTACTCATCTACAGGTCGTTGTAAAACATAAAAAAAAAATTCTTTAGGGTCCTTTCATCTGTGACTGACTAAATTAGGAAAGTCAAGAGTCAATCTTCTTTTTGCTGACCACTACACTCATGTCTACCTAAATTTATAAGTATTGGCTACATGAACCCTGTGCAGAGTGCAGGCTACTGTTACCTTTGGACGGCGGTAGTTTCCATACTGCCAGTTTCTGCCATTCCTCTCCAAGGTGATACAACATATTCTGCTTCTGTACGGTCAGCTCTATTCCCAGAGATTTCAACACCTGCAGCTCAAAGCCTTTCCGAGACTTCAGTATCTTCAGACAACTCTGTGCCTACAGAGAACACCAACACCAATCACTATAGGACTCTGGCCCATTCCAATGAGCAAAATACTCAACTAAGGTTCCATTCACACCGGCGTTCCATTTCTTTCATCAGTTCAATCTCTTTTTTTTTTTTTTTTTTTTTTTTTTTTTTAAAGAAAAATGGATTCTGTTTACATCAGTAGATCATCAGGTTTTTCTTTTACAGCCAAGACCAATGCAAAAACGGATGCAAAAATGGGCTGTTTGTCCGTTTACATCTGTTTTTCTTCCGTTTCAAAAAACAGATGTTAACAGAGGTGGATATCAGCGGATGATCATTCTCTGACATCTGCTTTCCCATAGAAATACACTGATGTCCGTTTTTCAACAGATGGATGAAAAATGGACAAATGGAACGCCCGTGTGAGAGTCGCCTAAGGTTCCATCTACACTTGTATGACTCCAAAGTTGCGCAGACTTTGGAGCGCAACTTTGGATGGGTGCGACTTGGATACAACTGCTGTATTGTACAACATTCATGTACGACTTTTATGCAGCTTTTGGAGGGTAAACATTGACGTCTATGGCCCTCGAGTTGCATGAAAGTCAGACAAAAGTAGTGCATGAACTACTTTGAAGTTGCTGCAACTTTAAGTTGCACATACGAATGGTTATCATTGGAAAACATGGGGTCTGACTTGTCATGCAACTGTGATGTCCAAAGTTGCATGATAAGTCGCACAAGTGTCAATGGAGCCTTAGTACTATGCCTACACCTAATAGCTACCATATGTTAGTATTTATCAATATCTAATAGGTGTGTAGACCGGCACTTGTGTTCGGTCTCGGACATGTGATGGTGAATGATCTGGAATGTGAATTCTGAACTAGTTCTTGTGGAGCAGTTAATTGCATATCTTGTTGCATTCACATTTAGGTAAACATAATATCCTGCGTGTTAAAGCTGAACTCCAGGAATTCAGGTACTTTGCAAAATGTGTTTGCATACTGGAAGGTAAGTCAAATAAGGTGCATGCCATCTTGTGGAATTCTCTCTTCCACTGCACTCCCAGAGCTCTGACAGGAGAGATACTCTCTTCTCACACACAGCATCTCTGTCCGCTCTCTCCTTCATTGTTGATTCAAAAAAGCGTTTTGTATTCTGCAAATGAGTTCACTTAATACAAGTGCTCTCTGTTTAAGCAGGAGGAGGGGAGGGGTGGGCACAGCAGCCGCATGCGACTGCATGCAGCCTCTGGAGCTGAGACTAGAGGATCTAATGTTGGGAAGCATAGCAATGTTTATGCTCCTGGCATTCAGAAAAATGTAAACTGTAAATTAAAAAGATAAGTCCACAAGATGGCATGCACTTTTTTGGACTTAACCCCAACTAATCCAGCATTAATCCAATAGATACGTTTATGGTGGTCAGCTTTAAACTTTTTATTTATTTAATTTTAATAATTTTAAGTCGATGGGAATTTAAACAAAAGCAAGTCAAAAGGAAGACAGAAGCAGCAAAGAAACAAGCTGATCTCAAATTCAAGCCGATTTTCCCTAAAAAGATTTGCTTCTGTATGGGATGACCTTGTACACCAAGCCTAATAAATCTATGGTACTAGAATTGGCAAAATGGATTCAAATGATTAGTGGAGCATTATTTAACAGTGAAAAAGGAACTGTTCCCTTGTCCAGTTTACTGCCTGAAGATGCTTTTCATACAGAAATCCCAACTTCTGCTAAGTGGCTAGTGCACACTTATGTCCAGCGGCTTAGCTTTTTTATTTGTTTTTTTTAAACAGGCACAAACCCAAATGAATTGTTTGTGTTTTAGGTCAACCTGCACCATGATATCTCTGCTGTTTTTCTCCCACTTGGCATAAAACATGAGCAAAAACACATAATTGCATGCACAGCTAAGTAAAAGGACCCTCAGCCCCGCACACTGGAGCATAAGAGGGAAATTGCAGAGAACATTGCAGTACAAGCGACTGCTACCCAGCAAACAAGATTTGTGACACTCCAGTTAAAGTGGATGTAAACCCCCCCCCCCAAAAAAAAAATAATTAATAATTCTGCCTAGTAAAGAAGAGCATGTCATCTGCGCCCAGTCTTATCACAAAGAGTTAATCCAGCTCTGAGCAATCCAGTTATCTTTATTCAGTAAGAAAAAAAACAACTAACTGAGAAATAGGAGATCTTTCTTCCCCCTGCTGTGTGACAGGTCGTTTCCTTATTTCATGCACTGAGCAGAGGAAGCTTAAACCTCCCCCCTCCTTGCTTCTCCAGCTCTCCCAGGATTGGCTGCTCCACACCTCAGCTTGGGCATGCTAAAGCCATGTGGTGTCTTTCTTGAGTTTTGACAGGATGTTTCTCAAAACTCAGGAATAGCACAGAAGGAGTGGGCGGGGAGTCTAGTGACATCACTCCACCCAACAAACTCCAGCAAAGAGACCTACCCACCGATTCCAGAGATTTGTGGGGCTGCTACTGCCGAAGGGGGCGACATTTGCAAGGTAGGGATACATGCAGGAGGCTTGCATGTATATATACATTAATACTGTGCCATTAGTTTATACTAGGTAAGTGGTGGGTTTACATCCACTTTAAAGGCCAGTTCACACCACATGCAGTCCAGTGCGTTTTTGTTCTGCATCAGAAAACGCATGGAAGGTAGGTTATATGCTTTTCAGTGGCATAGTTCACAACCGTGCTAGCAATTCCAGTGCGTCCCAGTAAGAAAAATAGAACATGCTGCATTTTTCCCGCACTGGACCGTTGTAAAACGCATCAAAAATGCACTGGGATGCAACAAAATCGCACTGGAACACATTTTAATTTAAGGCAAAAAAGAAGGGGGGGGGGGGGAAATGTACTGGACTGCATCAAAAACACACTGGAACGCATCAAAATCTCGCATGCAGAAAAGCATCTGGATCGCATCTGCACTGCGTTTTTACGGTGTGAACTAGCCTTAAAAGTGATATTTTATTTTATGCTCTGGGCAGTGGTTTTGCACTCAGCAGCCCCAATCATCCTCTTCTCAGGTCCCTTGCTGCTGCTGTTGGCCCCTCCCTCCTGCCCCCAGAGCAAGCAGCTTGCAATGGGGGAAGCCAAGCAGGCTCGTTCACCAGCCGTGGCTCTGAGTGTCCATTCACACACACAGCCGCGGCACTAAGGCACAAAAAAAAAAGAAAAAAAAAAAAAAAAAGAAAAGACTTAAAAATTGTGAAACTTTACCAGGTTAACATAGCAGATTGCTTGCTGATTCAGTTGTTGCAAAGCCGTGTGGAGTGACACCGCTCCAGGCAACCTGTAAAGATTCCTCGTAGCTGTACAGACCCAGGTGCCAGCCTGGTCCACTGCCGCTGAAGAAGGAGAGATTGGTGGCACTTTCAGGAATAAAATCACTTTATTTCAACTTCATGAAAGCAGCAATATGACACACACGATGTACATGCGTTTGCTGAACAGTGTACATAGTGTGCGTCATGTTGCTGCTTTTTATGAAGTTGAAATAATGTGGTTTTATTCCTGGAAGTGCCACCAATCTCTCCTTCTACATCAGTGGTTCTCAACCCTGTCCTCAAGTAACCCCCAACAGGCCATGTTTGCAAGTTTTCCTTTATCTTGCACAGGTGCTTTAAATCAGAGTCAATGGCTTGGTATTTTGGACAGCTATTTTATCTAAGAGAAATTCCCATAACATGGTCTGATGGGGGTACCAGAGGACAGGGTTGAGAACCGCTGTTCTACATGATTCAATTGTTACTTGGAATGGGTGTGTAGTCAAGAATTTGAAGCTCATTACCTTTTCTAGATGCCCAGCTGCAACAATGTAGTTCCTCTCGGACAATGTCAGGTTGTACTTCTCAATAGCGCTATTAAACTGAGAGAAAAAGAAAAAATAACAAAATTAGACATGAAAACGGCTTTAAAGTGGAACTCTGCCCAGCCTACGGACATTGAAGTGTTAAACCCAAATCATACAAACTAGCATTACAGAGCCATACTTACATCTAAGCTTATTTTAGAATTAATTTTTGCTCACATTGTTCACAGAGCCACCATTGCGTGCATGCTCCCTCCTAAGGACTACACATTGCACCCAGCCACTCTGCGCCAGGGACAGGCAGAACAGAGAAAATAGAAATGTATGGGGTCTGTGGCGCTCACCTGTTGATTGACAGAGGGAGGAGAAATGAACAGAACATGAATGAAACACTGCACATGCACACTTTTAGGCGGGTTCACACATATGCGACCACGGGTTAGTGCCTGGAGTCCGGTGCATTCCTGTTCACCATTTCAGGTGCAAATCAGGTCAGAATTTTTGCCTGAATTCAAGCCTGAATGGAAGTCAAAAAGACACACAGGATGCTTTTGGAATGCAGACCGCTGCCTCCTTGGACCTGTGTGAACCAGCTCCATTGAGAGCAGGTCACACTCGCCTGTCATGCGAATTGGATGGGGAGAAACCAGCCTTAAAGGACAACAGAAAGTACTATTGAGTGGCATGTATAGTCCCGCTGTCAGGAGAGGTGTGTGTGTGCTTCCCAACTGAAGTTGCAGGAAACACTGCACCTAATGCACAAAGAGGAGGATTTAAAGTAAAACTACAGGCAAAACTTTATTTTTTTCACTTTGGATAGAGCAAGGGAGGGTTATAACCCCTGCCAGATTTTTTTTTTTCGCCATTTGTGTCCCATTGGGGGGGGGGGGGGGGGAATTA